>CAXITY010000185.1:0-26385 GCA_964034905.1 Itoplectis maculator
ATATGTGACGGGGCAGTTTTGGGGACATTTTCAAAACCCATTTTCATAAGTACAGAAAATTTCAAAAGGCCGTCCTGAGTGACCTCTCCAAAGGATTAAAAAAAAAAAAAAAAATTGTGAAAAATGTACTTGAAAACGTTAAAGTGGCAGGTTTAAGGACTGTCCTCAAAACTGCCTTTACCCATACGAAAAATATGAAAAATATACATTTTTTTTCGAAATTCTATTTATGTAAAGGCAGTTTTGAGGACAGTCCTTGAAACTACCTTTACATATATCTATTTTATATATGTAACGGTACTTTTAAGGACTGTCCCCAAAGCTGCCTTCGCATGTGCATGGGCAGTTTTGAGGACTGTCCCCAAAACTACCGATACTAATATGAAAAATATAAAAAATATACGTTTTTAAAAATATTTTCGTATGAATAAAGGCAGTTTTGGGGACATGTCCCCAAAGCTTCCCATACATATATTTTTAAGTTATATGTATCGGTGCTTTCAAGGACTGTCCCCAAAACTGCCTTCATATGTGCATGGGTAGTTTTGAGGACTGTCCCTAAAACTACCGATACACATATGAAAAATATAAAAAATATACGTTTTTTTAAATATTTTCGTATGCATAAAGGCAGTTTTGGGGACGTGTCCCCAAAGCTTCCCATACATATATTTTTGAGTTATATGTATCGGTGCTTTCAAGGACTGTCCCCAAAAACTGCCTTCGTATGTGCATGGGTAGTTTTGAGGACTGTCCCCAAAACTACCGATACACATATGAAAAATATAAAAAATATACTTTTTTTTAAATTTTTTCGTATGCATAAAGGCAGTTTTGGGGACGTGTCCCCAAAGCTTCCCATACATATATTTTTGAGTTATATGTATCGGTGCTTTCAAGGACTGTCCCCAAAACTGCCTTCGTATGTGCATGGGTAGTTTTGAGGACTGTCCCCAAAACTACCGATACACATATGAAAAATATAAAAAATATACGTTTTTTTAAATTTTTTCGTATGCATAAAGGCAGTTTTGGGGACATGTCCCCAAAGCTTCCTATACATATATTTTTAAGTTATATGTATCGGTGCTTTCAAGGACTGTCCCCAAAACTGCCTTCGTATGTGCATGGGTAGTTTTGAGGACTGTCCCCAAAACTACCGATATATATATATGAAAAATATAAAAATTTACGATTTTAAAAATATTTTCTTATGTATAAAAGCAGTTTTGGGGACATGTCCCCAAATCTTTCCATACATATACGTAATGGCCGTTTTTTCCCGGATAAAAATTCCCCGACCTTTCCCTGATTTTTCCCTGACCAATTTATCAATTTTCCCTGACCGAAATTCCAAGGATATCTATTATAAAATGTATAACGCGAATAAAAAAATAGTACTTTGTGATACAAGGGCGAGAAAGCGGCCATTACGCGCGGAGGTTAGGAAGCGGCGCACTCGCCAAATCGAGTGCTACAACGACACGAGGCGAAGCCGAGTGTTGTTTGTAGCACGAGAGGAGGCGAGTGCACTGCTTCCTAACCTCCGCGGGACGGCCGCTTTGTCGCCCATGTATCACATACTACTTTTTGTAACGAATGTCAACGTGATGTCGCACATCTTCGTGCCTGCAAAGCGTGCGTGAGATTATCTTGTAGATAGTTTCATGCACGCCAATGTGTGCGTGAAGTAATGTAGATAACTTCACGCACCAGATGGCGTACGTGAAATTATCTACGTTGACATGAGCATAATACGCGATCTCACGCACGCTTTGCGGGCACGAAATGTGCGACATTACGTGCATGAGTTACAAAATTACATTTACAATGGGCCGAAGCTCATAACTGCGTGATAACAATACTGTTAGTCCAATCTACGTGGTTAGAGAAACAAAAGAAAAATGATACTAAACGTACAACTTTTTGAAGTTAATATTACATAAAATGTTGAAAAAGACAATAAAGTTAATAAAGAAATTGTCTTACGAGAAAGAAGAATTACTATACTACGTATAGATGTTTTTGCAAGTGAAGCGCAGATTGTGAACAATAAAGAATAATGATTAAAAAAATATCTGTCTGTAACTTCTTTTATTTATCTGTTAACACCCTATCTGGCCAAGGGGAACAACTACATCGCCGTTTGTTCATTATGACAAAGCGAAGAAAGCTTTCCGTTTGTAACCGTTAATTGAGTCACAAAATATGAGTTTCTGACCAGCGTACTAATAGCCGTGAGAATATCCCATACACAATATTAGGTAAGTTCAATTATATCACTCCGTGCGAGAAGTGCGATTTCTCGCACGCGAAGCGAAGCGGAGCGTGTTAGAAATCGCACTTCTCGCACTACTGAAATAAAATTGTATACGAAACTCGCGCGAGAAACTTTTTCTCTACTCGTGTGATTGCAACACTCGCCTTCGGCTCGTGCTGCAGTTATATTTTTTTCGTCGATTCGGACAATTTTTTTTTTGCTGAAAAATTGACAGCATTTTCCTTATGTTATTCAGAAACTAAAAAAAAATTGATGTACTGGGATCCTCATTTTTCCACCAGTTGCAGGCCGAAGAACATGTTCTTGCAGGCCGAAGAAATTCTTCTTCGGCCTGCAACTGGTGCAAAAATGAGGACCCCAGTACGCCAATTTTTTGTACTTTCTGAATAAACTAACGAAAATACTGTACATTTTTCAGCAAAAAAAAAATTGTCCGAATCGACGAAAAAAATATTACTTCATTATTTTGCCTGAAAATACATGATATTTGTCTTGGGCGACCTCGGAAAAATATAACAAAAAAGTACATTAAAAAACCTAAAACATATGTCGAGACAAATTTTTTCAGTAATGGATATTTTTCAAAGCACAGCAAATCATAGGAAATACAAATAAAAATAATCGATATTTATTATTGGATCAATAATGCGATTTAAAATTTGAAAAGATTTGACGACTTTCAGAACATCCTAAAGAACATTAAGAAAAATTATGAACATTTTTAGACAACCCTCGAAATAGAGGTGGTCCCAGTTGGATTGGAATGCCCCTTATAGGTAACTGCCCACTGGACAACACCAGAATAATTCGCCAGTTGATGTCGCAATTTTTTTGGTACACGACAGACAAATTGAATCTTATTCGGGAGATATATTTTTGTTCAAAATGTGCTAATTTCTCAAGTTATATTTGAGTAAGATTAAATTGCAATATCAGGAAATCTAATGTAACAGAAGTAATATTGAGTAAGATCATTCAAGTACACATTTTTTACATTATTTGTGGTTTTGTCCCCAAAACTGCCACTCCCACGTGTATACAATATGTGTAAGGGCAGTTTCGGGGACTTCAACTGAAGACATAACGACGGGTCAATGAAAATGATATGTAAATTCTCTTACAACAAATGTTCAAAGAATGTTTTAAATTACTTCATGTAAAACTGTTTAGCTATCATATTTATACGTAACTACCTGCTGGGCAAAAATAGAGTAATTCGCCAGTCAATGCCACCATTTTTTGGGAATACGACAAACAAATTAATCCATATTTAGCGAACAGATTTTTCCGAAATATGCTCTTTTCTCAGGCAATATTGAAGTGAGAAAGATCCTCAGCTTTACTACATTTAATGTAACAGGAGTAATATTTAGTAACATCATTCAAGTATACGTTTTTATTTTTTGTGGGTTTGTCCTCAAAACTGCCACTCTCACGTGTATACAATATGTGTAAGGGCAGTTTCGGGGACTTCAACTGAAGAAACTACCGCATAACGACGGGTCAATGAAGATGATATGTACATTCTCTTACAACAAATGTTCAAAGAAAGTTTTAAATTACTTCTTGTAAAACTGTTTAGCTATCATATTTATACGTAACTGCCTGCTGGGCAAAAACAGAGTAATTCGCCAGTCAATGCCGCCATTTTTTGGGAATACGACAAACAAATTAATCCACATTTAGCGAACAGATTTTTCCGGAATATGCTCTTTTCTCAGGCTATATTTAAGTGAGAAAAATCCTCAGCTTTACTACATTTAATGTCACAGGAGTAATATTTAGTAACATCATTCAAGTACACGTTTTTATTTTTTGTTGGTTTGTCCTCAAAACTGCTACTCCCACGTATATACCATATACGTAAGGGCAGTTTCGGGGACTTTATTCAAAGATACTATCAAATGACCTTGGGTGAACGGTAACGAAATCTGAACCGTCTCACAAAAATAGGACGACTGATGTTTTATATGACTTCATGTAAAATTCCTTAGTTATCTTATTTATACGTAACTGCCCACTGGGCAACACAAGAGTAATTCGCCAGCTGATGCCGCAATTTTTTGGGAATGCGAAAGACAAAATTGAATCATATTTAGCGCACAAATTTTTCCAGAATGTATACCTTTCTCAGGCTATATTTACGTGGGAAAAATCCTCAGCTTTACTACATTTGTCCTCAAAACTGCCACTCCCACGTATATACCATATGCGTAAGGGCAGTTTCGAGGACTTCAACTGAAGAAACTATCACATAACGACGTGTCAATGTAAATGATGTGTAAATTCTCTTACAACAAATGTTCAAAGAATGTTTTAAATTACTTCATGTAAAACTGTGTAGCTATCATATTTATACGTAACTGCCTCCTGGGCAAAAACAGAGTAATTCGCCACTCAATGCCGCCATTTTTTGGGAATACGACAAACAAATTAATCCACATTTAGCGAACAGATTTTTCCGGAATATGCTCTTTTCTCAGGCTATATTTAAGTGAGAAAAATCCTCAGCTTTACTACATTTAATGTAACAGGAGAAATATTTAGTAACATCATTCAAGTACACGTTTTTATTTTTTGTTGGTTTGTCCTCAAAACTGCCACTCCCACGTATATACCATATACGTAAGGGCAGTTTCGGGGACTTTATTCAAAGATACTATCAAATGACCTTGGGTGAACGGTAACGAAAACTGAATCGTCTCACAAAAATAGGACGACTGATGTTTTATATGACTTCATGTAAAATTCCTTAGTTATCTTATTTATACATAACTGCCCACTGGGCAACACAAGAGTAATTCGCCAGCTGATGCTGCAATTTTTTGGGAATGCGAAAGACAAAATTGAATCATATTTAGCGCACAAATTTTTCCAGAATGTATACTTTTCTCAGGCTATATTTACGTGGGAAAAATCCTCAGCTTTACTACATTTGTCCTCAAAACTGCCACTCCCACGTATATACCATATGCGTAAGGGCAGTTTCGAGGACTTCATCTGAAGAAACTATCACATAACGACGTGTCAATGTAAATGATGTGTAAATTCTCTTACAACAAATGTTCAAAGAATGTTTTAAATTACTTCATGTAAAACTGTGTAGCTATCATATTTATACGTAACTGCCTCCTGGGCAAAAACAGAGTAATTTGCCAGTCAATGCCACCATTTCTTGGGAATAAGACAAACAAATTAATCCGTATTTAACGAACAGATTTTTCCGGAATATGTTCTTTTCTCAGGCTGTATTTAAGTGAGAAAAATCCTCAGCTTTACTACATTTAATGTAACAGGAGAAATATTTAGTAACATCATTCAAGTACACGTTTTTATTTTTTGTTGGTTTGTCCTCAAAACTGCCACTCCCACGTATATACCATATACGTAAGGGCAGTTTCGGGGACTTTATTCAAAGATACTATCAAATGACCTTGGGTGAACGGTAACGAAAACTGAATCGTCTCACAAAAATAGGACGACTGATGTTTTATATGACTTCATGTAAAATTCCTTAGTTATCTTATTTATACATAACTGCCCACTGGGCAACACAAGAGTAATTCGCCAGCTGATGCCGCAATTTTTTGGGAATGCGAAAGACAAAATTGAATCATATTTAGCGCACAAATTTTTCCAGAATGTATACTTTTCTCAGGCTATATTTACGTGGGAAAAATCCTCAGCTTTACTACATTTGTCCTCAAAACTGCCACTCCCACGTATATACCATATGCGTAAGGGCAGTTTCGAGGACTTCATCTGAAGAAACTATCACATAACGACGTGTCAATGTAAATGATGTGTAAATTCTCTTACAACAAATGTTCAAAGAATGTTTTAAATTACTTCATGTAAAACTGTGTAGCTATCATATTTATACGTAACTGCCTCCTGGGCAAAAACAGAGTAATTTGCCAGTCAATGCCACCATTTCTTGGGAATAAGACAAACAAATTAATCCGTATTTAACGAACAGATTTTTCCGGAATATGTTCTTTTCTCAGGCTGTATTTATGTGAGAAAAATCCTCAGCTTTACAACATTTAATGTAACAGGAGTAATATTTAGTAACATCATTCAAGTACACGTTTTTATTTTTTGTTGGTTTGTCCTCAAAACTGCCACTCCCACGTATATACCATATGCGTAAGGGCAGTTTCGGGGACTTTATTCAAAGATACTATCAAATGACCTTGGGTGAACGGTAACGAAATCTGAATCGTCTCACAAAAATAGGACGACTAATGTTGTATATGACTTCATGTAGAATTCCTTAGTTATCTTATTTATACGTAACTGCCCACTGGGCAACACAAGAGTAATTCGCCAGCTGATGCCGCAATTTTTTGGGAATGCGAAAGACAAAATTGAATCATATTAAGCGCACACATTTTTTCAGAATGTATACTTTTCTCAGGCTATATTTACGTGGGAAAAATCCTCAGCTTTACTACATTTGTCCTCAAAACTGCCACTCCCACGTATATACCATATGCGTAAGGGCAGTTTCGAGGACTTCAACTGAAGAAACTATCACATAACGACGTGTCAATGTAAATGATGTGTAAATTCTCTTACAACAAATGTTCAACGAATGTTTTAAATTACTTCATGTAAAACTGTGTAGCTATCATATTTAAACGTAACTGCCTCCTGGGCAAAAACAGAGTAATTTGCCAGTCAATGCCACCATTTTTTGGGAATAAGACAAACAAATTAATCCGTATTTAACGAACAGATTTTTCCGGAATATGTTCTTTTCTCAGGCTGTATTTATGTGAGAAAAATCCTCAGCTTTACTACATTTAATGTAACAGGAGTAATATTTAGTAACATCATTCAAGTACACGTTTTTATTTTTTGTTGGTTTGTCCTCAAAACTGCCACTCCCACGTATATACCATATGCGTAAGGGCAGTTTCGGGGACTTCAACTGGAGAAACTACCGCATAACGACGTGTCAATGTAAATGATGTGTAAATTCTCTTACAACAAATGTTCAAAGAATGTTTTAAATTACTTCATGTAAAACTGTGTAGCTATCATATTTATACGTAACTGCCTCCTGGGCAAAAACAGAGTAATTTGCCAGTCAATGCCACCATTTTTTGGGAATAAGACAAACAAATTAATCCACATTTAGCGAACAGATTTTTCCGAAATATGCTCTTTTCTCAGGCTATATTTAAGTGAGAAAAATCCTCAGCTTTACTACATTTAATGTAACAGGAGTAATATTTAGTAACATCATTCAAGTACACGTTTTTATTTTTTGTTGGTTTGTCCTCAAAACTGCCACTCCCACGTATATACCATATGCGTAAGGGCAGTTTCGGGGACTTTATTCAAAGATACTATCAAATGACCTTGGGTGAACGGTAACGAAATCTGAATCGTCTCACAAAAATAGGACGACTAATGTTTTATATGACTTCATGTAAAATTCCTTAGTTATTTTATTTATACGTAACTGCCCACTGGGCAACACAAGAGTAATTCGCCAGCTGATGCCGCAATTTTTTGGGTATGCGAAAGACAAAATTGAATCATATTTAGCGCACAATTTTTTCCAGAATGTATACTTTTCTCAGGCTATATTTACGTGGGAAAAATCCTCAGCTTTACTACATTTGTCCTCAAAACTGCCACTCCCACGTATATACCATATGCGTAAGGGCAGTTTCGAGGACTTCAACTGAAGAAACTATCACATAACGACGTGTCAATGTAAATGATGTGTAAATTCTCTTACAACAAATGTTCAAAGAATGTTTTAAATTGCTTCATGTAAAACTGTTTAGCTATCATATTTATACGTAACTGCCTGCTGGGCAAAAACAGAGTAATTCGCCAGTCAATGCCGCCATTTTTTGGGAATACGACAAACAAATTAATCCGTATTTAACGAACAGATTTTTCCGGAATATGTTCTTTTCTCAGGCTGTATTTATGTGAGAAAAATTTTCAGCTTTACAACATTTAATGTAACAGGAGTAATATTTAGTAACATCATTCAAGTACACGTTTTTATTTTTTGTTGGTTTGTCCTCAAAACAATTTCCCATTTTCACAAAGCCACCTCAATAGCGAAGCTTTAATTTATTTCCTTGGCTTTTTCATACAGGAAGCTTTGTGCAAATGGGAATTAGATGAGAAAGCAATGTGCAAAGTTCCACTTTGCAACTTTTTTAATGAAGTTTGACTTTGAAAATCTAAGTGCGCCCACATTCTTTTTGAAAATTTGTAAAAGCTATAAAAATTGTATGTGTGGATCGTATTTGTAACAAATCAGAGCAATTTCAGTATAGTTGATATTTCACTTGTTTGCAAAAGTTAATATAGATCCGTGGTGCCGTTCGTGAGATATGGGCAATTAAATGTTCGTACATACGGTTTTTAGAAGTAGAAAAAAAAATGGTAGATATTAAGAAATAATCATTGTTGTATACGGCTATTAACCACCGTTACAAACACAGTTCTATCTAATTTTAATTTCTTTGGCGAAAGTTAGAGCAAAAATCTAAATTAAACAAAATGTTTAATGGCATAAAATCGGAACCATTTCACCGATCATCACTAGATTTGATACTCGGCAACGCTGTATGTTATTTTCCGTCTGTAGAAAATTTCGGTTGATTTGTTTAGATTCGCCGAGTTTTAGAGCAAAATGCATTTTTTTTTAAATCCAAAATTCTATATAATCCAAACCGCTTTACCGATTTCGTCGAAATTCAAAATCATGCAATTTTTTTTTGCATAACATTTATATGTATATTTTTCTGAACACATATGAATTTTTTCAGAATTTTTTCTAGTCTTCGAAATTTGTTTTTTTTTTTACATTTTTTTTTCATCAAAAATGCGTGTTTAATCACGAATTTTGGATATGTATTTCTTCCAAAACCACCCATGACACCCTGCAAGTTTCGAAAAGATTGATTAAATAGATTCGCGAATACAGTCCAAAGATGAAAACAAAAAACCAAATTTCGATGACTAGAAAAAATTCTGAAAAAATTCATATGTGTTCTGAAAAATATACATATAAATTTTATGCAAAAAAAAATTAGGTTGACCATAAATTTGTTGAACAATTGTTTTTTTCACCTATTTGTTAATAACATTTTGCAATTATTGTTATGCGAAATTATTCTTTTGAGCACCTTTTAAGGTAAACGGCCCAGTTTCGGTCACTGTCCCAGTTTCGGTCATCTACCTTCCATTTATACCAATAATAAATGTATTGTACGAAAAAAAAAAAAAAAAAATAATGCCATTTTGAAGACCGTTTTTTGCTGTATACTATTGTCGAAATACGATTTTTTTAATGAAATTTTACATCAGGAAATGTTAGTGTAAGTGGCGCTGCTCGTGCGTCTGCAGTTTCGAACGGCAACCGTTGTCCGAGCTTGCTTGCCGAAGGCTTTAAAAAAACATCGAATTTCATAATATGTAAGTATTCAGAGACATAAATATTATATGGAAAGCTTCGCAATGAATCGCGTAATCGATTAGTGTAGTTAGAATTTGGTTTACGAACAAATTTTCCAATAAAATTGCCGTGTCCGTTACTGGTTCCGCAAATAAGGTTAGGTTGCACTTTCGGTCACTTGTTACACGAATCATAGCTGCGTGTTTTGTCTACTTAATGAAACTTTTTTTTATAATAAAATATCGATTAAATGTAAAAAAAAATTATTTTTTATTAGTAAATAGTAGTAAATCATAATTTACTACCTGTAAATTCCAGTCGCGAATTATAGTATAGAAATAAATGTTCAGTGCAACTAAAAAAATACACAAAATTCGATTTTAAGTAAACAATTGTTTATGTATACACTTAAAATAAATGAAATAAGTAACGAATCTGATATTTCACAGTGATATATATAGTGGCATATTCATGGGAACAAGGAAGAAAATCTGGTCCGGCAGAAAGAAACGAAGAACTCATGGACCTTCCGGAAGCAAAAGTGCATTGAGGGAAGCACCAAAAGCTCTCATCACAGCGATGACCACATCGAAGAAAGTAAGATCAAAGGCTGGGGACTCGAAGAAAGTCCTATCGAAGCCTGGTGACTCGAAGAAAGTCCCATCGAAGCCTGGTGACTCGAAGAAAGTCCCATCGAAGCCTGGTGACTCGAAGAAAGTCTTGTCGAAGCCTGGTGACTCGAAGAAAGTCCCATCGAAGCCTGGTGACTCGAAGAAGCCTGACAGCTCACCGATGGACTTATCGCTGACTGATAAGTCATTGATGGACTTATCGCTGACTCACAAGTCATCGATGGACTTATCGAAGACTGAGAACTCATCGATGGACATATCAAAGGCTGGCAGCTTATCGATGGACATGTCAGCGAATCAACAGTCTCAGCTGGACATATCGTCAAACTCAATGACAGATACATCCCAGTCGACAAACTCAACTGTGGACAAATCTGAGGGTGTGAATTCAACTGTAGATCCTAAGCCTCAAGCAAAAAGGTTTGACAACATTTTTCACAGAATTTTTTTATATCCGAGACTATAAAAAAAAAATTAATGTTTATTATTTTTAATTTTATTTTTTTTGTTTAGCAAGAAGGGAAAAACTGCTCGAACATACGACGACCTTGCGCTCCAGAACGCCTTAAAAGCAGTCAACGAAGGGATGCCCATCAGCACTGCAGCAAAATTATTTAATATCCCAAGGACTACGTTGCTTAATAAAAAACGAGGCATTTTTCTGCCGCGGCTACAAAATCGGGGCCCAGAATGTATCATCGGAGACGAGTACGAACGCCATCTTGTACAATGGATACTGTACATGAGCCAAAACGGATTTCCTGTGACACGAGCTCAACTGTTAGACAGCGTTCAACTGCTGTTGAAACACGAGAAGAAAAAAACGGTGTTCAAGGATAATCGACCTGGACGCTATTGGTTCAGTGCCTTTCGAGCTCGGCACACCGAATTATCAGAACGAATGTCGCAGAATTTAACGCACTGTCGAGCTTCAGTGACAGAGGAAAAGCTGCAAGCGTGGTTTGCAGAAGTAAACATTTATCTCGAATCCAAGCAGCTCCTCGACGTGCATCCTTCTCGCGTCTTTAACTGTGACGAATCGGCATTCTTTCTGAGTCCGAAAGGTGGCACCGTCATAACGAAGAAAGGTGAAAAGACGGTATATAACTTTATACAGAATGACGAGAAAGAATGCCTAACGACGCTCTTCTGCGCGAGTGCCGATGGGAACATTGCGCCACCGATGGTAATCTTCTCGTATCTACGGATCCCGGGAGCCATCGCTGCAAACATGCCGAGAGGATGGGGCATCGGCCACTCCGAAAACGGATAGATGACTGGGGAGACGTTCTACGAATATATCGCTAACATTTTTCACCCGTGGTTGGTGAGAAATGCCGTTGTTTTCCCAGTCATCTTGTTTTTGGACGGACACTCTTCGCACTTGACGATGGCGTTAAGCGATTTTTGCAGACAAAATCAAATAGAGCTCGTTGCACTCTATCCGAACGCAACACACATCCTACAGCCATTGGACGTCGCCTTTTTTCATCCGTTGAAAACGGCGTGGGCGAAGGTAGTTCGCGAGTGGAGGATGCAAAATAACGGCGAGCGTATAAGACCGGAAATGTTCGCGAAGCTCCAGCAGAGTGCCGTCGAGTTGCTGGACGCGAAAGAAATTAAAAAAAATGGCTTCAAGAACACGGGGCTTCACCATTTTTCAGCAAGTGGCATTAATTACAACAAGTATTTTAAACATACGGTATCGTCCAAGCCGCTTACCCACAGTAAGCCAAACGAAAGCGATCAGAATACGGTACTCCTGACACTTTTCGAAGGTAAGATGGAGAAAGAGCTCTTGCGAAGCTTCCAAGACGTCGAGGAAGAGGCGGAATGGAATGGTGAAACGAGACTCGAAGGTCTGTTCTACTTTTGGCGGCAAATTAAGAGAAGCATCAACTCTGGCGTCGAGAATGCCAGTATCGCAAAAAGCAGCGTTGTCAACGGAATTAACGACGTCGACGAAAATGCAGTTTCGGTATTTACACACGATATTTTTGGATAATTTTCCAATGATTAATCGTATTCAACTATAATTGCCGACGAATTCAACAGCACATTTTAATGCATCGATTCATATTATAAGAATTTACACGTAATTTATACAATTTATTTTTATGTGACATTTTTTTTTTTCAAGGTCATCTTTAACTGTTTTTTTGATGATGGTTATAATCAATTTATGTACATATTGATAATTATTTTTTATGTAAAAATAGATCCGCGATATTGACGAAATGGGGAGCGAAGAGATAGAAGAAGCGAGAGTCGAAGAAGCGAGAGTCGAAGAAAAGGAGGAAATATTGAACGTCACTGCGGAAGCGTTTTCAGATTCGACGATAGATATCGATAGTCTTCCGATCACTGCCGTAGATTTCGAAGTAGGTGAAGTTAACATTGACGACATTCGCCAAAGGGAACACGTTATCGTCTACGATGTTAGTTCGACCGGAGAATTATTACCGATGCAAGGAGGTGTCGTTGAAACGCCGATGACTAACAGTTCGTCCAACTCTCCACCGCCGAAATCGGAGACAAATAATTTGCCAAATGTGCCCTCTCCATTCAAAACTGCATTGTTCTGGCCCTCGAAGGGCGAGAACAAAAAGGGCAAGGGTAAAGCCAGTTCGGCGAAAGAAAAAGTGCCGTCAGTGTTAACCTCCGATAAATGGATAGAATATCAGAGATCGAAAGAAGAAAAAAAAAGGAAACTGATCGAGGAAAAAGAAGCGAGGAAGACAGAACGACTGGAGAAAGCGCAGCTAAAAAAACAGCAGCAAGAAATCGTTAAGGCGGCAAGAATTGCGAAGAAGGAAGAAATGGAAGCTGCGAAAGTTACGAGAAAAATTCAACAAGCAGAAGCCCATGCTGCGAAACAAATAAAAAAGGAATCGTTAGACACTCTGAAAGGATGATAACTCTAAAGATAAATAAAAATACGCAAAGTAATTATTAAATATGGAACCTGTTTTCTTTTAGAGCACTTACATCGAAGATTTTGTACCGAAGCAATACATAATTTTTTCAAGTTAATTTACTTTGTTTTTTGATTATTGCGCTGGCTGAAATAAAGATAATAATTAAGGTACTAAATTAAAAGTTATTGCTTTCTTGACAAGTTGATGTCCATCCAATTCGCCTGTGACATCGTAAAATATGAGGAAGTGACCGAAACTAGGTCCGCAGGGTGGCCGAAACTCCAACCGGCATGACCGAAACTGGTACTTGCGCAGTGACCGAAACTGCGACATGGAGGTTGGAAAGTGACCGAAACCCCGGCAGCCGAGCGTCGTTAGATAAATGATTATTTAAATATTATAACCTAATAATTTAACGTATAGAATTATTTGACTTTGTTTAGAAGGATTTATTCCACAAGTTAGAACAGTTCGTTTTCTAAATTTCGATAAATTCCATTGAGAAGCAGCGGAAAACATTGGCTCGGGCTCTAAAGATGACCGAAACTGGGCCGTTTACCTTATATGCTTGATTTTTTAAAGATTTTTAATCCATCGAGAAGTGGTCGAATTTACCTCTGGATTTTGACTTTTGAGCGGTTTGAGAACAGTCTCGCCGACGTATATCCTTAAGGGATCGTCACAGTGTGAAATAAAAAAAAATCGATTTTCTTTTTTTTCATTATCGGATAGTATACACGGTTATAAACATTCTGTTAAATTTTTTTTAACGAAATTCGAATTATTTCGGTCGCTACAGCATTTCTTAGAGAAAGGGATTGCAGCGTGACAGTGGCGTGTGCAAACTTTAAACGCGTTTATCTCGTCATGGTGTTTTTCAAAACGATGTCCAGTGTTAAAGGAAGAGTTTTGACGATATCGATTTGAAATTTGGAGAGAACATTTTTAACGTCATTCTCTATAGCGCTATGAGAGCTTTTTTTTTTTTTTTGAAATCTTCCTATTTTTTTTTACGAAAAACTGTCGAAAAAAAGGGCTAAATTCGACACTTTTTGTTCACCCCGCCGCCATTTTGTCAAATTTCAAAAAAAAAAAAAAAAGCTCTCATAGCGCGATAACGAATTTCCTACAGATTAATAATCTTTTTGAAATTTTTGGTTCAGACAAAAATTGCGGCCGCAATCGTGGACATGATGGAGCATTTTTTTTGCACGAGCTATTTGAACAATTATTTTCATTATTATAAACTAAATAAATGCACATAAAAAAAATCATTTTGTATTATTCATGAATGTATCTATTTATAAAAAAAAACAGACCAATTAGTTTATTACAACTTAACAAAGAAAATTCGCGAAAACCATTGATTTTTCGGAGGGTCACACTGTGACGATCCCTTAAGCGGCGAGAAAAATGTCACGCTGCGCGCAAAAGAGGAAAAAATCGGACCTTCACGAAAATTGGTGTCCCAGGGTTTTCGAGGTCACTGATTACGATTCTGTCCTCAAAATAAAAAAAAAATAAAAATGCCGGATGCAACATGGCCGACCTAAAATAATAAAAACTTATTTGAATCGGCTGAAATGCGGCACTTGAGGGTTTCCGAGGTCGCTGATCACGATTCTGCCCTCAAAATGAAAACAAAAAAAATTGTGGATCCAATAAGACCGACCTAAAATGCAAAAACTCATTTGAATTGGCTGAAATGTGGCACTCGGGGGTTTTCGAGGTCCCTGTCACGTGACATTTTTCTCGCCGCTTAAGGGGTGAAAAACGTCATTTTGGGGGTGAAAAAGTTGATTACGACAAATTTAAAAAATACGATGTTAAACTGCAACTATTTTATGCACTCATGGTAAAAAAAAAGAAGGGGTCTTCCAGCGTCTTCTATGCGAAAAAAAAATATTTAAAAAATGTCTGATTTTTTCTGTTTTTTGTTTTTTGTTTGCGTCTCGAAAATCTCGAGAACATTTTTTTTCATGAAACCAAAGCTTCCTCTATGAGGAAGCAAAAAAAATAAAAAATATAGAACCTCAAAGAATTTCCGTGCGTGGAGTATCTGCCGAGATATGCCGAGATATATTCGAACGTAACGGAAAAACACCATGACGGCCAGATAATAAGAGTAGCGGTAGCGCCTCGTTTCTCTCGGGGCATATTTATATTTCTTTTTATTTGTATACTTGGCGTCGAGACGCTCCCGCGTCTCTTGATACGTAGCTTGCAGACCAGATAGAATAGGATGTCGTTCAGTAAGTGATAGAGCTGGTATGAAGTGCTTTGTATCAATGGTACAGATGTGAAGGCCGTCCTTTAAAACACTAATATTTTGATGTCATTGAAAAAATATACATTAGCGAAAATTAGTGTTTTCTTTTGCGTATACGGGGACTGTCCCTGTATATGCCCGTGCACGTGTAGTTTATATACAAATATACAAATTTGACAATTTATTTATATACTGGCATATACAGGGACTGTCCTTGTATATGCCTATCCATATATAGTATATATACATATATACGAATTTGACAATTTATTTATATACTGGCATATACAGGGACTGTCCTTGTATATGCCTATCCATATATAGTATATATACATATATACAAATTTGACAATTTATTTATATACTGGCATATACAGGGACTGTCCTTGTATATGCCTATCCATAAATAGTATATATACATATATACAAATTTGACAATTTATTTATATACTGGCATATACAGGGACTGTCCTTGTATATGCCTATCCATAAATAGTATATATACATATATACAAATTTGACAATTTATTTATATACTGGCATATACAGGGACTGTCCTTGTATGTGCCTATCCATGTATAGTATATATACAAATATACAAATTTGACGATTTATTCATATACTGGCATATACAGGGACTGTCCTTGTATATGCCAGTATATACATTTTTAATGATGTCCCCAAATCTACCTATACATATAAAGTATATTGTATATATGTATAATGTAAAACTTGGTGGATACAGCGACAGTCCCCAAAACTGCCTTTCCATATAAAATTCTTTGGGGACAGTCCCCAAAACCACCGAATGTCCCCGAACCTGCCACTTTTTACAAGAACGTGTCCCCAAAACTGCCCCGTCACACATATATAATAATATAATGATGATATTATCCATCTTAGATATATAATTTATATATCGCGAAAACATGTATTATATATCTTTTATATAAACCTGCAATATATAAAGCGGCAGAAAGTTCTATATCTCGGATATATAATAAGATATATAAACAATATATAATATGAATTTTTTATATATCCGAGATATATAATGGATATTTTAAAACTATACTTTCAAGTATACTTTTTTTCCATGGGGGCAAGCGGTTCGAAAACGTTCTTTCGAGAAAAACGCATTCAAAGTTTTAGCAATATACGATATATGTATAAGCGCGCTCAGGTAGCGTTCAACATATGGAAAATACCTTCAGAATGCTCTGATCTTTCTAAAATTTTCAGAGAATACTTTTAAATATATAAACTTTCGAAAAGTGCATAAAAAAGAAATTTGATTTAAAAAAAAATTCAAAGTGGAGAGACCCCTTAAACAATGTATACGGTGTTTCATCTATCAAATGATTATTTTGGGTGCGGTACCTAAGAGACCCAGCGACTGGCCGAACGCCCGAATAAACGACCGGTCGTTAAATGCAAAAAAAAACCGTTGAAGAGAGGCAAACGACCAAGAAAACGACCATTGTACCAAGAAACGACCAAAAAACGACCATTGAACCAAGAATCGACCAACCAAAAATAATTTCAATGGTCGTTTTCTCAGACGTTTACCTCTTTTGACGAGGTTTTTTTTTTCATTTAACGACCGGTCGTTTCTTCGGTCGTTTTTTGGACTTTTTAGGTCGTTTTCGCGGTCGCCGGGATTGCTAAGGGTGTTTCGTATTACCAAGCATGTTCCTGACCAGAAAAAAATGTAATTGCAATGGATTTGCAAAAATATTAACCGATTTACATAAACTTTTGAAATAGTACATTAAGATACTACGGCAAAAACATTTTTTCTGACGAGTGTGGTTTTGCAGCACGACCCGAAAGCGAGTGATGGAATGATGCATTTTTTCTTTTTCTGAATTTTTTGTATTTTTCGTATTTATGCAAAAAATGATTGTAAAATTTTGTTTAAGGCGATGCTAGGGTATTATTTCGTAGTTTACAGAATTCGTTGTTATTTTAGTATATTTAGTATATTGGTTGTTGTAATATCAACATAGGCGCATCGGCGTCCACTCTCATTTTTCGAATGTGATTCCTAAAACTGTTTATATAATACAAAAGAGGTGGCAGTTAACAGTTCGAGTGGCCATATTGGTTTTCGATAGATTTACGAATTTACGATTAGTGATGCCGCCAAGACTCGAGAATTCTCGACTTTCGAGACAAGACAAGAAATTTCTTGTCTTGAGCCCTCTTGGGCTCAATTCTTGTCTCGAATTGAACATTTCTTGTCTTGACTCTTGAGACAAGACAAGACATAGATCTCGAGACTTTTCGAGATTTCTCGAAATTTCTTGAGATTTCCCGAGATTATAAAAAAGTATGAAAAAAAAAATCCGGGACGCCCTTTATAGATGTTAATCCTTTGAAGCATATGTTATCCTAACATAAGATCTACTTCAAACTTGGGGTCCGGGGGTCTTTTTGATCATAGATTACGAAACTAAGCTCAAATCCAGAAATAAAAATGGCGGACCAAAAAGGGAACAAGCAACCCGGTCGCCCCTGCGGGGCGCCGGGCTGTTGTTGGGGGGCTCCGCCCCCCAAACCCCCCGAAAATGACCCTGCGGCAAAAATGTCCCTTCGGGACATTTTTCCCTGGTGTCATTTTAAGGCACTCACGCGGTCGTCGCGCTACGCGCTCCGCAGGGGGGGCCGTTCGGTCGTCGCGCTTCGCGCTCCGCTCAGTGCCGTACGGGCGTCGCACTTCGCGCTCCACTCAGTGCCGTTCGGGCGTCGCGCTACGCGCTCCGCTCAGTGCCGTTCGGGCGTCACACTACGCGCTCCGCTCAGTGCCGCTCGGGCGTCGCGCTACGCGCTCCGCTCAGTGCCGTTTGGGCGTCGCGCTACGCGCTCCGCACAGTATCGTTCAGACTGGAGCTGTGAGCGGTAACTAGAACGCAGTGGAAAAATATTCACTTGTTCACCTAAGTAGAGTTCTTCATTACCGACACATGCAGCTAACTGTGTCGGTATATTGGAGTTCTCTAGAATTCAATCTATAGCCGCCTCGTTCACAGATAGTTTTCGCCTCTTAAGGGGCTGCTGGAGTAGATTTTTTTACCGACCAGTCGGTAAAAAAATCTATTCCAGCAGCCCCTTAATATTTACCAGTCGATATCCACATGATGTAATGATTATTAAGCTTATTAAGAGACGAAAACTATCTGTGGACGAGGCGACTATAGATCGAATTCTAGAACTCCAATATACCGACATGGTTAGAAGCATGTGTCGGTAATGAAGAACTCTACTTAAGTGAAAAATATTTTCTGTCAAAATCCCATTCGGGAGAACGGACTTTCGAGCGTTCGATACATTCAGGCAAATGGTGCATTCGGGAACATTACAATTCTGTTGAAATGAAATTCGGTATTTTCATCCGTTCGGCATAAAAACTTTTCGGCGTTTTCACCGTTCGGCTAATAAATATTTCGGTATTATGACTCGTCGGATCTTTTCTCATTCGGGTGACGGTCAATCGGCATTTATAAATTCGCGCGTTTAGTACGTTCGGCTATCGTATTTTTTGGTCGAGTGACGGCAAGCCGTCAGCGCGATTGCGGTCGCGGCGTGAAGTATGAATCAGGTGACAATCGTGAAACACCTGAATTTGTTGGGTTCTATTTTTTTATAGTAGTTAATTAATTTAATAATTGAGTGTAAAAAAATGTTAGAAATCAATAAAATCATGAATGCAGGTGTTATATGGTAATTACGTGATGATTTACAATGAGTAAATAAAATTGACAAAAACATTAGCAGTGACAAGTGAAAATTTACAGACGAAACCAGACAATAAATAGTGAATACAGTTATGAGTGCCAGTGAATAAAAAATAACGAATAATTTAATGAAAAATATAAATTTCAAACATATATAGTTCCGTAGAGAAGGTGTCAATATGTTTTACGAATTTTGTGTTTAGGTTATGTTTATACTCATATTTCAGTTTGGTATATTAATTATGAATTAATAATACAATAAAACTGTATCAGTGCAATTAATAAATATAAAAATTGAAAAATCATTTCGGAATCAATTATTTTGACATTATAATATGTGGAATGTACAGCGGATAATTATTTTGAAGAGAAAAATATTATTGTTATCATAATTGTGAAATTAATTAAAATTTAATATTTTGATTCTATTATGGTAGGTAATCATCATTCTAAAATGATCTAAGGGCTAATATGAGGAAAGATACATTTGAATTAAGGTTAAATATGAGAACGCTGCAAGTTTTAGTCAAATTACTTTATTGACTGCGAAGACTGACAGCCGGACCCAATTTTCAATTTCATGATTTGAGTGTCTTAGGTATTCACCACTTAAAAAGTGTGTAAGAAAAAAACTAAAAAAAGTGCATCAAGATTAAGTTGAATTAGAATTATGCAGCAAGTTTCAGCCAAATTCTTCCATCGATGGCCAAGATTGAGACCCGTATACAACTTGACGACCAAAAGTGCCAAATTTCTTTAAGTGAACTCCTGTATAAAATGATTGGAAAATTAACACACTTCATGGGCATACTTCCCAGTGCTAGACTAAGAAATATTCCAAATTTCAACTTGTTCGCTCTGTTCAGTCCGGAGCCACTAAGTGATACGGACGTCCGGGTAACACAAAATCTTGTCTGAAGGAAAAAATGTCTTTAGTAATGCAAATTCCTTATTATTTTATGTCAAGAATATGTATTTTAGCATGCTTAAGAAATGTGAACTAAAAAGTAGTGGATAAAATAAAATTATATTAACATTTTCCTTAAAAAACGTATTTACACCCTTGGACAGCGAATTCAATAGGCACTCTTGGTGCGTTTTTTTAAAACGTGAGTGCCTAAAAACGGTAAATCGAAGTCCTTTTAGTTTCGAACGTCAGAGTCAGGCAAACGAAAAAGCATAAAATTGGTCTCACTTTTTTTCGCTCGACCACATCTCGGAGACGAAATTGGGAGGAACACCGATTTATATTCCATTAATGTGAATCCTTAGCTTTAATATGCACCTAGAAAGAATTCAATCGGAGGAATTTCCATAGAGATATGAATTTTTTGAAGGAACGTCTTTTTAGAGCAATATTTCGTTAACATATGACAACATTCGGTCATTAAACAAAGTTATTAAAAATTAATCATTAATTCCGCTCAATAAAAAATGTTAAACTGACTCAAGACTGTATTTCGAAGGTGAAAATACAGCGAGAAAACGGTAAATCGAAGTCCTTTTAGTTTCGAACGTCAGAGGAAGGCAAACGAAAAAGCATAAAATTCGTCTTACTTTTTTTTCGCTCGACCACATCTCGGAGACGAAATTGGGAGGAACACCGATTTATATTCCATTAACGTGAATCCTTAGCTTTAATATGCACCCAGAAAGAATTCAATCGGAGGAATTTCCAAAGAGATATGAATTTTTTGAAGGAACGTCTTTTTAGAGCAATATTTCGTTAAAATATAACAAAATTCGGTCATTAAACAAAGTTATTAAAAATTAATCATTAATTCCGCTCAATAAAAAATGTTAAACTGACTCAAGACTGTATTTCGAAGGTGAAAATACAGCGAGAAAACGGTAAATCGAAGTCCTTTTAGTTTCGAACGTCAGAGTCAGGCAAACGAAAAAGCATAAAATTGGTCTCACTTTTTTGCGCTCGACCACATCTCGGAGACGAAATTGGGAGGAACACAGATTTATATTCCATTAACGTGAATCCTTAGCTTTAATATGCACCTAGAGAGAATTCAATCGGAGGAATTTCCAAAGAGATATGAATTTTTTGAAGGAACGTCTTTTTAGAGCAATATTTCGTTAAAATATGACAAAATTCGGTCATTAAACAAAGTTATTAAAAATTAATCATTAATTCCGCTCAATAAAAAATGTTAAACTGGCTCAAGACTGTATTTCGAAGGTGAAAATACAGCGCGAAAACGATAAATCGAAGTCCTTTTAGTTTCGAACGTCAGAGTCAGGCACACGAAAAAGCATAATATTGGTCTCACTTTTTTTCGCTCGACCACATCTCGGAGACGAAATTGGGAGGAACACCGATTTATATTCCATTAATGTGAATCCTTAGCTTTAATATGCACCTAGAAAGAATTCAATCGGAGGAAATTCCAAAGAGATATGAATTTTTTGAAGGAACGTCTTTTTAAAGCAATATTTCGTTAAAATATGACGAAATTCGGTCGATAATCCAAGTTATTAAAAATGAATCATTAATTCCGCTCAATGAAAAATGTTAAACTGACTCAAGACCGTATTTCGAAGGTGAAAATACAGCGAGAAAACGGTAAATCGAAGTCCTTTTAGTTTCGAACGTCAGAGGAAGGCAAACGAAAAAGCATAAAATTTGTCTTACTTTTTTTTTGCTCGACCACATCTCGGAGACGAAATTGGGAGGAACACTGATTTATATATCATTAACGTGAATCCTTATCTTTAATATGCACCTAGAAAGAATTTAATCGGAGGAATTTCCAAAGAGATATGAATTTTTTAAAGGAACGTCTTTTTAAAGCAATATTTCGTTAAAATATGACAAAATTCGGTCATTAAACAAAGTTATTAAAAATTAACCATTAATTCCGATTAATAAAAAATGTTAAACTGACTCAAGACTGTATTTCGAAGGTGAAAATACAGCGAGAAAACGGTAAATCGAAGTCCTTTTAGTTTCGAACGTCAGAGTCAGGCAAACGAAAAAGCATAAAATTGGTCTCACATTTTTTCGCTCGACCACATCTCGGAGACGAAATTGGGAGGTACACCGATTTATATTCCATTAATGTGAATCCTTAGCTTTAATATGCACCTAGAAAGAATTCAATCGGAGTAATTTCCAAAGAGATATGAATTTTTTGAAGGAACGTCTTTTTAAAGCAATATTTTGTTAAAATATGACAAAATTCGGTCGATAAACCAAGTTATTAAAAATGAATCATTAATTCCGCTCAATGAAAAATTTTAAACTGACTCAAGACTGTTTTTCGAAGGTGAAAATACAGCGCGAAAACGATAAATCGAAGTCCTTTTAGTTTCGAACGTCAGAGTCAGGCACACGAAAAAGCATAAAATTGGTCTCACTTTTTTTCGCTCGACCACATCTCGGAGACGAAATTCGGAGGAACACCCATTTATATTCCATTAATGTGAATCCTTAGCTTTAATATGCACCTAGAAAGAATTCAATCGGAGGAAATTCCAAAGAGATATGAATTTTTTGAAGGAACGTCTTTTTAAAGCAATATTTCGTTAAAATATGACGAAATTCGGTCGATAAACCAAGTTATTACAAATGAATCATTAATTCCGCTCAATGAAAAATGTTAAACTGACTCAAGACCGTATTTCGAAGGTGAAAATACAGCGAGAAAACGGTAAATCGAAGTCCTTTTAGTTTCGAACGTCAGAGGAAGGCAAACGAAAAAGCATAAAATTTGTCTTACTTTTTTTTTGCTCGACCACATCTCGGAGACGAAATTGGGAGGAACACCGATTTATATTCCATTAACGTGAATCCTTAGCTTTAATATGCACCCAGAAAGAATTCAATCGGAGGAATTTCCAAAGAGATATGAATTTTTTGAAGGAACGTCTTTTTAAAGCAATATTTCGTTAAAATATGACAAAATTCGGTCGATAAACCAAGTTATTAAAAATGAATCATTAATTCCGCTCAATGAAAAATTTTAAACTGACTCAAGACTGTATTTCGAAGGTGGAAATACAGCGAGAAAACGATAAATCGAAGTCCTTTTAATTTCGAACGTCAGAGTCAGGCAAACGAAAAAGCATAAAATTCCTCTCAGTTTTTTTCGCTCGACCACATCTCGGAGACGAAATTGGGAGGAACACCGATTTATATTCCATTAACGTGAATCCTTAGCTTTAATATGCACCCAGAAAGAATTCAATCGGAGGAATTTCCAAAGAGATATGAATTTTTTGAAGGAACGTCTTTTTAGAGCAATATTTCGTTAAAATATGACAAAATTCGGTCATTAAACAAAGTTATTAAAAATTAATCATTAATTCCGCTCAATAAAAAATGTTAAACTGGCTCAAGACTGTATTTCGAAGGTGAAAATACAGCGAGAAAACGGTAAATCGAAGTCCTTTTAGTTTCGAACGTCAGAGGAAGGCAAACGAAAAAGCATAAAATTCGTCTTACTTTTTTTCGCTCGACCACATCTAGGAGACGAAATTGGGAGGAACACCGATTTATACTCCATTAACGTAAATCCTTAGCTTTAATATGCACCCAGAAAGAATTCAATCAGAGGAATTTTCAAAGAGATATGCATTTTTTGAAGGAACGTCTTTTTAACGCAATATTTCGTTAAAATATGACAAAATTCGGTCGATGAACCAGGTTATTAAAAATGAATCATTAATTCCGCTCAATAAAAAATGTTAAACTGACTCAAGACTGTATTTCGAAGGTGAAAATACAGCGAGAAAACGGTAAATCGAAGTCCTTTTAGTTTCGAACGTCAGAGGAAGGCAAACGAAAAAGCATAAAATTCGTCTTACTTTTTTTCGCTCGACCACATCTCGGAGACGAAATTGGGAGGAACACCGATTTATATTCCATTAACGTGAATCCTTAGCTTTAATATGCACCCAGAAAGAATTCAATTAGAGGAATTTTCAAAGAGATATGCATTTTTTTAAGGAACGTCTTTTTAACGCAATATTTCGTTAAAATATGACAAAATTCGGTCGATGAACCAGGTTATTAAAAATTAATCATTAATTCCGCTCAATGAAAAATTTTAAACTGACTCAAGACTGTATTTCGAAGGTGAAAATCCAGCGAGAAAACGATAAATCGAAGTCCTTTTAGTTTCGAACGTCAGAGTCACGCAAACGAAAAAGCATA
This sequence comes from Itoplectis maculator, assembly GCA_964034905.1. Classification (NCBI taxonomy): domain Eukaryota; kingdom Metazoa; phylum Arthropoda; class Insecta; order Hymenoptera; family Ichneumonidae; genus Itoplectis; species Itoplectis maculator. The sequence goes on from CAXITY010000185.1 coordinate 24,440, forward strand.
AATTTGGTCTCACTTTTTTTCGCTCGACCACATCTCGGAGACGATATTGAGAGGAACACCGATTTATATTCCATTAACGTGAATCCTTAGCTTTAATATGCACCTAGAAAGAATTCAATCGGAGGAATTTCTAAAGAGATATGAATTTTTTGAAGGAACGTCTTTTTAAAGCAATATTTCGTTAAAATATGACAAAATTCGGTCATTAAACAAAGTTATTAAAAATTAATCATTAATTCCGCTCAATGAAAAATTTTAAACTGACTCAAGACTGTATTTCGAAGGAGAAAATACAGCGCGAAAACGATAAATCGAAGTCCTTTTAGTTTCGAACGTCAGAGTCACGCAAACGAAAAAGCATAAAATTGGTCTCACTTTTTTTCGCTCGACCACACCTCGGAGACGAAATTGGGAGGAACACTGATTTATATTCCATTTACGTGAATCCTCAGCTTTAATATGCACCTAGAAAGAATTCGATCGGAGGAATTTCTAAAGAGATATGAATTTTTTGAAGGAACGTCTTTTTAAAGCAATATTTCGTTAAAATATGACAAAATTCGGTCGATAAACCAAGTTATTAAAAATGAATCATTAATTCCGCTCAATGACAAATTTTAAACTGACTCAAGACTGTATTTCGAAGGTGAAAATACAGCGAGAAAACGGTAAATCGAAGTCCTTTTAGTTTCGAACGTCAGAGTCAGGCAAACGAAAAAGCATAAAATTCGTCTCACTTTTTTTCGCTCGACCACATCTCGGAGACGAAATTGGGAGGAACACCGATTTATATTCCATTAACGTGAATCCTTAGCTTTAATATGCACCTAGAAAGAATTCAATCGGAGTAATTTCCAAAGAGATATGAATTTTTTGAAGGAACGTCTTTTTAAAGCAATATTTTGTTAAAATATGACAAAATTCGGTCGATAAACCAAGTTATTAAAAATGAATCATTAATTCCGCTCAATGAAAAATTTTAAACTGACTCAAGACTGTATTTCGAAGGTGAAAATACAGCGAGAAAACGGTAAATCGAAGTCCTTTTAGTTTCGAACGTCAGAGGAAGGCAAATGAAAAAGCATAAAATTCGTCTTACTTTTTTTCGCTCGACCACATCTCGGAGACGAAATTGGGAGGAACACCGATTTATATTCCATTAACGTGAATCCTTAGCTTTAATATGCACCCAGAAAGAATTCAATTAGAGGAATTTTCAAAGAGATATGCATTTTTTTAAGGAACGTCTTTTTAACGCAATATTTCGTTAAAATATGACAAAATTCGGTCGATGAACCAGGTTATTAAAAATTAATCATTAATTCCGCTCAATGAAAAATTTTAAACTGACTCAAGACTGTATTTCGAAGGTGAAAATCCAGCGAGAAAACGATAAATCGAAGTCCTTTTAGTTTCGAACGTCAGAGTCACGCAAACGAAAAAGCATAAATTTGGTCTCACTTTTTTTCGCTCGACCACATCTCGGAGACGATATTGAGAGGAACACCGATTTATATTCCATTAACGTGAATCCTTAGCTTTAATATTCACCTAGAAAGAATTCAATCGGAGGAATTTCTAAAGAGATATGAATTTTTTGAAGGAACGTCTTTTTAAAGCAATATTTCGTTAAAATATGACAAAATTCGGTCATTAAACAAAGTTATTAAAAATTAATCATTAATTCCGCTCAATGAAAAATTTTAAACTGACTCAAGACTGTATTTCGAAGGAGAAAATACAGCGCGAAAACGATAAATCGAAGTCCTTTTAGTTTCGAACGTCAGAGTCACGCAAACGAAAAAGCATAAAATTGGTCTCACTTTTTTTCGCTCGACCACACCTCGGAGACGAAATTGGGAGGAACACTGATTTATATTCCATTTACGCGAATTTTTTGAAGGAACGTCTTTTTAAAGCAATATTTCGTTAAAATATGACAAAAT
>CAXITY010000186.1:0-21000 GCA_964034905.1 Itoplectis maculator
AACCAAAATTTTGACATTTATCTAATACATGCCCCAGCGAGGCGACTACCTTAACGTGATTATTTTTCGTGTCTGGATTTCGACCGATCACAGCGCAGTATTCTCGGCAATCGAGTTCGTTCGTTAAAAACTTCATCGGAAATTGAATTCGGATATTGCACAGTAGCTCTTCGCTTGTTTTCAACTTACGAAGTGTCCTGTTTCCTTGAAGACTGCTCTGCGCTTAGCCGAAATCCAGGCTCGAAAAATAATCCGACAAATACCCCTCGACCTCCAAAAATATTCCGATCATTTTGGAAGTCTGGGGATATTACAACTGATTATCCGTGGAATTTTGTTTCGTTTTACCGATACAACTAATTCTATCGTTTCGAAATTGGAAGCCACAATTGGAAAAATTGGGTGATGAAAACCGGCACTTCTGCCCTATCGCCGGTGGTGGCGCTGCCACGTCGCCTTCGACATGTTTATTACCATATGACTTAGTCACTTTTCCTAGATCCTTCTCCGCGTGAGTACACAATTTACCAGTTGTGTGACGTACAGCCGCGTCACGCGTCCACGGGCCGCGTTGCAGTGACGCGCCTGGTCGTTGACGACGATCGATAGATCGGCGGTTCATCGGAAATCGTGAATTACGACACGAGACACCGGCGACACCGCGTCGAGCGGCAGATCGTAGATCAGGCACCCTCTCACACTAGGGTAGAGTCACCAGTAAATGAACAGTTAAGCAGAACGATTTGTTTATCATGAGTTTTTATAAAAAGCAAGACTTTCGAATTGTTAGTAGTAGTAGTAACCTCCCAAAATTTCATCCAAATCGGTCATCAATAACTTTTTGAGATAATCGCGTTAAATAATCGATATTTTGAGTTTTCCTTTAATCAGTATATTCTTTGGGTATCACACTTTCGTAATATGTAAAAAAAAATGATTTTTTGAAAATTCTAAAGGTATTTCTCCCCTTAAGGTAATACGAGCGGTACAGTTCCACGAAATGTGTGACATTCAGAGAGATTCAGGGAGAATTTCAAACGTTTTTCAACGGAATAAAAATCTGAAAAAGGCAAGCATGTGGAATGTGTTCGAAACATTGATTTTGCGTAATAATAATTCTCAAAAGTTATCAACGAATTGATGAAAAGAAAGACATGTATAATGAATTATCCGGCAACCTAATTTTTTTGTGATGAAAATAATTCGTTAATTTATCGTAATACGTATGAAGTTTTTCCGAATTTTTTCGTGGTGTTGAACCATTTGTGGAAAATTCCCAAATCTCGAAAAAAAATCCGGAAAAAATGCATACGTATTGAAAAAAATTGACAAGTTATTTTCATCACAAAAAGTTAGGTTGCCGGGTAACATGCTGAACAAGTTTTTTAAAAATCAATTTGTTAACAACTTTTTGGAATTGTCATTACGCAAAAACAATCTGCTCGACACTTTCTATATGCTTAATTTTTTTCCAGATTTTTGTACCATTGGGAAACGTTTGAAATTCTCCCTGAATCCCTCTGAATCTCATATTTCCTGGGACTGTACCGCTCGAACTATTCTAAGGTGATTCAATATCAACTACTCCAGATCTCGAAACCAATTTGTGCCCGATACCCCGCGAGCGATCAAACCATAAATTGCCCTCCGATTAACCATTCAGGATAGTTCTGGCATCACACGAGTAAAATCTGCGCAACGGCTACGGGAAAAATAATATCCATGTAGAAAATGGCACTTTGGAGGACCAACATCAGCGAGGAGAATTAACCCGGATAATCGGTGGTACTCTATTCTTTTTTCTCATCCACACGTTTGAGTTACCCACTTTGCGCAATGAACCGACAGTTTTTCCGAGAGCGATGATCGCTTTTTTCCTTCTTATCGACGAGAGAAGAGGCGGCAAAAAAACACCGTCGGCCCTGAACCGCGGACGCGCGGTCAGCCGTGAAAGCCGTGAGCCGCGAACCATAAAAACGCCAACTCTCGCCAACAGGGGTCGAGCTACCCTGGCCCTTGCTCGACCGACCGCGCTCCGTGGATCGCTGCATTTCGGTGGTTAACTCCTTTCGTTTTAGCGGAGCAACACAATTACTCGACGAACAACTGATTTCACGATGTTTAGAGAGTCACAGGTGCTGAGTGATCACAACTGCAGCAGCTTCGAAAAAAATGTTATTGGCAGTAATACGCAAACATGTCGCTTTTTTCTGCTTTTTCATACAGTTAAAAATAAGCAACACATATTAGTCGAAGATTTTTATATTATTATTTGTTTTGTAATTAAATGATGCGAGGTTTATCAGCAATAGATAAGTTGTATCTTCCTCAAATGAGAATATTCATTTTGACGCGGATAGCGTTAGGCTTCCTGATTTGACTTAAAAAGATAGTAACAGCCGGTGCGAGCGAGATCCTGCGATCGGTAGCGACCGAGAGAACCCAAAAGGCCCTGCAAGTGAAGGGATCGCGCCCATTCTCAATCGATCGCGCTTCGCGGTTCGCTGATCTTCCGTCGATTGGGCATTATCATTTCAGCGGAGCAGCGAAATTACTCTACGAACTAACAATAACACAGTGTTAAAAGAGGCCGACTTGCTATAAAATGCGGACTGCAAGCACATAAAAAATGTTTTTCTTGACAGAAATGCGCAAACGTGTCGCATTTTTCTACGTCTTTTAACAATTAAAAACATTTGCAACGCATATTAGTCGACAATTTTTATATTTTTATTTTATTTTTTTGTTAATTAAATGAAGCGAGGCTTATCAGCAATAGATACGGTGAATCTGTCTGAAATGAGAATATTTTTTTTTGCAAAAAAAGCGCTGTGCCTCGCGATTCGCCTTGCAAACATGGCGACTGCGGTTGCGAGCGAGATGCCGGCAATCGCACGAGACGAGTGTGCGAGCGAGTGACCCCAATGGGCCCTGCGAGGGTGACGCGCAGAAACCACCCGCCGCGAGTGAGAAGGACCCATAGATAGGTGAAGAGTGGGTGAGAGAGAGAGAGAAAGCGACAGGGAGAGAGAGAGAGAGAGCTATCTCGGCCACCGTGCCGAGCTACCCCGGCCCAAGCTCGATCGATCGCGCTCCGAGGATCACTGATCTTCGGTCGATTACGCGGTATCATTCTAGCGGACCAGGACAATTAATCTCCGAACCAATCATTTTACGATAATCAAAGAGTCCCGTTTGTTAAAAAATCCGGACTTCATTCACTTTAAAAAATGTTTTTTTTTTACAAAAATCCCCAAACGTGGCGCATTATTTTTATTGTTTTAACTAATAAAAAAAATGAGCAACGCATATTAATCGAAAATTTTTATATTTTTATTTTATCTTTTTGTTAATTAAACAAATCGAGGCTTATCAGCAATAGATACGGTGAATCAGTCTGAAATAAGAATATTTATTTTTTTGCAAAAAGCGCTGGGCCTCGCAATTCGCCTTGCAGACATGGCAACTGCGGGTGCGAGCGAGATGCCGGCAATCGCACGAGACGTGCGTGCGAGCGAGAGATCTCAATAGGCCCTGCAAGTGTCTCGCGCGGACGCCACTAGCTGCGAGGGAGATAGCCTTATGGCAAAGACAAGTTAGAGAGAGTGAGACAGACCTATACGGGTCGCCTCCGACTCGTGACAATAATGGTGTCCCGAGCCGGCGGGGAAGGCTACCCCCTCCATTTGGTCTTGCATACTAGATCCACTGGGCTCCGTGGATCGCTGGATTTCGGTCGATTGCGCTTTATCTCCCTTAACCGATCATTGTAGACTTTCCACAAATTACCTATTGAACGTTAGTTTCGAAATAAATAGAATTATAGCAATCTAACAATATGCACTGCAGTCACTTCAAGAAGAGGAAACTATACAGACTCTAGTGTAAGCGATGAACGGCCGAGTGGTTATAGGGTCAGCTTCGTAACCGAACAGTCGGAGTTCAATTCCTCTAGATTTTTTTTTTTTTTTTTTTTTTAATTATTTGTTGAAATAATGATTCAGCGTGATTTATAACGAATTTAAAAATACGACAAAGTGACGAGTCGCATGAGAATTCGTATCGTCGATTGTTTTTGTAACGCGGATGTCGATTTTCATTAAATAGAATTCGTATCGTCGATTGTTTTTGTAACGCGGATGTCGATTTTCATTAAATTCCTTCTGGGCCTCTCAATTTACCTTGGAAATATAGCAACTGCAGTTGGAATCGAGATAGCTGCAATCGCACGAGACGAGTGTGCGAGCGAGTGACCCCAATGGGCCCTGCGAGGGTGACGCGCAGAAACCAGCCGCCGCGAGCGAGAAGGACCCACAGATTGGTGAAGAGTGGGTGAGAGAGAGAGAGAGAAAGCGACAGGGAGTGAGAGAGAGAGAGAGCTACCCTCGGCCACCGTGCCGAGGTACCCCGGCCCAAGCTCGATCGATCGCGCTCCGAGGATCACTGATCTTCGGTCGATTACGCGGTATCATTCTAGCGGACCAGCACAATTAATCTCCGAACCAATCATTTTACGATAATCAAAGAGTCCCGTTTGTTAAAAAATCCGGACTTCATTCACTTTAAAAAATGTTTTTTTTTTACAAAAATCCCCAAACGTGGCGCATTATTTTTATTGTTTTAACTAATAAAAAAAATGAGCAACGCATATTAATCGAAAATTTTTATATTTTTATTTTATCTTTTTGTTAATTAAACAAATCGAGGCTTATCAGCAATAGATACGGTGAATCAGTCTGAAATAAGAATATTTATTTTTTTGCAAAAAGCGCTGGGCCTCGCAATTCGCCTTGCAGACATGGCAACTGCGGGTGCGAGCGAGATGCTGGCAATCGCACGAGACGTGCGTGCGAGCGAGAGATCTCAATAGGCCCTGCAAGTGTTTCGCGCGGACGCTACTAGCTGCGAGGGAGATAGCCTTATGGCAAAGACAGGTTAGAGAGAGTGAGACAGACGGGGCTGCCCCGTCTGTCCACATTTTTATTGTGCACGGCGAAGTTGTGCACATTCGTTTTGGGCACACTCCAATAGTGCACACCGCAATCGTGCACAACCACATTGTGCACACGTTTTTACTGTGCACAACTTTTTTGTGCACAATATTCATTGTGCACAACTGTTTAGTGCACAACTTTTTTGTGCACGATATTTATTTTGCACAACTTTTTTGTGCACAATAAATATTGTGCACACTTTTATTGTGCACAATCATATTGTGCACATTTACTTAAAAACTTTTTTTCGTTTGTGCACAACATTATTGTGCACAAGCTTTTTTGTGCACATCTGTATTGTGCACAGTTTAATTTGTGCACATGTTTATTGGGCACAATTTCATCGTGCACAATCAGTTTTCGCAAAAACTTTTTTTGTGCACAGGTACATTGTGCACACACTTTCCTGTGCACAACTACATTGTGCACACACTGTTCTGTGCACAACTACATTGTGCACACACTGTTCTGTCCATAACTACATTGTGCACACACTGTTCTGTGCACATCATTTCTTGTGCGCAATTATTGTGCACGAATGCACCATATTGTATTTATGTACCAAACATTTAGTGCACAATTCTATTGTGCACAGCAGTGTATTTTGCACGGGATGATTGTAAAGACCTCAATGAGAAAAAAATATTTCGTGCACAGTACTATTGTGTACAACGCAATTGTGCACACGGTTTTTATGCACAACGTAATTGTGCACAGAGTTATTATGCACAACGCGATTGTACACAGAATTATTGTGCACAACGCAAACGTGCACCAAACAATCATAAAGACCTCAATAACGAACAAAGATTTCGTACACAGTCCTATTGTGCACATCGCAATTGTACACAGCCACGTTTTTTTGTACGAGACGATTGTAAAGACCTCAATGAGAAACAATATTTCGTGCACAGTTCTATTGTGCACAACGCAATTGTGCACACGGTTTTTATGCACATCGCAATTGACACAGGGTTATTGTGCACAACGCGATTGTTCACAACGCAATCGTGCACTAAACAATCGTAAAAACCTCAATAAGTAACAAACATTTCGTGCACGCTTTTATTGTGCACACCGCAGTTGTAGACAGCGGTGTACTTTGCACAGGACAATTGTGAAGACCTCAATGAGAAACAATTATTTCGTGCACAGTTTTATTGTGCACAACGCAATTTTGCACAACGTATTTGTGCACAGCGGTATATTGTGCTCCGAACGATTATAAAGACCTTAGAGAGAAAGAAACATGTCGTGCACTGCTCTATTGTGCGCAACGCAACAGCGGTATATTGTGCACGGAACAATTGTAAAGACCTCAATGAGAAACAAGTATTTCGTGCACAGTTGTATTGTGCACAGCGCAATTGTACACAGTTGTATTGTGCACAGCGCAATTGTCCACAGCGCAATTGTGCACAGCGGTATATTGGGCACAATGTAATTATGCACACCCAGATGGAAAAATGACGGCACGGGGACGGCACGGTGGCGACACGGCTCAGCTCGGCGTGTTGGTACGGTGCTGCCATGTGTGACCGAATGTAACGCATTTGTGTTGACACGGCGTGGCTAGGCACGTCGTGTCGACACAACTGCGTTACAGTCGGTCACACATGGCGGCACCGTACCGACACGCCGAGCTGAGCCGTGCCGCCACCGTGCCGTCCCCGTGCCGTTAGGCTCCATTTCAACAACACGATTTTCTATCTGGGCAAGGATATTGTAGACTAAACAATCGTAAAGTCCTCAATGAGGAACGAAGATTTCGTGCACAGTTCTACTGTGCACGCACATTTTTTTTATCTCGATCGTGAAATAACATCGATAATTTGTAGTAACAAGGTCCGGACCAAAAACCATCTATAACAGTAAGAAAATGTCGATAACCACCCCTAGCAATAGAAATACGCCAAAAATGTGTGCGGAGATTGCGGCACTTCAGTGCCACCCGTTACATCTCGGGGAAGGCACTCACGATGCGTCGTGTGGGAGGATAGGGGCTCGATGAAAATCCGACGCTCCACTAAACATATGGAGTGGGAGACAGATTATTTAAGTTTTTAGATCGAGGTGGAAGGCCAAATCGAAGGAGCCCACGAATACTCTTGCGCTCGGATTACCCGATCGTCGTCGTCTGGTTCGCTATCTTTTCTGGTTACGTTTGTTTCCACCCCCGCTTTACAGGAAAAATCCCTCGCAGCAGGCCGTGCGGCCCTCACGTGCCGCCAGGAGAGGGAGTACAAGGTAGGAGTGGGGCGGTCGTTTCTCGCGGGCGTCCTGGGAAGATGTTCTCTTCTTTTCTGTCTCTCAATGTTCAACACTTGCTGAGCCGACAGCTCTGCCTCGCATTCTCTACGATGCCTTGGCCTTCCCGCTATCTTGTTCTACCTTAATTTACCTTAAGTTACCTGATTATTGTATGTATGTATGTAATCCTGTATTGACTCCCCGAAGGGTTGCAAGTTTTTTTTTCAAGTTTGACTCCTTGTTACATACGCTTTACAATTTTTAATTTTCTTTACATCTTCCGTTACCTCCCTCCTTGTCATTCTTCCACCTCTTCTCCTCTCCCGCACTCCCTCTCTCTCATTCTCCCTCTCTCTGTCTCTCACCCACACACGCACACTCATATCCTCACCCTCTCCCTCCATCTATCCTTGACATCGTTACCCTTTTCCCTTCACGCCCTGTCTCTCGTCTACTTCTTTTTCCCTTCCTCTCTTCGCCTCGCCCCGCTGTTCGTCGCTGTCTCTGTCCGCTCCCCCCTCTCGCTGCCGTTGCCTCTCCTCTCGCTGTCTCCTCTCGCTGCCGCTGTCTCTCGTCCCGCTCTCTCCTCTTTCTGCCGCTGTCCCTTGTTTCGCTCTCTCCTCTCGCTACTGCTGTCTCTCGTCTCTCTTTCTCTTCTCGCTGCCGATGTCTCTCTTCCCGCACTCCCCTCTCGCTGCCGCTGCCGCTCGTCTCTCTTTCTCCTCACGCTGCCGCTGCCGCTGTCTTTCTCCTTTCTCCTGTCTGTCTCTCCTCTTCTCCTCTTCTTCGTCGCTCCCGTTGCTCTCTCCCTCTCCTCTCTTCGATTCGTCGATTCTTCCCTTCCTCTGCCTCACCGACGTCCTCGCCGCAATCCTGCAATCCGCTTCTCTTCCCGTCCCTGCTGTCCGACTCTCCGCTTCCATCTTTCGCTTTGTCTCCGCTGCCCGGCTCTTCGTCACCGCTACCCCCTTTCTTTCTCTCTCCCGCTCTGTCCTTTCTCCGCTCTGTCCTCGCCCTCCCCTTTCCCCTTCTCCCTTTACATTCTCCCGCCGTCTTCCTCACCAGGGTCCGCTTCGTCGCTCCTCGTTCCGTTTCTTCCGCTCTCTGCTCCGCGTCTCGCTGTCTCTCTTGTTCCTCTCTTCTTGCCCGCCTGATCACCGTCCATCCACTCTCCGTCGCCCTCGCCTGTACACCAACCAGTGTCAAACACTCGCAAACTATCCATTATTTTCCCTTTCTTTCTTTCACACACTGTCCACTTTTCCTCTTTTCTTCCTACCTGTTCATTCCCGACACTCCCGAAGTTCTCCGCAAACTTAAAGCCACCAAACCAAAAACAAAGACAAGCAAAACTTTTTTCCTATTGTCCAAAAACTCGCTGACAGGCTCCCCAAGAAACTCTCCTCCACCACCCGTCTCCGTCCGTTTCACTTTTCCACCACCAAACTCTTTCCAAAACTTGCACCGCCGCATTGCTCCTCCGATTTTTCCACACCTGCACACCTCCCTTTCGCCTCTACCTCCACACCACTTTTTGTCCCCCTCCTCTCTCTACTTCCGCCGCTTTCACAACTTTTTCCGGAGACTCTTTCCACCCATCCTCTCCGCCATCTTGGATGACTCCCAAGTTACCTGATTATTACCTGACTGTTACCGGTGCTCACTTTTAATTTTGTTTATGGAGATCGCATTTCGGCAGAAAATGAAAAAATTGCGGCCAACTGCAGGATAAATTTTGTTTTTTATATTATAAAAAAACGAATTACTATCAATCATTGATATAAGGCTATCAATCGATATCAAACGACTATCAATCGATATCAATCAGTTAGAAATCGAAAGGCCAAAGTTTGCCGGACAACTTCACGGAGGTGTCTCGAGACGCTATCGTGTCTCTTGAAAAGGCGTAAATCGTGATTGGGTTATACTTTAATAATAAAGTGTAAAGAAAGTTTATCGTTAAAAAAAAGAAATGAGTAATTAATTAAACCGTGAATGCAGTGGTAATGTAGTGATTACGAGCGGTGATTCACGGTAAATAAATGAAATCGGGAGATATATCACCACAGTGACAGATGAACATTCAGAGACCAAAAAATACCAAAAAATCGCGAATACAGTGTTAAGTCCCAGTGAAAATTAACAAATAACAAGTAATTCAATAAAAGTATACATGTCAAGCATATATAAGGTACCGGTATGTAAGGTACCGGCTAATACGTTTTACAAATGTTTCGTTTAGGTTATGTTTACTCATATTTTAGTTCAGCATATCAAATATAAATAATGATTACAATTGAAGTGTACTAGTGCAATTAATGAATATAATAAGAAAGAAATCATTGCGGAATCTATTATTTTGACTTCATAATAAATAAAAAGTCCAGCGGGTAATGATTCTTTCACGAGAAAAAAGTTTTAGTAGTCATAAGTGTGACATTAAATTCAACAATGTATTTTTATTTTATCATGGTAGCAGCGTTGCCAGATCCGTCGAAGAAAATTATGAAACCAGGGCCGTCGAATTATGGTACATTATGGTACGGGCCTATTGGTGGAAACAGAACCAGCGACAGCCCCCACTCTTGTTCTTTTTTGTCGCCGCGGCGGAAATCGCAAAATCTAGTAGACACAGTGACGTTGCTTGCGCTGTTTCTTGCTTGAACTCGTCCTTAAAGATTTATTAATATCAGTGGAACGGTTTTTTAAATCATTCCCATACGTTATTTATTATATTTAATGTAACAGACGAGTTGCGAGTGAGGGGGAAATAAATAACAGTGTTAAAGATGAGCGCCGCAATACTTTTATTCAAATAAGATCACGCCGGCACAGCCGTACGTTCAAGCGCGAGATAAACTTTTCCGTCTATTCGCACACCTGAACAAGGTGTCAGGTGTGCAACACCTTGTTCAGGTTGCTCATGGCGCTTCGATTCGAACGACTACAACTACAAGTCGAGAACGTTCGGTTTCCGGTAAAGGGCAATCTGCAGATGCCCGACGAAATCTGTCTTTACCTCTTAACAATGTTTCATAACAGATAACAGATTTGCATATACTATATATCTTTAACTTTTTTTGGCTATATAATCACAGTCCATCTTATATATCTGAATACCAACTTTGAATATTCAAAAAGTCAAGCCAAGTCAAATACAATATCGTCGTCGCTGTCACCGCTTTTCCCAGTGCCAACGTTTTCCTTTCCGTTTCCAACGTTTTGCAGATTAGATCTCTGCTCACTCTTTTCTTTGGTGCAGCAGATCGGATACAAATTGCTACTGGTCATAGATTGTATCATTTTCTTAGACGGCTCGAACTTGTTTCCGCCATTTTCTTGAACGCATTGCGATGAAAGTAACAGCCCATTCAAAGTTGGAGTCAACAGTTTGTTTCTTGATTTCGTTTTGATCAAATTTACCTTCGAGAAGACTCTCTCGCACGAAGCACTCGAGTGCGGCAAAACGAGTAGATTCAAAACGAATTGGCCAATATCTTCGAATTCTTTTTTTCCTGTTACGTCACCGCTGTCTCGAACTTTGAGCCAAGCTTTGTCAACGGGATCGTTTAGCAACTCCGTCGGGAAGGATGCAAACGGTAGCTGTCTCCACTGATCGTCAATCTTTTGTACCAATGCCATATCAGTGCTCGGGACGATGCACGGCATCTGCTGCACGAGAAGCGAGATACTCGAAGGCCTCTTTGGGGCACAAATGAGAGCTTCTTTTGGATTAAACCAAGACAATTTTGAGGCGATGTTATTCTCACTGTAATCGTAGCGCTTTTGGACTTGCTCGCAGAGAGTTATCAAGAACATACGAGAGCGATATAAAAAGTTGTTTATCTTGTCTGGCTCGGCTTGGATTTGTTTTTCTTGCAGCTTTCGCATCACTTGTACGCCCAAGTACATTTGTTTTAACGGAACGAAGAGCGATTCGTCGTTAGGTTTTATACTGTTCAGGCTCCTCTCCTTCACAGCTCTCGGATTCATGTAGGCCAAAAACAATTCCGTCAGCATTTCAGTCATTTTCAGATGCAAGAGTGTGATGACTACTTTTTCGCTCTGGAAGTATTCGTTCATTTTGATGATTTTCGGCAGCACCCAATCGAGAAAGAAATAATAAAGCTTCAGCCAATCATCGTTTAGCTCGTTGAACAGAGTCTCAGCCGCGACGAGTTTTTCTTCCATCCATTTGCTCGTGAAAAATAATTTGAGTGGTTCCCATTGCTCGAGGATTCGTCGGACGACCTGCATCAAATAATAAAATATTTTTGTGTATTATTATATATTATTAAAAGAATATATTATGGATAGAATTTAAAGGAAGGATGTGTTACCTGTAACAGGGATAGCCACCTAGTTTGAGCGGGCCTCAACAACTTGTGCGGCTCGACGTTGAAGAATTCTTGGAACTCTTGAAGTTCTGCTTGTCGCTTGCTGCTGTGATTGAAAAACGTGTAGACGTTTCTCGCTAAATCTTCGCAATGTTTCGGTAACATCTTACACGCTTCACTCGCGCACAGATGTAATGAGTGACAGATGCACTTCATCACAACAACGCCTTCCTGCAGCTCTTTCATTCTCGAGGCGACAGAGTTGTGCGCCCCGAACATGACGTTACATCCGTCGCTCGCAAAACCAATAATGTTTTCTGCAGGAATTTCAGCTTCTTGAAATGATTTCATCAGTTCGTCGAACAATCTTTCCGCTGTAGCTCCTTTATGAGCTGCTTCCGCGTCTTTGCCATCGAAAATTTGGATCAAGGACCAGAATTTCGTTTGAATGCTGCCGCTTTTCTCGTCAAAGAATCGTGTACAGACCGCCATTGTTTTTGAGCCTGCCACATCTGTACCTTCGTCGATAATGACGCTGAATTTGACACGTTTCAGTACTTCTGTCAGCTCCTCTCGATGGATCTTTCCGATAACGTTCCGGATAATGCTGGTGGCTTTCGTCCTTCCGAGTTTTACGCCCTTCACGATCTCTGAATCGTCAAAAGCGGATTTACAGACATCGGTTATGTTGTCGATTTGCCGCAGAGCCAAATTTTGCGATGATATAAATCCGGATAACTTGATCTCTGCCGACTTTATTTTGAGATCCAATGCGGTGGTAGCTTTGCTCTTCTCGTCGCTTTTTACGAAGATATCTCTAATCGAAGAAGAACAATGCCCAATGTCCTTGATGACCGCGACGTGCTTTTTCCCTGCTGCGTGTGCTTTGATAACAGATATATCCGCTACGAAATCTGTTTTGCATAGAATGCATTGGGCTTTGGTAGGAATCTGGGGTACCGGTCTTAACCAATTTTTGTTTTTTTCGTCATCTTGCCACTTTTGTCGATACTTCTGCACTCGCTTCGTCGATTTTTCTCGGGATTCCCCCCGCAACCTCTTCTTCTTTTCGGGAGTTGAGGCGGGATCACGGGTCCGTTTGGCCGAATCGTTTCGGTCCAGTGATGACATAATGCAAATCTACTACGTATCTGCGCGATCTTCTTTTGTGAGGTTATGTCGTTAGGACGCGAACCGCCGTACACTCCTGTAATTTGACGAAAACTTGCCGGTGATTCGCTAGCAGCAAAATCAACAGCCAATGAAGATAGCTTATTCAATATAAGGCCTGTCCTCATGAGCAGAGAAATACTTTTTTCTATAGCGTGGTAGACCTGCAGATATAACATCGCATCGCGTGTCTCGAGTTCCCGAGTCCCTCAGCCAATCACGACTCATTGATCAACGGCGACCAATGAAAGATGCTATACAGAGGTTGGACGAGAATTGAGACAGTTTCACTATTTTGATTATCGTCAATATTGGGATTATCAATAATCAGGACTAAGTGCAGCATTATCCGGAATTATGGTACAAAGTTATGGAAAAAACGCCTGGGAACAATAATTATGGTACATTTTCCGATTGTGGTACGCTTACTATGGTACATGGTACGCGCATTCAAATTATGGTACGATTCCATAGTTATTGTACGGTCTGGCAACACTGCATGGTAGGTAATCACCACTCTAAAGTGATATAAGGGCAAATATAAGAAAGTTATATGTGAACTAAGGTAAAATATGAGTATGCTGCAAGTTTTAGCCAAATGACTCTATTGACTGCGAAGATTAACAGCCGGACACAATTTTTAATTTAATGATAGGAGTGTTGTAGGTATTCACCACTTAAAAAAGGTGCAAAAAAAAAAACTCAATAAGGGCATTAGAATTAAGTTGATTCAGCATTATGTTGCAAGTTTTAGCCAAATTCTTCTGTCGATGGCGAAGATTGAGACACGTATACAATTTGACGACCAAAAATGCCAATTTTCTTCAAGTGAACACCTGTATAAAATCATTGAAAAATTACCATACTTCATGGGCATACTTCAGAATGCTAGACTAAGAAAGATTCTAAATTTTTACTTGTTCGGTCTGTTTAGTCCAGAGCCACTAAGTTATACGGACGTCCGGGTAACACAAAATCTGGTCTGAAGGAAAAAATACATTTAGTAATGAAATTTCTATGTTCTATTATGTCAAGAATATGTATTTTGTCATGTTTAAGAAATCTGAAATAAAAAGAAGTAGATAATAGTACTTTGTGATACAAGGGCGAGAAAGCGGCCATTACGCGCGGAGGTTAGGAAGCGGCGCACTCGCCAAATCGAGTGCTACAACGACACGAGGCGAAGCCGAGTGTTGTTTGTAGCACGAGAGGAGGCGAGTGCACTGCTTCCTAACCTCCGCGGGATGGCCGCTTTGTCGCCCATGTATCACATACTACTTTTTGTAACGAATGTCAACGTGATGTCGCACATCTTCGTGCCTGCAAAGCGTGCGTGAGATCATCTTGTAGATAGTTTCACGCACGCCAATGTGTGCGTGAAGTAATGTAGATAACTTCACGCACCAGATGGCGTACGTGAAATTATCTACGTTGACATGAGCATAATACGCGATCTCACGCACGCTTTGCGGGCACGAAATGTGCGACATTACGTGCATGAGTTACAAAAAAAAAATTATATCAACATTTTCCTTTAAAAACGTTTTTTCACCCTTGGAAAGCGAATTCAATAGGCACTCCTGGTGCGTTTTTTTTTTAAACGTGAGAGCCTAAAAATGTAAAAAATAAATAAAACCTGACGTCATGTGGAAAAATCATATCGACAAAAACAATTGGACCAAAATTTTCGTAATTCAACTCAGTTTACGGTAAAAATAATCATACAATTTTTTATATTTTTTATTTAGATTATTCTTATCGTAAACTGTATTGAAATACAAAAATGTTGACCTAGTTATTATTGTCGATATGATTTTTCTACTTCACGTCAGATATTTTTCATTTTTTTTATTTTTTATTTTATGGATCGACCAAATATGACAATTAAATTCTCAAAAAATGTCAAGATGCTTTGTTTAACATAGTCAACGATATAAAATAATTAGGCGAATATTGGAAGAAAAAAAATCAATTACGCGAAAACTGTAGTAAAACTTTACAAATTGCTTCCTCAGCATTTTACTCCTTCAACGATGCTTCCTCTATGAGGAAGTGCGTTGATCAATATTGGCTTCCTCATAGAGGAACCATCGTTAACGGAGTAAAATGCTGAGGAACCAATTTGCAAAGTTCTACTGTGCAGGCTTGTTTTGATTGAGTTGTCATATAAATCCACAGATTCATTTCAAATTTGTGTCCGATCCTTGTTTCATGATAGTCGATGTGCGGAACAAATTAGAACTTCGTATCACGTAATTTGCACGAGCCAGCGCGAGAACGAGATTTAAGGGGTCTACCCTAATTAGACGGCCAAAAAAGTACTATTTCCACGAATTTTTTTGACCGGTATAAATTATAAATATGGATATAAAAAGTGTTAGGCCTAAAAAATATACTCTTAAAATACACAAAAAAAAAAATTCATTTTTATTTCACTCAGTTTTTGTACACTAAAATAGAAGAGAAGACAGGTAAAAAAAAAAGATGGGTGTGCGCTGTTGATGAAATCTCTGAAATGGATGATAGGAAAAAAATTTTTTAAATGGTTTTAGATTCCTTAGGTAAATGGCTATAGCGCATATCATACGATTTTTGATTTTATCAAAAATGACAAAATGGCGGCCATTTTTTCAAAAACTTCGAAATATCACGTTTTTTTTCATCGTTTTTTGAGAAAAAAAAATAGTTACACTTAAAATTTCAAAATTCGTATGATATGCGCTATAGCTATAATCATAATGAACATGTGGTACAATTTTGGTGAGGATCGGTTGAATAGTTTCGGAGATTTCATCAACAAGCCGTCCAAAAACGTAATTTTGAGAAAAACGCGTTTAACGGGTTGCGGTGCGTACCCTAACGCGCTCAAGTACCACAGTGGGCGTCCCTCAAAAGTACACGTAGACTGCCAGGATCATCATAAAAGTTTAGTATGATACTTTTAAATATGTATACTTTCGAAAAATGCAATAAAAAAATCGATTTTTTGAAAATTCTAATTAGGGTAGACCCCTTAAAAAAAAACTAAAAATGCCATAAAATTTAAACGGCTCAACAGATTTGCGTCAAATTTGTACTCAAACCTTGGTTCATGGTTGTCCACATGTGAACCAAATTTGAGATACTTCTGCAACAAATGTAAAAAATTTGTTATTTTCGTCACGGCATTTTTTTATTTTTCATGCAGCAAAATCGAGATTTACCGACATAATGACCGTTTATTTGATGAAATTTATCACTGATAATCAATAAACGTGATGACGCGTTAAAAATCGCAGTCGGATGGCTCAGAATGGATAGGAGTTGAAGTACTTACAGACATTATAAAAAAAATTGATATTGCAATAACATTTAAACCGCTTTACCGATATCCGCCAAGTTTGGTAGAGATCATGATTTGATAGTAGTCCATTTGCATACAAAATTTCAGCCCGATATCTTATAATTTGCAGAAGTTGTAGCGTAAAAACGGTTTTTTCAAAGATTTAAGAGTGTTGTAAAATCTGAATTTTTCAATCGATTCGCGTCCTCTACAATCCCAAACGTTGTTCTATGATAGCCTACTCGCGTGACAAATTTGGAGAACATATAACGAAAATTACGACAGTTATCGCGTGACCAATGAAATCTGCACATACATACTGTACCGTGGTGGAATTTTACCACCGTTACAATTGCTGTCGCGGCGCATTTAAGGCGCATTCACACCGTCCGCCGTCGAACCTCCCCTTGGCCAATAGTTTTAGTTAGCATTTAAGGTAGTTTCTAAGTGTTATTTATTATTATTTAATTAGTTATTCGCCCTCCGATTCCCGATTTATGCCCCGTTTTTTTTTCTGTGAATATTTATTTTGTGATGCCTCTCACTGGCTCATCGAGACAACTGGCTGTCAGAATTTTTATGACGTTTCGCTACCCCGCATCGTCACGAATTAAGGGTAGCGTCGGGTCATCGGGACGGCTATTCGGACCCCGTGGATTGAGGGACCACGGGGCCTCCAGTCAGACCTCTCCGGTCGTGGGAGTGAACGCTCGCGGCCGGGTAACCTCCATGGCGGGCTCGTTCACCCCGTCGTGGGAGGCTTCAGAGGGCGAGGGGCGGTGGACAGTCAGGCATTAGGTGTCACCGTCGCCTCGTCCAACCTAAGACACAGACCCGGCCACGTTAGATGGTTGGGCTGTGTCTGGTCACCGGTTGACACTTCAACGCCGCGGAGCAGCCCCGAGACCGACCTTCGAATCGTTGTCAGCCCTGCCAAAGGCCATCCTCGGCATCTGTCCGAGCAGCGGCGCCTCCACCAGCCAGGACGCCCACGGGGCCTCGCGACGACCGGCAACAGTCGAAGGAATCACCGTCGACGTGGGTTGAGGCGCGGCCACGACTTGAGCTGTCAGAGTTTGAGCGTTCCCGCACTCTTAACGATCTTTGAGAATTTCCCAGAAGTGTCCCAGTTATTGGACTCTCTGGCAACGCTGTCGGGAACGCGGGTCAGCATTTTTGAAGATTGAGAGTGAGGCGACAAGATGCGAGGGGAAGCGGCGCGAGGTGAGACGATCGGCGGACATCATCGGCACGCGCCGGTAAATTTCGGCATTTGACCCCGGAGAGGGGATCAGTCAATCAGTTCGGCTCGAGGACGAGGACCTCGGGTCACTCTTCGCGTGAGCAGCTATCGGCGCCGGACGTGTGAAAATTTTGGATATCGAACATCAGTGACCCCGATCAGCCACCAACCTCCCAGAGATGGACGAAATTTGGAGAACTTTTGAGCCAGTGCCAGTGAGGGCAGTAAGTCCCGCTTGTCGGGTTTTGTTTCCCCTATTGTTTGTCCGGAATCGGCGGAAAATTATTTGCGGTCGCTTATCGACACTTTTGTTAAATTATTTTGTCTTGAAATGTAGTCTCGCTGTCGCTTCGCGACGAATTTTCTGTAATGTATTTCGGTCGAGTAATTCGGCAATTTATGCGAGACAATTATTGTGCTCTCGCTGTGCGACGTTTTTGTAGATTTTGTAGTGTGAAATACTCGCGATTTATTCCGCTGTCGCTCAGCGTTTTCTTTTTTTTTTGTAACTATTTCATTAAGTTATTAGTTAATGGCCTTGGGAGAGGAGCTGCTCTCGTGGGGGGTCCACTAGGTTAGTCAATTATTATTAGTATTGTTTTTGAGTCTGACTTAGTATTTGAGGAATTATCCGGAGAACTTTGAGCTGTCGTGCCGGTGGAACGACTTTCCAAGGGAAACGCCCGGCGTTTTGGTATTGCCATCTTAAGCCAAATCTCGCGTGATAATCAGTCAGAAATCAGTTAGTTTTATTATTGTGTTTTTGAGCGAAATTTAAGTTCAGAATTATTGGAGATATTACGACCTTGCGCCACGTCCTACCGACGGGAGTTATCGGCTGTCAGAGAGCCGTTTCTGATTTGCGATTTATTTCCGAATTTATTTTGTTATTTTTCTGTAATTTCGCCTATTGTAATTTCATGTGATATTAATGATTTTTGAGGGACCAACGATCGGTTCGGTCCGACAGCCGTTCCGATCACCGAACATTTTGTCAATTTAAATTTCTAGCATTTCATATTATCAAATAAATTGTTACTCTTCCCATTTTATTTAATTTGTGTCTCAGCTGTCGTGATTTCGGCCCCGCCCCTCTACCGTTAATGAGCTGAGCTAGTGGGCTTAAGCCGCCTCGGTTGTTCCGCTGTCGTTAGTTTATCGAGCTAGTGGCCGAGTCACATCGGTGTAATTTTTGTTAGGGCCATCTTTTGGTGGCTGGCGCCCAGTTAGGACAGCGGACAGCGCGACGGCGAAGGTATCGGGGGAATAGTAAAATCCCGGTTACAATACACACACACACACGCACACACGCGTGTGTGTGAGCGTGTGTACGTGTAAAAAGCCTTATTACGGTGAAAAAAATGGTTCACGGTAACAAAGCTTCCTCCATGAGGGAGCAAAAATGGATAAAATAAGTTCTCTATCTTGGGTTTATGCTCAAAATGTTTGGGTCTCAATGCAGTATTCCCCAGTGCCATGCGTGTCAATCAGCGAGTAGAGGGGGTCGACCAGGAACACGAGGCCCTAAGGCCGGATATATTCATTAGAGACGACGTGGCCCGAACCGCCGCCATCATTGATGTCACAATACCATTCGAGAACCAAGCACAGGCATTCGAGGACGCACGGGTGGGAAAAATCCAGAAATACACGCCCCTTACTAAGAACCTGGCGCGACAGGGCTACGTCGTGAAGATAGAGGCGTTTCTGGTGGGCGCCCTCGGCGCGTGGGACCCGGCGAACGAGCGCGTCCTCAGACTCCTCAGAGTGAACGCACGATATGCGTCCATGATGCGGAGGCTGATGGTCAGCGACATGATCCGCTGGTCCCGAGACATTTATGTCGAAAATGTGTCGGGGGTTCGGCAATACAAAAATTAGAAACACAGAAAACAGCGAAAGAAAGAAGCCAGCTCGCGACCGGGGCACATCACGAGAAGTCAATATAAGGCAACAATAAGACTGAGTGGGCGCACTGATGGTTAGGGAAACAATGTACATAAAGATGAGAGGAGCGCAGAGGGAAAGGCAGAAAAAAAAGGCCAAAGCCCTGTACAAATGTAAAAGTATAAACAGCAAGACATGTCGACGAGGAGAGAGGCAGTGGGAGGTTGTACCCCATAGGAAAATATACCTCAGAGGAAAATTGGCTCCGAGAATAAGCGGTATAGGGTGAACATGCCAGTGGAAAGACACCCGCCAATGAATGGACGGTCCAGCACATTAAGCCGCTTCTTGAGAAAGTGATGGATAATGTATCGACGGCAGGTTTACTTTTCGTTTCCTTGTACTTTCAGAGAGATCGCCTAGTTATTAGATGACTTTTAGTGTTTACTATTTTTAAGAAAAGACACAAATTCTTGCGCATAAGCTCAGTCGTCTTGGAACAACACACCAAACACTAAGACACGTAGAAAATCGTCATTTCTAGAATAAGATTTTCAGAGCGAGTTTTATCCAATTTTTTGTTGAAAATTATTTGATTGTATAAAATAAAGTCCAGAGAATCATTTCCGCGTCTCGAAAGTCGAGATCGGTGCACGAAAAGACTTATTATCACGCGTCCACGTACTGGCATATTCATATGGCGTAAAACCTAGTGAATGGACAACAGTCCATCCATTGGTTTACCTCGTACACAGCTTTTGCCAATGAATGGACGGTTTCCACAGAAATGATAGTGATTGTCTTATATTTGAGGTATTGTATATCATACCATAAGTGACTAATTGTGGGACTAATTAACAAAAGATATCTTTCACTATTTGCGGTGTCAATATCTGCAATTAACGTTGGCGCCACGATTTTTGGTTTTACCCATGTAACATTTTTACTCATGTAGTTTTTTATTTTACCCATGTGTTGCTCAGCATTTGTTACATTATTTTTTAGCATATGTTTCTTTCTATACCGTCTATTCATTGGCCAAAATCCCGTTAACTCACTGGAAAAAATAGCGTCCATTCACTGGGTTGAAACCATCCACTTATTGGCAAGAACGTCTATTCACTGGGGTTTTCTGCATTATCGTGTTTAATCTTTGATATAAAATTTATCATAAGTCAAATGTAGTTTACAATTATATAAATCGAAAGAGTAAATTATTACGAATCCGATGGTCTCGAAGTACTTTTAAATCGGGACAGATATTACAGAGTTACGGATGGCTGAAGTAGCCGAATTGCTTAAGCATTCACCCACTGGCATGCTCACCCTATTCGTGATTTCTTTGTATTGAAATCGGCGGGGCCCAAATTAGTGAAATGGTTCCTTTTCATGGTGAAATACGTAAAAAAAAATGCACATTTTTTTTATTTTGATTATTTTTACTGCAAACTGTATTAAATTGCGAAAATGTTGATCTAGTTATTTTTGTCGATATGATTTTTCCACCTGACGTCAGATTTTTTTTCATTTTTTTCATTTTTTATTTTATGTATTGACCAATTATGACAATAAAATTTTCAAAAAATTCACAGATGTTCGTTTGACATAGTAAACGATATACAAAAATTAGGCGAAGATTGAAGTCGGTCGGGTTTTTTGCTGTCCAAAATATCGTGGAATGACCCATATAGTACTAAAGAGGACATTTCCCGCTTTAGTAAGGAATTTTAACGGGTTTTCTGTTTAAAAACACTGTTTATAGTACTGATGCGAAAATTATCCGCTTTAATATTGAAT
>CAXITY010000187.1:0-38000 GCA_964034905.1 Itoplectis maculator
GACGATGCAAAACGATGCATTTTTACAAAATGAAAGTTTTTGACACTCGGCGACCGAGTTTACATGCGTGCAGAGCTCGCAAAACGTGGTTTCTCGATTTGGCTGATTGACGGTTGTTCGCTCGCGGCATCGGTGCCAAACGAGTTTCAACGATGCAAAACGATGCATTTGCACAATATAAAGGTTTTTCACACTCGGCGACTGAGTTTACATGCGTGCAGCGCTCGCAAAACGTGATTTCTCGATTTGGCTGATTGACGGTTTTTCGTTCGTGGCATCAGTGCCAAACGAATTTCAACGATGCAAAACGATGCATTTGCACAATACAAAGGTTTTTGACACTCGGCGACCGAGTTTACATGCGTGCAGCGCTCGCAAAACGTGATTTCTCGATTTGGCTGATTGACAGTTTTTCGCTCGCGACATCGGTGCTAAACGAGTTTTAACGATGCAAAACGATTTATTTTCACAAAATAAAGGTTTTTGTCACTCGGCGACCGAGTTTACATGCGTGCAACACTCACAAAACGCGATTTCTTGATTTGGCTGATTGACGCTTTTTCACTGACGGCATCGGTGCCAAACGAGTTTCAACGATGCAAAACGATGGATTTGCACAAAATCAAGGTTTATGACACTCGGTGACCGAGTTTACATGCGTGCAACGCTCACAAAACGCGATGGCTTGATTTAGCTGTTTGACGCATTTTCGCTCGCGGCATCGGTGCCAAACGAGTGTTAACGATGCAAAACGATGCATTTGCACAAAATAAGGTTTTTGACACTGGGCAACCTAGTTTACATGCGTGCAACGCTCACGAAACTCGATGGCTTGATTTAGCTGTTTGACGCATTTTCGCTCGCGTCATCGGTGCTAAACGAGTGTTACCGATGCAAAACGATGGATTAGCACAAAATCAAGGTTTTTGACACTCGGCGACCGAGTTTTCATGCGTGCAACGCTCGCAAAACAAGATGGCTCGATTTGGCTGTTTGACGCATTTTCGCTCGCAACATCGGTGCCAAAAGAGTGTTAACGATGCAAAACGATGCATTTGCACAAAATGAAGGTTTTTGACACTCGGCGACAAGTTTACATGCGTCCAGCGCTCCCAAAATGCGATGTCTCGATTTAGTTGTTTGACGCTTTTACACTCGCAGCATTGGTGTCAAACGAGTTTCAACGATGCAAAACGATGCATTCTTACAAAATAAAAGTTTTTGACACTCGGCGACCGAGTTTACATGCGTGCAGAGCTCGCAAAACGTGATTTCTCGATTTGGCTGATTGACGGTTGTTCGCTCGCGGCATCGGTGCCAAACGAGTTTTAACGATGCAAAACGATGCATTTGCACAATATAAAGGTTTTTCACACTCGGCGACTGAGTTTACATGCGTGCAGCGCTCGCAAAACGTGATTTCTCGATTTGGCTGATTGACGGTTTTTCGCTCGCGACATCGGTGCTAAACGAGTGTTACCGATGCAAAACGATGGATTAGCACAAAATCAAGGTTTTTGACACTCGGCGACCGAGTTATCATGCGTGCAACGCTCGCAAAACAAGATGGCTCGATTTGGCTGTTTGACGCATTTTCGCTCGCAACATCGGTGCCAAAAGAGTGTTAACGATGCAAAACGATGCATTTGCACAAAATAAAGGTTTTTGTCACTCGGCGACCGAGTTTACATGCGTGCAACACTCACAAAACGCGATTTCTTGATTTGGCTGATTGACGCTTTTTCACTGACGGCATCGGTGCCAAACGAGTTTCAACGATGCAAAACGATGGATTTGCACAAAATCAAGGTTTATGACACTCGGTAATCGAGTTTACATGCGTGCAACGCTCACAAAACGCGATGGCTTGATTTAGCTGTTTGACGCATTTTCGCTCGCGGCATCGGTGCCAAACGAGTGTTAACGATGCAAAACGATGGATTTGCACAAAATGAAGGTTTTTGACACTCGGCGACAAGTTTACATGCGTCCAGCGCTCCTAAAATGCGATGTCTCGATTTAGTTGTTTGACGCTTTTACACTCGCAGCATTGGTGTCAAACGAGTTTCAACGATGCAAAACGATGCATTCTTACAAAATAAAAGTTTTTGACACTCGGCGACCGAGTTTACATGCCTGCAGAGCTCGCAAAACGTGATTTCTCGATTTGGCTGATTGACGGTTGTTCGCTCGCGGCATCGGTGCCAAACGAGTTTTAACGATGCAAAACGATGCATTTGCACAATATAAAGGTTTTTCACACTCGGCGACTGAGTTTACATGCGTGCAGCGCTCGCAAAACGTGATATTCTCGATTTGGCTGATTGACGGTTTTTCGTTCGTGGCATCAGTGCCAATCGAATTTCAACGATGCAAAACGATGCATTTGCACAATACAAAGGCTTTTGACACTCGGCGACCGAGTTTACATGCGTGCAGCGCTCGCAAAACGTGATTTCTCGATTTGGCTGATTGACGGTTTTTCGCTCGCGACATCGGTGCTAAACGAGTGTTACCGATGCAAAACGATGGATTAGCACAAAATCAAGGTTTTTGACACTCGGCGACCGAGTTTTCATGCGTGCAACGCTCGCAAAACAAGATGGCTCGATTTGGCTGTTTGACGCATTTTCGCTCGCAACATCGGTGCCAAAAGAGTGTTAACGATGCAAAACGATGCATTTGCACAAAATGAAGGTTTTTGACACTCGGCGACAAGTTTACATGCGTCCAGCGCTCCCAAAATACGATGTCTCGATTTAGTTGTTTGTCGCTTTTACACTCGCAGCATTGGTGTCAAACGAGTTTCAACGATGCAAAACGATGCATTCTTACAAAATAAAAGTTTTTGACACTCGGCGACCGAGTTTACATGCGTGCAGAGCTCGCAAAACGTGATTTCTCGATTTGGCTGATTGACGGTTGTTCGCTCGCGGCATCGGTGCTAAACGAGTTTTAACGATGCAAAACGATTTATTTTCACAAAATAAAGGTTTTTGTCACTCGGCGACCGAGTTTACATGCGTGCAACACTCACAAAACGCGATTTCTTGATTTGGCCGATTGACGTTTTTTCACTGACGGCATCGGTGCCAAACGAGTTTCAACGATGCAAAACGATGGATTTGCACAAAATCAAGGTTTATGACACTCGGTGACCGAGTTTACATGCGTGCAACGCTCACAAAACGCGATGGCTTGATTTAGCTGTTTGACGCATTTTCGCTCGCGGCATCGGTGCCAAACGAGTGTTAACGATGCAAAACGATGGATTTGCACAAAATGAAGGTTTTTGACACTGGGCGACCGAGTTTACATGCGTGCAACGCTCGCAAAACGTGATGGCTCGATTTGGCTGTTTGACAAGTTTACATGCGTGCAGCGCTCGCAAAACGTGATTTCTCGATTTGGCTGATTGACGGTTTTTCGCTCGCGACATCGGTGCTAAACGAGTTTTAACGATGCAAAACGATTTATTTTCACAAAATAAAGGTTTTTGTCACTCGGCGACCGAGTTTACATGCGTGCAACACTCACAAAACGCGATTTCTTGATTTGGCTGATTGACGCTTTTTCACTGACGGCATCGGTGCCAAACGAGTTTCAACGATGCAAAACGATGGATTTGCACAAAATCAAGGTTTATGACACTCGGTAATCGAGTTTACATGCGTGCAACGCTCACAAAACGCGATGGCTTGATTTAGCTGTTTGACGCATTTTCGCTCGCGGCATCGGTGCCAAACGAGTGTTAACGATGCAAAACGATGGATTTGCACAAAATGAAGGTTTTTGACACTCGGCGACAAGTTTACATGCGTCCAGCGCTCCTAAAATGCGATGTCTCGATTTAGTTGTTTGACGCTTTTACACTCGCAGCATTGGTGTCAAACGAGTTTCAACGATGCAAAACGATGCATTCTTACAAAATAAAAGTTTTTGACACTCGGCGACCGAGTTTACATGCCTGCAGAGCTCGCAAAACGTGATTTCTCGATTTGGCTGATTGACGGTTGTTCGCTCGCGGCATCGGTGCCAAACGAGTTTTAACGATGCAAAACGATGCATTTGCACAATATAAAGGTTTTTCACACTCGGCGACTGAGTTTACATGCGTGCAGCGCTCGCAAAACGTGATATTCTCGATTTGGCTGATTGACGGTTTTTCGTTCGTGGCATCAGTGCCAATCGAATTTCAACGATGCAAAACGATGCATTTGCACAATACAAAGGCTTTTGACACTCGGCGACCGAGTTTACATGCGTGCAGCGCTCGCAAAACGTGATTTCTCGATTTGGCTGATTGACGGTTTTTCGCTCGCGACATCGGTGCTAAACGAGTGTTACCGATGCAAAACGATGGATTAGCACAAAATCAAGGTTTTTGACACTCGGCGACCGAGTTTTCATGCGTGCAACGCTCGCAAAACAAGATGGCTCGATTTGGCTGTTTGACGCATTTTCGCTCGCAACATCGGTGCCAAAAGAGTGTTAACGATGCAAAACGATGCATTTGCACAAAATGAAGGTTTTTGACACTCGGCGACAAGTTTACATGCGTCCAGCGCTCCCAAAATACGATGTCTCGATTTAGTTGTTTGTCGCTTTTACACTCGCAGCATTGGTGTCAAACGAGTTTCAACGATGCAAAACGATGCATTCTTACAAAATAAAAGTTTTTGACACTCGGCGACCGAGTTTACATGCGTGCAGAGCTCGCAAAACGTGATTTCTCGATTTGGCTGATTGACGGTTGTTCGCTCGCGGCATCGGTGCCAAACGAGTTTCAACGATGCAAAACGATGCATTTGCACAATATAAAGGTTTTTCACACTCGGCGACTGAGTTTACATGCGTGCAGCGCTCGCAAAACGTGATTTCTCGATTTGGCTGATTGACGGTTTTTCGTTCGTGGCATCAGTGCCAAACGAATTTCAACGATGCAAAACGATGCATTTGCACAATACAAAGGTTTTTGACACTCGGCGACCGAGTTTACATGCGTGCAGCGCTCGCAAAACGTGATTTCTCGATTTGGCTGATTGACGGTTTTTCGCTCGCGACATCGGTGCTAAACGAGTTTCAACGATGCAAAACGATGGATTTGCACAAAATCAATGTTTATGACATCCGGTGACCGAGTTTACATGCGTGCAACGCTCACAAAACGCGATGGCTTGATTTAGCTGTTTGACGCATTTTCGCTCGCGGCATCGGTGCCAAACGAGTGTTAACGATGCAAAACGATGGATTTGCACAAAATCAAGGTTTTTGACACTCGGCGACCGAGTTTACATGCGTGCAACGCTCGCAAAACGCGATGGCTCGATTTGGCTGTTTGACAAGTTTACATGCGTGCAGCGCTCCCAAAATGCGATGTCTCGATTAAGTTGTTTGACGCTTTTACACTTGCAGCATTGGTGTCAAACGAGTTTCAACGATGCAAAACGATGGATTTGCACAAAATCAAGGTTTATGACACTCGGTGACCGAGTTTACATGCGTGCAACGCTCACAAAACGCGATGGCTTGATTTAGCTGTTTGACGCATTTTCGCTCGCGGCATCGGTGCCAAACGAGTGTTAACGATGCAAAACGATGGATTTGCACAAAATCAAGGTTTTTGACACTGGGCAACCTAGTTTACATGCGTGCAACGCTCACGAAATTCGATGGCTTGATTTAGCTGTTTGACGCAATTTCGCTCGCGTCATGGGTGCTAAACGAGTGTTACCGATGCAAAACGATGGATTAGCACAAAATCAAGGTTTTTGACACTCGGCGACCGAGTTTTCATGCGTGCAACGCTCGCAAAACAAGATGGCTCGATTTGGCTGTTTGACGCATTTTCGCTCGCAACATCGGTGCCAAAAGAGTGTTAACGATGCAAAACGATGCATTTGCACAAAATCATGGTTTTTGACACTCGGCGACCGAGTTTACATGCGTGCAACGCTCGCAAAACTCGATGGCTTGATTTAGCTGTTTGACGCATTTTCGCTCGCGTCATCGGTGCCAAACGAGTGTTAACGATGCAAAACGATGGATTTACACAAAATCAAGGTTTTTGACACTCGGCGACCGAGTTTTCATGCGTGCAACGCTCGCAAAACGCGATGGCTCGATTTGATTGTTTGACGCATTTTCGCTCGCAACATCGGTGCTAAACGAGTGTTAACGATGCAAAACGATGCATTTGCACAAAATGAAGGTTTTTGACACTCAGCGACCAACTTTACATGCGTGCAGCGCTCCCAAAACGCGATGTTTCGATTTAGCTGTTTGACGCTTTTTCACTCGCAGCATCGGTGTCAAACGAGTTTCAACGATGCAAAACGATGCATTTTTACAAAATAAAAGTTTTTGACACCCGGCGACCGAGTTTACATGCGTGCAGAGCTCGCAAAACGTGATTTCTCGATTTGGCTGATTGACGGTTGTTCGCTCGCGGCATCGGTGCCAAACGAGAGCTAACGATGCAAAACGATTTATTTTCACAAAAAAAAGGTTTTTGTCACTCGGCGACCGAGTTTACATGAGTGCAACACTCACAAAACGCGATTTCTTGATTTGGCCGAATGACGTTTTTTCACTGACGGCATCGGTGCCAAACGAGTTTCAACGATGCAAAACGATGGATTTGCACAAAATCAAGGTTTATGACACTCGGTGACCGAGTTTACATGCGTGCAACTCTCACAAAACGCGATGGCTTGATTTAGCTGTTTGACGCATTTTCGCTCGCGGCATCGGTGCCAAACGAGTTTCAACGATGCAAAACGATGGATTTGCACAAAATCAATGTTTATGACATCCGGTGACCGAGTTTACATGCGTGCAACGCTCACAAAACGCGATGGCTTGATTTAGCTGTTTGACGCATTTTCGCTAGCGGCATCGGTGCCAAACGAGTGTTAACGATGCAAAACGATGGATTTGCACAAAATCAAGGTTTTTGACACTCGGCGACCGAGTTTACATGCGTGCAACGCTCGCAAAACGCGATGGCTCGATTTGGCTGTTTGACAAGTTTACATGCGTGCAGCGCTCCCAAAATGCGATGTCTCGATTAAGTTGTTTGACGCTTTTACACTTGCAGCATTGGTGTCAAACGAGTTTCGACGATGCAAAACGATGCATTTTTACAAAATGAAAGTTTTTGACACTCGGCGACCGAGTTTACATGCGTGCAGAGCTCGCAAAACGTGATTTTTCGATTTGGCTGATTGACGGTTGTTCGCTCGCGGCATCGGTGCCAAACGAGTTTCAACGATGCAAAACGATGCATTTGCACAATATAAAGGTTTTTCACACTCGGCGACTGAGTTTACATGCGTGCAGCGCTCGCAAAACGTGATTTCTCGATTTGGCTGATTGACGGTTTTTCGTTCGTGGCATCAGTGCCAAACGAATTTCAACGATGCAAAACGATGCATTTGCACAATACAAAGGTTTTTGACACTCGGCGACCGAGTTTACATGCGTGCAGCGCTCGCAAAACGTGATTTCTCGATTTGGCTGATTGACAGTTTTTCGCTCGCGACATCGGTGCTAAACGAGTTTTAACGATGCAAAACGATTTATTTTCACAAAATAAAGGTTTTTGTCACTCGGCGACCGAGTTTACATGCGTGCAACACTCACAAAACGCGATTTCTTGATTTGGCTGATTGACGCTTTTTCACTGACGGCATCGGTGCCAAACGAGTTTCAACTATGCAAAACGATGGATTTGCACAAAATCAAGGTTTATGACACTCGGTGACCGAGTTTACATGCGTGCAACGCTCACAAAACGCGATGGCTTGATTTAGCTGTTTGACGCATTTTCGCTCGCGGCATCGGTGCCAAACGAGTGTTAACGATGCAAAACGATGCATTTGCACAAAATAAGGTTTTTGACACTGGGCAACCTAGTTTACATGCGTGCAACGCTCACGAAACTCGATGGCTTGATTTAGCTGTTTGACGCATTTTCGCTCGCGTCATCGGTGCTAAACGAGTGTTACCGATGCAAAACGATGGATTAGCACAAAATCAAGGTTTTTGACACTCGGCGACCGAGTTTTCATGCGTGCAACGCTCGCAAAACAAGATGGCTCGATTTGGCTGTTTGACGCATTTTCGCTCGCAACATCGGTGCCAAAAGAGTGTTAACGATGCAAAACGATGCATTTGCACAAAATGAAGGTTTTTGACACTCGGCGACAAGTTTACATGCGTCCAGCGCTCCCAAAATGCGATGTCTCGATTTAGTTGTTTGACGCTTTTACACTCGCAGCATTGGTGTCAAACGAGTTTCAACGATGCAAAACGATGCATTCTTACAAAATAAAAGTTTTTGACACTCGGCGACCGAGTTTACATGCGTGCAGAGCTCGCAAAACGTGATTTCTCGATTTGGCTGATTGACGGTTGTTCGCTCGCGGCATCGGTGCCAAACGAGTTTTAACGATGCAAAACGATGCATTTGCACAATATAAAGGTTTTTCACACTCGGCGACTGAGTTTACATGCGTGCAGCGCTCGCAAAACGTGATTTCTCGATTTGGCTGATTGACGGTTTTTCGCTCGCGACATCGGTGCTAAACGAGTGTTACCGATGCAAAACGATGGATTAGCACAAAATCAAGGTTTTTGACACTCGGCGACCGAGTTATCATGCGTGCAACGCTCGCAAAACAAGATGGCTCGATTTGGCTGTTTGACGCATTTTCGCTCGCAACATCGGTGCCAAAAGAGTGTTAACGATGCAAAACGATGCATTTGCACAAAATGAAGGTTTTTGACACTCGGCGACAAGTTTACATGCGTCCAGCGCTCCCAAAATGCGATGTCTCGATTTAGTTGTTTGACGCTTTTACACTCGCAGCATTGGTGTCAAACGAGTTTCAACGATGCAAAACGATGCATTCTTACAAAATAAAAGTTTTTGACACTCGGCGACCGAGTTTACATGCGTGCAGAGCTCGCAAAACGTGATTTCTCGATTTGGCTGATTGACGGTTTTTCGTTCGTGGCATCAGTGCCAATCGAATTTCAACGATGCAAAACGATGCATTTGCACAATACAAAGGCTTTTGACACTCGGCGACTGAGTTTACATGCGTGCAGCGCTCGCAAAACGTGATTTCTCGATTTGGCTGATTGACGGTTTTCCGCTCGCGACATCGGTGCTAAACGAGTGTTACCGATGCAAAACGATGGATTAGCACAAAATCAAGGTTTTTGACACTCGGCGACCGAGTTATCATGCGTGCAACGCTCGCAAAACAAGATGGCTCGATTTGGCTGTTTGACGCATTTTCGCTCGCAACATCGGTGCCAAAAGAGTGTTAACGATGCAAAACGATGCATTTGCACAAAATGAAGGTTTTTGACACTCGGCGACAAGTTTACATGCGTCCAGCGCTCCCAAAATACGATGTCTCGATTTAGTTGTTTGACGCTTTTACACTCGCAGCATTAGTGTCAAACGAGTTTCAACGATGCAAAACGATGCATTCTTACAAAATAAAAGTTTTTGACACTCGGCGACCGTGTTTACATGCGTGCAGAGCTCGCAAAACGTGATTTCTCGATTTGGCTGATTGACGGTTGTTCGCTCGCGGCATCGGTGCCAAACGAGTTTCAACGATGCAAAACGATGCATTTGCACAATATAAAGGTTTTTCACACTCGGCGACTGAGTTTACATGCGTGAAGCGCTCGCAAAACGTGATTTCTCGATTTGGCTGATTGACGGTTTTTCGTTCGTGGCATCAGTGCCAAACGAATTTCAACGATGCAAAACGATGCATTTGCACAATATAAAGGTTTTTGACACTCGGCGACCGAGTTTACATGCGCGCAGCGCTCGCAAAACGTGATTTCTCGATTTGGCTGATTGACGGTTTTTCGCTCGCGACATCGGTGCTAAACGAGTTTTAACGATGCAAAACGATTTATTTTCACAAAATAAAGGTTTTTGTCACTCGGCGACCGAGTTTACATGCGTGCAACACTCACAAAACGCGATTTCTTGATTTGGCCGATTGACGTTTTTTCACTGACGGCATCGGTGCCAAACGAGTTTCAACGATGCAAAACGATGGATTTGCACAAAATCAAGGTTTATGACACTCGGTGACCGAGTTTACATGCGTGCAACGCTCACAAAACGCGATGGCTTGATTTAGCTGTTTGACGCATTTTCGCTCGCGGCATCGGTGCCAAACGAGTGTTAACGATGCAAAACGATGGATTTGCACAAAATGAAGGTTTTTGACACTGGGCAACCTAGTTTACATGCGTGCAACGCTCACGAAACTCGATGGCTTGATTTAGCTGTTTGACGCATTTTCGCTCGCGTCATCGGTGCTAAACGAGTGTTACCGATGCAAAACGATGGATTAGCACAAAATCAAGGTTTTTGACACTCGGTGACCGAGTTTACATGCGTGCAACGCTCACAAAACGCGATGGCTTGATTTAGCTGTTTGACGCATTTTCGCTCGCGGCATCGGTGCCAAACGAGTGTTAACGATGCAAAACGATGCATCTGCACAAAATGAAGGTTTTTGACACTCGGCGACCGAGTTTACATGCGTGCAACGCTCGCAAAACGTGATGGCTCGATTTGGCTGTTTGACAAGTTTACATGCGTGCAGCGCTCCCAAAATGCGATGTCTCGATTAAGTTGTTTGACGCTTTTACACTTGCAGCATTGGTGTCAAACGAGTTTCGACGATGCAAAACGATGCATTTTTACAAAATGAAAGTTTTTGACACTCGGCGACCGAGTTTACATGCGTGCAGAGCTCGCAAAACGTGGTTTCTCGATTTGGCTGATTGACGGTTGTTCGCTCGCGGCATCGGTGCCAAACGAGTTTCAACGATGCAAAACGATGCATTTGCACAATATAAAGGTTTTTCACACTCGGCGACTGAGTTTACATGCGTGCAGCGCTCGCAAAACGTGATTTCTCGATTTGGCTGATTGACGGTTTTTCGTTCGTGGCATCAGTGCCAAACGAATTTCAACGATGCAAAACGATGCATTTGCACAATATAAAGGTTTTTGACACTCGGCGACCGAGTTTACATGCGCGCAGCGCTCGCAAAACGTGATTTCTCGATTTGGCTGATTGACGGTTTTTCGCTCGCGACATCGGTGCTAAACGAGTTTTAACGATGCAAAACGATTTATTTTCACAAAATAAAGGTTTTTGTCACTCGGCGACCGAGTTTACATGCGTGCAACACTCACAAAACGCGATTTCTTGATTTGGCTGATTGACGCTTTTTCACTGACGGCATCGGTGCCAAACGAGTTTCAACGATGCAAAACGATGGATTTGCACAAAATCAAGGTTTATGACACTCGGTAATCGAGTTTACATGCGTGCAACGCTCACAAAACGCGATGGCTTGATTTAGCTGTTTGACGCATTTTCGCTCGCGGCATCGGTGCCAAACGAGTGTTAACGATGCAAAACGATGGATTAGCACAAAATCAAGGTTTTTGACACTCGGCGACCGAGTTTTCATGCGTGCAACGCTCGCAAAACAAGATGGCTCGATTTGGCTGTTTGACGCATTTTCGCTCGCAACATCGGTGCCAAAAGAGTGTTAACGATGCAAAACGATGCATTTGCACAAAATGAAGGTTTTTGACACTCGGCGACAAGTTTACATGCGTCCAGCGCTCCCAAAATACGATGTCTCGATTTAGTTGTTTGACGCTTTTACACTCGCAGCATTGGTGTCAAACGAGTTTCAACGATGCAAAACGATGCATTCTTACAAAATAAAAGTTTTTGACACTCGGCGACCGAGTTTACATGCGTGCAGAGCTCGCAAAACGTGATTTCTCGATTTGGCTGATTGACGGTTTTTCGCTCGCGGCATCGGTGCCAAACGAGTTTCAACGATGCAAAACGATGCATTTGCACAATATAAAGGTTTTTCACACTCGGCGACTGAGTTTACATGCGTGCAGCGCTCGCAAAACGTGATTTCTCGATTTGGCTGATTGACGGTTTTTCGTTCGTGGCATCAGTGCCAAACGAATTTCAACGATGCAAAACGATGCATTTGCACAATACAAAGGTTTTTGACACTCGGCGACCGAGTTTACATGCGTGCAGCGCTCGCAAAACGTGATTTCTCGATTTGGCTGATTGACGGTTTTTCGCTCGCGACATCGGTGCTAAACGAGTTTTAACGATGCAAAACGATTTATTTTCACAAAATAAAGGTTTTTGTCACTCGGCGACCGAGTTTACATGCGTGCAACACTCACAAAACGCGATTTCTTGATTTGGCCGATTGACGTTTTTTCACTGACGGCATCGGTGCCAAACGAGTTTCAACGATGCAAAACGATGGATTTGCACAAAATCAAGGTTTATGACACTCGGTGACCGAGTTTACATGCGTGCAACGCTCACAAAACGCGATGGCTTGATTTAGCTGTTTGACGCATTTTCGCTCGCGGCATCGGTGCCAAACGAGTGTTAACGATGCAAAACGATGGATTTGCACAAAATGAAGGTTTTTGACACTGGGCAACCTAGTTTACATGCGTGCAACGCTCACGAAACTCGATGGCTTGATTTAGCTGTTTGACGCATTTTCGCTCGCGTCATCGGTGCTAAACGAGTGTTACCGATGCAAAACGATGGATTAGCACAAAATCAAGGTTTTTGACACTCGGTGACCGAGTTTACATGCGTGCAACGCTCACAAAACGCGATGGCTTGATTTAGCTGTTTGACGCATTTTCGCTCGCGGCATCGGTGCCAAACGAGTGTTAACGATGCAAAACGATGGATTTGCACAAAATAAAGGTTTTTGACACTGGGCAACCTAGTTTACATGCGTGCAACGCTCACGAAACTCGATGGCTTGATTTAGCTGTTTGACGCATTTTCGCTCGCGTCATCGGTGCTAAACGAGTGTTACCGATGCAAAACGATGGATTAGCACAAAATCAAGGTTTTTGACACTCGGTGACCGAGTTTACATGCGTGCAACGCTCACAAAACGCGATGGCTTGATTTAGCTGTTTGACGCATTTTCGCTCGCGGCATCGGTGCCAAACGAGTGTTAACGATGCAAAACGATGCATCTGCACAAAATGAAGGTTTTTGACACTCGGCGACCGAGTTTACATGCGTGCAACGCTCGCAAAACGTGATGGCTCGATTTGGCTGTTTGACAAGTTTACATGCGTGCAGCGCTCCCAAAATGCGATGTCTCGATTAAGTTGTTTGACGCTTTTACACTTGCAGCATTGGTGTCAAACGAGTTTCGACGATGCAAAACGATGCATTTTTACAAAATGAAAGTTTTTGATACTCGGCGACCGAGTTTACATGCGTGCAGAGCTCGCAAAACGTGATTTCTCGATTTGGCTGATTGACGGTTGTTCGCTCGCGGCATCGGTGCCAAACGAGTTTCAACGATGCAAAACGATGCATTTGCACAATATAAAGGTTTTTCACACTCGGCGACTGAGTTTACATGCGTGCAGCGCTCGCAAAACGTGATTTCTCGATTTGGCTGATTGACGGTTTTTCGTTCGTGGCATCAGTGCCAAACGAATTTCAACGATGCAAAACGATGCATTTGCACAATATAAAGGTTTTTGACACTCGGCGACCGAGTTTACATGCGCGCAGCGCTCGCAAAACGTGATTTCTCGATTTGGCTGATTTACGGTTTTTCGCTCGCGACATCGGTGCTAAACGAGTTTTAACGATGCAAAACGATTTATTTTCACAAAATAAAGGTTTTTGTCACTCGGCGACCGAGTTTACATGCGTGCAACACTCACAAAACGCGATTTATTGATTTGGCTGATTGACGCTTTTTCACTGACGGCATCGGTGCCAAACGAGTTTCAACGATGCAAAACGATGGATTTGCACAAAATCAAGGTTTATGACACTCGGTAACCGAGTTTACATGCGTGCAACGCTCACAAAACGCGATGGCTTGATTTAGCTGTTTGACGCATTTTCGCTCGCGGCATCGGTGCCAAACGAGTGTTAACGATGCAAAACGATGGATTTGCACAAAATCAAGGTTTTTGACACTGGGCGACCCAGTTTACATGCGTGTAACGCTCACGAAACTCGATGGCTTGATTTAGCTGTTTGACGCATATTCGCTCGCGTCATCGGTGCTAAACGAGTTTTAACGATGCAAAACGATTTATTTTCACAAAATAAAGGTTTTTGTCACTCGGCGACCGAGTTTACATGCGTGCAACACTCACAAAACGCGATTTCTTGATTTGGCTGATTGACGCTTTTTCACTGACGGCATCGGTGCCAAACGAGTTTCAACGATGCAAAACGATGGATTTGCACAAAATCAGGGTTTATGACACTCGGTGACCGAGTTTATATGCGTACAACGCTCACAAAACGCGATGGCTTGATTTAGCTGTTTGACGCATTTTCGCTCGCGGCATCGGTGCCAAACGAATTTCAACGATGCAAAACGATGCATTTTCACAAAATAAAGGTTTTTGACACTCGGCGAACGAGCTTACATGCGTGCGACGCTCACAAAACGCGATGTCTCGATTTAGCTATTTGACGCATTTTCGCTCTCGGCATCGGTGCCAAACGAGAGCTAACGATGCAAAACGATGGATTTGCACAAAATCAAGGTTTTTGACACTCGGCGCCCGAGTTTACATGCGTGCAACGCTCGCAAAACTCGATGGCTTGATTTAGCTGTTTGACGCATTTTCGCTCGCGTCATCGGTGCCAAACGAGTGTTAACGATGCAAAACGATGGATTTGCACAAAATCAAAGTTTTTGACACTCGGCGACCGAGTTTTCATGCGTGCAACGCTCGCAAAACGCGATGGCTCGATTTGACTGTTCGACGCATTTTCGCTCGCAACATCGGTGCTAAACGAGTGTCAACGATGCAAAACGATGCATTTTTACAAAATAAAAGTTTTTGACACCCGACGACCGAGTTTACATGCGTGCAGAGCTCGCAAAACGTGATTTCTCGATTTGGCTGATTGACGGTTGTTCGCTCGCGGCATCGGTGCCAAACGAGAGCTAACGATACAAAACGATGGATTTGCACAAAATCAAGGTTTTTGACACTCGGCGACCGAGTTTACATGCGTGCAACGCTCGCAAAACGCGATGGCTCGATTTGGCTGTTTGACGCATTTTCGCTCGCGGCATCGGTGCCAAACGACTTTTAACGATGTAAGACGATGCATTTGCACAAAATAAAAGTTTTTGACACTCGGCGACCGAGTTTACATGCGTGCAATGCTCACAAAACGCGATGTCACGATTTAGCTGTTTAACGCTTGTTCGCTCGCGGCATCGGTGCCAAACGAGTTTAAACGATGCAAAACGATTTATTTTCACAAAATAAAGGTTTTTGTCACTCGGTGACCGAGTTTACATGCGTGCAACACTCACAAAACGCGATTTCTTGATTTGGCTAATTGACGCTTTTTCACTGACGGCATCGGTGCCAAACGAGTTTCAACGATGCAAAACGATGGATTTGCACAAAATCAAGGTTTATGACACTCGGTGACCGAGTGTACATGCGTGCAACGCTCACAAAACGCGATGGCTTGATTTAGCTGTTTGACGCATTTTCGCTCGCGGCATCGGTGCCAAACGAGTGTTAACGATGCAAAACGATGGATTTGCACAAAATCAAGGTTTTTGACACTGGGCAACCTAGTTTACATGCGTGCAACGCTCACGAAACTCGATGGCTTGATTTAGCTGTTTGACGCATTTTCGCTCGCGTCATCGGTGCTAAACGAGTGTTACCGATGCAAAACGATGGATTAGCACAAAATCAAGGTTTTTGACACTCGGCGACCGAGTTTTCATGCGTGCAACGCTCGCAAAACAAGATGGCTCGATTTGGCTGTTTGACGCATTTTCGCTCGCAACATCGGTGCCAAAAGAGTGTTAACGATGCAAAACGATGCATTTGCACAAAATGAAGGTTTTTGACACTCGGCGACAAGTTTACATGCGTCCAGCGCTCCCAAAATGCGATGTCTCGATTTAGTTGTTTGACGCTTTTACACTCGCAGCATTGGTGTCAAACGAGTTTCAACGATGCAAAACGATTTATTTTCACAAAATAAAGGTTTTTGTCACTCGGTGACCGAGTTTACATGCGTGCAACACTCACAAAACGCGATTTCTTGATTTGGCTAATTGACGCTTTTTCACTGACGGCATCGGTGCCAAACGAGTTTCAACGATGCAAAACGATGGATTTGCACAAAATCAAGGTTTACGACACTCGGTGACCGAGTTTACATGCGTGCAACGCTCACAAAACGCGATGGCTTGATTTAGCTGTTTGACGCATTTTAGCTCGCGGCATCGGTGCCAAACGAGTGTTAACGATGCAAAACGATGGATTTGCACAAAATCAAGGTTTTTGACACTGGGCAACCTAGTTTACATGCGTGCAACGCTCACGAAACTCGATGGCTTGATTTAGCTGTTTGACGCAATTTCGCTCGCGTCATCGGTGCTAAACGAGTGTTACCGATGCAAAACGATGGATTAGCACAAAATCAAGGTTTTTGACACTCGGCGACCGAGTTTTCATGCGTGCCACGCTCGCAAAACAAGATGGCTCGATTTGGCTGTTTGACGCATTTTCGCTCGCAACATCGGTGCCAAAAGAGTGTTAACGATGCAAAACGATGCATTTGCACAAAATCATGGTTTTTGACACTCGGCGACCGAGTTTACATGCGTGCAACGCTCGCAAAACTCGATGGCTTGATTTAGCTGTTTGACGCATTTTCGCTCGCGTCATCGGTGCCAAACGAGTGTTAACGATGCAAAACGATGGATTTACACAAAATCAAGGTTTTTGACACTCGGCGACCGAGTTTTCATGCGTGCAACGCTCGCAAAACGCGATGGCTCGATTTGACTGTTTGACGCATTTTCGCTCGCAACATCGGTGCTAAACGAGTGTTAACGATGCAAAACGATGCATTTGCACAAAATGAAGGTTTTTGACACTCAGCGACCAAGTTTACATGCGTGCAGCGCTCCCAAAACGCGATGTTTCGATTTAGCTGTTTGACGCTTTTTCACTCGCAGCATCGGTGTCAAACGAGTTTCAACGATGCAAAACGATGCATTTTTACAAAATAAAAGTTTTTGACACCCGGCGACCGAGTTTACATGCGTGCAGAGCACGCAAAACGTGATTTCTCGATTTGGCTGATTGACGGTTGTTCGCTCGCGGCATCGGTGCCAAACGAGAGCTAACGATGCAAAACGATTTATTTTCACAAAAAAAAGGTTTTTGTCACTCGGCGACCGAGTTTACATGAGTGCAACACTCACAAAACGCGATTTCTTGATTTGGCCGATTGACGTTTTTTCACTGACGGCATCGGTGCCAAACGAGTTTCAACGATGCAAAACGATGGATTTGCACAAAATCAAGGTTTATGACACTCGGTGACCGAGTTTACATGCGTGCAACGCTCACAAAACGCGGTGGCTTGATTTAGCTGTTTGACGCATTTTCGCTCGCGGCATCGGTGCCAAACGAGTTTCAACGATGCAAAACGATGGATTTGCACAAAATCAATGTTTATGACATCCGGTGACCGAGTTTACATGCGTGCAACGCTCACAAAACGCGATGGCTTGATTTAGCTGTTTGACGCATTTTCGCTCGCGGCATCGGTGCCAAACGAGTGTTAACGATGCAAAACGATGGATTTGCACAAAATCAAGGTTTTTGACACTCGGCGACCGAGTTTACATGCGTGCAACGCTCGCAAAACGCGATGGCTCGATTTGGCTGTTTGACAAGTTTACATGCGTGCAGCGCTCCCAAAATGCGATGTCTCGATTAAGTTGTTTGACGCTTTTACACTTGCAGCATTGGTGTCAAACGAGTTTCGACGATGCAAAACGATGCATTTTTACAAAATGAAAGTTTTTGACACTCGGCGACCGAGTTTACATGCGTGCAGAGCTCGCAAAACGTGATTTTTCGATTTGGCTGATTGACGGTTGTTCGCTCGCGGCATCGGTGCCAAACGAGTTTCAACGATGCAAAACGATGCATTTGCACAATATAAAGGTTTTTCACACTCGGCGACTGAGTTTACATGCGTGCAGCGCTCGCAAAACGTGATTTCTCGATTTGGCTGATTGACGGTTTTTCGTTCGTGGCATCAGTGCCAAACGAATTTCAACGATGCAAAACGATGCATTTGCACAATATAAAGGTTTTGGACACTCGGCGACCGAGTTTACATGCGCGCAGCGCTCGCAAAACGTGATTTCTCGATTTGGCTGATTGACGGTTTTTCGCTCGCGACATCGGTGCTAAACGAGTTTTAACGATGCAAAACGATTTATTTTTACAAAATAAAGGTTTTTGTCACTCGGCGACCGAGTTTACATGCGTGCAACACTCACAAAACGCGATTTCTTGATTTGGCTGATTGACGCTTTTTCACTGACGGCATCGGTGCCAAACGAGTTTCAACGATGCAAAACGATGGATTTGCACAAAATCAAGGTTTATGACACTCGGTGACCGAGTTTACATGCGTGCAACGCTCACAAAACGCGATGGCTTGATTTAGCTGTTTGACGCATTTTCGCTCGCGGCATCGGTGCCAAACGAGTGTTAACGATGCAAAACGATGGATTTGCACAAAATCAAGGTTTTTGACACTGGGCAACCTAGTTTACATGCGTGCAACGCTCACGAAACTCGATGGCTTGATTTAGCTGTTTGACGCATTTTCGCTCGCGTCATCGGTGCTAAACGAGTGTTACCGATGCAAAACGATGGATTAGCACAAAATCAAGGTTTTTGACACTCGGTGACCGAGTTTACATGCGTGCAACGCTCACAAAACGCGATGGCTTGATTTAGCTGTTTGACGCATTTTCGCTCGCGGCATCGGTGCCAAACGAGTGTTAACGATGCAAAACGATGCATCTGCACAAAATGAAGGTTTTTGACACTCGGCGACCGAGTTTACATGCGTGCAACGCTCGCAAAACGTGATGGCTCGATTTGGCTGTTTGACAAGTTTACATGCGTGCAGCGCTCCCAAAATGCGATGTCTCGATTAAGTTGTTTGACGCTTTTACACTTGCAGCATTGGTGTCAAACGAGTTTCGACGATGCAAAACGATGCATTTTTACAAAATGAAAGTTTTTGACACTCGGCGACCGAGTTTACATGCGTGCAGAGCTCGCAAAACGTGATTTCTCGATTTGGCTGATTGACGGTTGTTCGCTCGCGGCATCGGTGCCAAACGAGTTTCAACGATGCAAAACGATGCATTTGCACAATATAAAGGTTTTTCACACTCGGCGACTGAGTTTACATGCGTGCAGCGCTCGCAAAACGTGATTTCTCGATTTGGCTGATTGACGGTTTTTCGTTCGTGGCATCAGTGCCAAACGAATTTCAACGATGCAAAACGATGCATTTGCACAATATAAAGGTTTTTGACACTCGGTAACCGAGTTTACATGCGTGCAACGCTCACAAAACGCGATGGCTTGATTTAGCTGTTTGACGCATTTTCGCTCGCGGTATCGGTGCCAAACGAGTGTTAACGATGCAAAACGATGGATTTGCACAAAATCAAGGTTTTTGACACTCGGCGAACGAGCTTACATGCGTGCGACGCTCACAAAACGCGATGTCTCGATTTAGCTATTTGACGCATTTTCGCTCTCGGCGTCGGTGCCAAACGAGTTTTAACGATGTAAGACGATGCATTTGCACAAAATAAAAGTTTTTGACACTCGGCGACCGAGTTTACATGCGTGCAATGCTCACAAAACGCGATGTCACGATTTAGCTGTTTAACGCTTGTTCGCTCGCGGCATCGGTGCCAAACGAGTTTAAACGATGCAAAACGATTTATTTTCACAAAATAAAGGTTTTTGTCACTCGGTGACCGAGTTTACATGCGTGCAACACTTACAAAACGCGATATCTTGATTTGGCTAATTGACGCTTTTTCACTGACGGCATCGGTGCCAAACGAGTTTCAACGATGCAAAACGATGGATTTGCACAAAATCAAGGTTTATGACACTCGGTGACCGAGTTTACATGCGTGCAACGCTCACAAAACGCGATGGCTTGATTTAGCTGTTTGACGCATTTTCGCTCGCGGCATCGGTGCTAAACGAGTGTTAACGATGCAAAACGATGGATTTGCACAAAATCAAGGTTTTTGACACTGGGCAACCTAGTTTACATGCGTGCAACGCTCACGAAACTCGATGGCTTGATTTAGCTGTTTGACGCATTTTCGCTCGCGTCATCGGTGCTAAACGAGTGTTACCGATGCAAAACGATGGATTAGCACAAAATCAAGGTTTTTGACACTCGGCGACCGAGTTTTCATGCGTGCAACGCTCGCAAAACAAGATGGCTCGATTTGGCTGTTTGACGCATTTTCGCTCGCAACATCGGTGCCAAAAGAGTGTTAACGATGCAAAACGATGCATTTGCACAAAATGAAGGTTTTTGACACTCGGCGACAAGTTTACATGCGTCCAGCGCTCCCAAAATGCGATGTCTCGATTTAGTTGTTTGACGCTTTTACACTCGCAGCATTGGTTTCAAACGAGTTTCAACGATGCAAAACGATGCATTCTTACAAAATAAAAGTTTTTGACACTCGGCGACCGAGTTTACATGCGTGCAGAGCTCGCAAAACGTGATTTCTCGATTTAGCTGATTGACTGTTGTTCGCTCGCGGCATCGGTGCCAAACGAGTTTCAACGATGCAAATCGATGCATTTGCACAATATAAAGGTTTTTCACACTCGGCGACTGAGTTTACATGCGTGCAGCGCTCGCAAAACGTGATTTCTCGATTTGGCTGATTGACGGTTTTTCGTTCGCGGCATCAGTGCCAAACGAATCTCAACGATGCAAAACGATGCATTTGCACAATATAAAGGTTTTTGACACTCGGCGACCGAGTTTACATGCGTGCAGCGCTCGCAAAACGTGATTTCTCGATTTGGCTGATTGACAGTTTTTCGCTCGCGACATCGGTGCTAAACGAGTTTTAACGATGCAAAACGATTTATTTTCACAAAATAAAGGTTTTTGTCACTCGGCGACCGAGTTTACATGCGTGCAACACTTACAAAACGCGATTTCTTGATTTGGCTGATTGACGCTTTTTCACTGACGGCATCGGTGCCAAACGAGTTTCAACGATGCAAAACGATGGATTTGCACAAAATCAAGGTTTATGACACTCGGTGACCGAGTTTATATGCGTACAACGCTCACAAAACGCGATGGCTTGATTTAGCTGTTTGACGCATTTTCGCTCGCGGCATCGGTGCCAAACGAGTTTCAGCGATGCAAAACGATGCATTATCACAAAATAAAGGTTTTTGACACTCGGCGAACGAGTTTACATG
This sequence comes from Itoplectis maculator, assembly GCA_964034905.1. Lineage (NCBI taxonomy): Eukaryota > Metazoa > Arthropoda > Insecta > Hymenoptera > Ichneumonidae > Itoplectis > Itoplectis maculator. Next base: position 21,464 of record CAXITY010000187.1, read on the forward strand.
CGTGCGACACTCACAAAACGCGATGTCTCGATTTAGCTATTTGACGCATTTTCGCTCTCGGCATCGGTGCCAAACGAGAGCTAACGATGCAAAACGATGGATTTGCACAAAATCAAGGTTTTTGACACTCGGCGACCGAGTTTACATGCGTGCAACGCTCGCAAAACTCGGTGGCTTGATTTAGCTGTTTGACGCATTTTCGCTCTCGTCATCGGTGCCAAACGAGAGCTAACGATGCAAAACGATGGATTTGCACAAAATCAAGGTTTTTGACACTCGGCGACCGAGTTTACATGCGTGCAACGCTCGCAAAACGCGATGGCTCGATTTGGCTGTTTGACGCATTTTCGCTCGCAACATCGGTGCCAAACGAGTGTTAACGATGCAAAACGATGCATTTGCACAAAATGAAGGTTTTTGACAGTCGGCGACAAGTTTACATGCGTGCAGCGCTCCCAAAATGCGATGTCTTGATTTAGTTGTTTGACGCTTTTTCACTCGCAGCATCGGTGTCAAACGAGTTTCAACGATGCAAAACGATGCATTTTTACAAAATAAAGGTTTTTGACACTCGGCGACCAAGTTTACATGCGTGCAGCGCTCGCAAAACGTGATTTCTCGATTTGGCTGATTGACGGTTTTTCGCTCGCGACATCGGTGCTAAACGAGTTTTAACGATGCAAAACGATTTATTTTCACAAAATAAAGGTTTTTGTCACTCGGCGACCGAGTTTACATGCGTGCAACACTCACAAATCGCGATTTCTTGATTTGGCTGATTGATGCTTTTTCGCTGACGGCATCGGTGCCAAACGAGTTTCAACGATGCAAAACGATGGATTTGCACAAAATCAAGGGTTATGACACTCGGTGACCGAGTTTATATGCGTACAACGCTCACAAAACGCGATGGCTTGATTTAGCTGTTTGACGCATTTTCGCTCGCGACATCGGTGCTAAACGAGTTTTAACGATGCAAAACGATTTATTTTCACAAAATAAAGGTTTTTGTCACTCGGCGACCGAGTTTACATGCGTGCAACACTCACAAAACGCGATTTCTTGATTTGGCTGATTGACGCTTTTTCAATGACGGCATCGGTGCCAAACGAGTTTCAACGATGCAAAACGATGGATTTGCACAAAGTCAAGGTTTATGACACTCGGTGACCGAGTTTACATGCGTGCAACGCTCACAAAACGCGATGGCTTGATTTAGCTGTTTGACGCATTTTCGCTCGCGGCGTCGGTGCCAAACGAGTTTTAACGATGTAAGACGATGCATTTGCACAAAATAAAAGTTTTTGACACTCGGCGACCGAGTTTACATGCGTGCAATGCTCACAAAACGCGATGTCACGATTTAGCTGTTTAACGCTTGTTTGCTCGCGGCATCGGTGCCAAACGAGTTTAAACGATGCAAAACGATTTATTTTCACAAAATAAAGGTTTTTGTCACTCGGTGACCGATTTTACATGCGTGCAACACTCACAAAACGCGATTTCTTGATTTGGCTAATTGACGCTTTTTCACTGACGGCATCGGTGCCAAACGAGTTTCAACGATGCAAAACGATGGATTTGCACAAAATCAAGGTTTATGACACTCGGCGACCGAGTTTACATGCGTGCAATGCTCACAAACGCGATGTCACGATTTAGCTGTTTAACGCTTGTTCGCTCGCGGCATCGGTGCCTAACGAGTTTTAACGATGCAAAACGATTTATTTTCACAAAATAAAGGTTTTTGTCACACGGTGACCGAGTTTTCATGCGTGCAACACTCACAAAACGCGATTTCTTGATTTGGCTGGTTGACGCTTTTTCACTGACGGCATCGGTGCCAAACGAGTTTCAACGATGCAAAACGATGGATTTGCACAAAATCAAGGTTTATGACACTCGGTGACCGAGTTTACATGCGTGCAACTCGGCGACCGAGTTTACATGCGTGCAACACTCACAAAACGCGATTTCTTGATTTGGCTGATTGACGCTTTTTCACTGACGGCATCGGTGCCAAACGAGTTTAAACGATGCAAAACGATGGATTTGCACAAAATCAAGGTTTATGACACTCGGTGACCGAGTTTACATGCGTGCAACGCTCACAAAACGCGATGGCTTGATTTAGCTGTTTGACGCATTTTCGCTCGCGGCATCGGTGCCAAACGAGTGTTAACGATGCAAAACGATGGATTTGCATAAAATCAAGGTTTTTGACACTCGGCGACCGAGTTTTCATGCGTGCAACGCTCGCAAAACGCAATGGCTCGATTTGACTGTTCGACGCATTTTCGCTCGCAACATCGGTGCTAAACGAGTGCTAACGATGCAAAACGATGCGTTTGCACAAAATGAAGGTTTTTGACACTCGGCGACCAAGTTTACATGCGTGCAGCGCTCCCAAAACGCGATGTCTCGATTTAGCTGTTTGACGCTTTTTCACTCGCAGCATCGGTGTCAAACGAGTTTCAACGATGCAAAACGATGCATTTTTGCAAAATAAAAGTTTTTGACACTCGGCGACCGAGTTTACATGCGTGCAGAGCTCGCAAAACGTGAATTCTCGATTTGGCTGATTGACGGTTGTTCGCTCGCGGCATCGGTGCCAAACGAGAGCTAACGATGCAAAACGATGGATTTGCACAAAATCAAGGTTTTTGACACTCGGCGACCGAGTTTACATGCGTGCAACGCTCGCAAAACGCGATGGCTCGATTTGGCTGTTTGACGCATTTTCGCTCGCGGCGTCGGTGCCAAACGAATTTTAACGATGTAAGACGATGCATTTGCACAAAATAAAAGTTTTTGACACTCGGCGACCGAGTTTACATGCGTGCAATGCTCACAAAACGCGATTTCACGATTTAGCTGTTTAACGCTTGTTCGCTCGCGGCATCGGTGCCAAACGAGTTTAAACGATGCAAAACGATTTATTTTCACAAAATAAAGGTTTTTGTCACTCGGTGACCGAGTTTACATGCGTGCAACACTCACAAAACGCGATTTCTTGATTTGGCTAATTGACGCTTTTTCACTGACGGCATCGGTGCCAAACGAGTTTCAACGATGCAAAACGATGGATTTGCACAAAATCAAGGTTTATGACACTCGGTGACCGAGTTTACATGTGTGCAACGCTCACAAAACGCGATGGCTTGATTTAGCTGTTCGACGCATTTTCGCTCGCGGCATCGGTGCCAAACGAGTTTCAACGATGCAAAACGATGCATTTTCACAAAATGAAGGTTTTTGACACTCGGCGACCGAGTTTACATGCGTGCAATGCTCACAAAACGCGATGTCACGATTTAGCTGTTTAACGCTTGTTCGCTCGCGGCATCGGTGCCTAACGAGTTTTAACGATGCAAAACGATTTATTTTCACAAAATAAAGGTTTTTGTCACACGGTGACCGAGTTTACATGCGTGCAACACTCACAAAACGCGATTTCTTGATTTGGCTGGTTGACGCTTTTTCACTGACGGCATCGGTGCCAAACGAGTTTCAACGATGCAAAACGATGGATTTGCACAAAATCAAGGTTTTTGTCACTCGGCGACCGAGTTTACATGCGTGCAACGCTCGCAAAACGCGATGGCTCGATTTGGCTGTTTGACGCATTTTCGCTCGCGGCGTCGGTGCCAAACGAATTTTAACGATGTAAGACGATGCATTTGCACAAAATAAAAGTTTTTGACACTCGGCGACCGAGTTTACATGCGTGCAATGCTCACAAAACGCGATGTCACGATTTAGCTGTTTAACGCTTGTTCGCTCGCGGCATCGGTGCCAAACGAGTTTAAACGATGCAAAACGATTTATTTTCACAAAATAAAGGTTTTTGTCACTCGGTGACCGAGTTTACATGCGTGCAACACTCACAAAACGCGATTTCTTGATTTAGCTAATTGACGCTTTTTCACTGACGGCATCGGTGCCAAACGAGTTTCAACGATGCAAAACGATGGATTTGCACAAAATCAAGGTTTATGACACTCGGTGACCGAGTTTACATGCGTGCAACGCTCACAAAACGCGATGGCTTGATTTAGCTGTTTGACGCATTTTCGCTCGCGGCATCGGTGCCAAACGAGTTTCAACGATGCAAAACGATGCATTTTCACAAAATAAAGGTTTTTGACACTCGGCGAACGAGCTTACATGCGTGCGACGCTCACAAAACGCGATGTCTCGATTTAGCTATTTGACGCATTTTCGCTCTCGGCATTGGTGCCAAACGAGAGCTAACGATGCAAAACGATGGATTTGCACAAAATCACGGTTTTTGACACTCGGCGACCGAGTTTACATGCGTGCAACGCTCGCAAAACTCGATGGCTTGATTTAGCTGTTTGACGCCTTTTCGCTCGCGTCATCGGTGCCAAACGAGTGTTAACGATGCAAAACGATGGATTTGCACAAAATCAAAGTTTTTGACACTCGGCGACCGAGTTTTCATGCGTGCAACGCTCGCAAAACGCAATGGCTCGATTTGACTGTTTGACGCATTTTCGCTCGCAACATCGGTGCTAAACGAGTGTCAACGATGCAAAACGATGGATTTGCACAAAATCAAGGTTTTTGACACTTGGCGACCGAGTTTACATGCGTGCAACGCTCGCAAAACGCGATGGCTCGATTTGGCTGTTTGACGCATTTTCGCTCGCGGCATCGGTGCCAAACGAGTTTTAACGATGTAAGACGATGCATTTGCACAAAATAAAAGTTTTTGACACTCGGCGACCGAGTTTACATGCGTGCAACACTCACAAAACGCGATTTCTTGATATGGCTGATTGACGCTTTTTCACTGACGGCGTCGGTGCCAAACGAGTTTCAACGATGCAAAACGATGCATTTGCACAATATAAAGGTTTTTCACACTCGGCGACTGAGTTTACATGCGTGCAGCGCTCGCAAAACGTGATTTCTCGATTTGGCTGATTGACGGTTTTTCGTTCGTGGCATCAGTGCCAATCGAATTTCAACGATGCAAAACGATGCATTTGCATAATATAAAGGTTTTTGACACTCGGCGACCGAGTTTACATGCGTGCAGCGCTCGCAAAACGTGATTTCTCGATTTGGCTGATTGACGGTTTTTCGCTCGCGACATCGGTGCTAAACGAGTTTTAACGATGCAAAACGATTTATTTTCACAAAATAAAGGTTTTTGTCACTCGGCGACCGAGTTTACATGCGTGCAACACTCACTAATCGCGATTTCTTGATTTGGCTGATTGACGCTTTTTCGCTGACGGCATCGGTGCCAAACGAGTTTCAACGATGCAAAACGATGGATTTGCACAAAATCAAGGGTTATGACACTCGGTGACCGAGTTTATATGCGTACAACGCTCACAAAACGCGATGGCTTGATTTAGCTGTTTGACACATTTTCGCTCGCGGCATCGGTGCCAAACGAGTTTCAACGATGCAAAACGATGCATTTTCACAAAATGAAGGTTTTTGACACTCGGCGACCGAGTTTACATGCGTGCAATGCTCACAAAACGCGATGTCACGATTTAGCTGTTTAACGCTTGTTCGCTCGCGGCATCGGTGCCTAACGAGTTTTAACGATGCAAAACGATTTATTTTCACAAAATACAGGTTTTTGTCACACGGTGACCGAGTTTACATGCGTGCAACACTCACAAAACGCGATTTCTTGATTTGGCTGGTTGACGCTTTTTCACTGACGGCATCGGTGCCAAACGAGTTTCAACGATGCAAAACGATGGATTTGCACAAAATCAAGGTTTATGACACTCGGTGACCGAGTTTACATGCGTGCAACGCTCACAAAACGCGTTGGCTTGATTTAGCTATTTGACGCATTTTCGCTCGCGGCTTCAGTGCCAAACGAGAGCTAACGATGCAAAACGATGGATTTGCACAAAATCAAGGTTTTTGACACTCGGCGACCGAGTTTACATGCGTGCAACGCTCGCAAAACGCGATGGCTCGATTTAGCTGTTTGACGCATTTTCGCTCGCGGCATCGGTGCCGAACGAGTTTTAACGATGTAAGACGCTGCATTTGCACAAAATCAAGGTTTTTGACACTGGGCGACCTAGTTTACATGCGTGCAACGCTCACGAAACTCGATGGCTTGATTTAGCTGTTTGATGCATTTTCGCTCGCGTCATCGGTGCCAAACGAGTGTTAACGATGCAAAACGATGGATTTGCACAAAATCGTGGTTTTTGACACTCGGCGACCGAGTTTACATGCGTGCAGCGCTCGCAAAACGTGATTTCTCGATTTGGCTGATTGACGGTTTTTCGCTCGCGACATCGGTGCTAAACGAGTTTTAACGATGCAAAACGATTTATTTTCACAAAATAAAGGTTTTTGTCACTCGGCGACCGAGTTTACATGCGTGCAACACTCACAAATCGCGATTTCTTGATTTGGCTGATTGACGCTTTTTCGCTGACGGCATCGGTGCCAAACGAGTTTCAACGATGCAAAACGATGGATTTGCACAAAATCAAGGGTTATGACACTCGGTGACCGAGTTTATATGCGTACAACGCTCACAAAACGCGATGGCTTGATTTAGCTGTTTGACACATTTTCGCTCGCGGCATCGGTGCCAAACGAGTTTCAACGATGCAAAACGATGCATTTTCACAAAATGAAGGTTTTTGACACTCGGCGACCGAGTTTACATGCGTGCAATGCTCACAAAACGCGATGTCACGATTTAGCTGTTTAACGCTTGTTCGCTCGCGGCATCGGTGCCTAACGAGTTTTAACGATGCAAAACGATTTATTTTCACAAAATACAGGTTTTTGTCACACGGTGACCGAGTTTACATGCGTGCAACACTCACAAAACGCGATTTCTTGATTTGGCTGGTTGACGCTTTTTCACTGACGGCATCGGTGCCAAACGAGTTTCAACGATGCAAAACGATGGATTTGCACAAAATCAAGGTTTTTGTCACTCGGCGACCGAGTTTACATGCGTGCAACGCTCGCAAAACGCGATGGCTCGATTTGGCTGTTTGACGCATTTTCGCTCGCGGCGTCGGTGCCAAACGAATTTTAACGATGTAAGACGATGCATTTGCACAAAATAAAAGTTTTTGACACTCGGCGACCGAGTTTACATGCGTGCAATGCTCACAAAACGCGATGTCACGATTTAGCTGTTTAACGCTTGTTCGCTCGCGGCATCGGTGCCAAACGAGTTTAAACGATGCAAAACGATTTATTTTCACAAAATAAAGGTTTTTGTCACTCGGTGACCGAGTTTACATGCGTGCAACACTCACAAAACGCGATTTCTTGATTTAGCTAATTGACGCTTTTTCACTGACGGCATCGGTGCCAAACGAGTTTCAACGATGCAAAACGATGGATTTGCACAAAATCAAGGTTTATGACACTCGGTGACCGAGTTTACATGCGTGCAACGCTCACAAAACGCGATGGCTTGATTTAGCTGTTTGACGCATTTTCGCTCGCGGCATCGGTGCCAAACGAGTTTCAACGATGCAAAACGATGCATTTTCACAAAATAAAGGTTTTTGACACTCGGCGAACGAGCTTACATGCGTGCGACGCTCACAAAACGCGATGTCTCGATTTAGCTATTTGACGCATTTTCGCTCTCGGCATTGGTGCCAAACGAGAGCTAACGATGCAAAACGATGGATTTGCACAATATCAAGGTTTATGACACTCGGTGACCGAGTTTACATGCGTGCAACGCTCACAAAACGCGATGGCTTGATTTAGCTGTTTGACGCATTTTCGCTCGCGGCATCGGTGCCAAACGAGTTTCAACGATGTAAGACGATGCATTTGCACAAAATAAAAGTTTTTGACACTCGGCGCCCGAGTTTACATGCGTGGAATGCTCACAAAACGCGATGTCGCGATTTAGCTGTTTAACGCTTATTCGCTCGCGGCATCGGTGCCAAACGAGTTTTAACGATGCAAAACGATTTATTTTCACAAAATAAAGGTTTTTGTCACTCGGTGACCGAGTTTACATGCGTGCAACACTCACAAAACGCGATTTCTTGATTTGGCTGATTGACGCTTTTTCACTGACGGCATTGGTTCCAAACGAGTTTCAACGATGCAAAACGATGGATTTGCACAAAATCAAGGTTTATGACACTCGGTGACCGAGTTTACATGCGTGCAACGCTCACAAAACGCGATGGCTTGATTTAGCTGTTTGACGCATTTTCGTTCGCGGCGTCGGTGCCAAACGAGTTTCAACGATGCAAAACGATGGATTTGCACAAAATCAATGTTTATGACACTCGGTGACCGAGTTTACATGCGTGCAACGCTCACAAAACGCGATGGCTTGATTTAGCTGTTTGACGCATTTTCGCTCGCGGCATCGGTGCCAAACGAGTGTTAACGATGCAAAACGATGCATTTGCACAAAATGAAGGTTTTTGACACTCGGCGACAAGTTTACATGCGTGCAGCGCTCCCAAAACGCGATGTCTTGATTTAGTCGTTTGACGCTTTTTCACTCGCAGCATCGGTGTCAAACGAGTTTCAACGATGCAAAACGATGCATTTTTACAAAATAAAAGTTTTTGACACTCGGCGACCGAGTTTACATGCGTGCAGAGCTCGCAAAACGTGATTTCTCGATTTAGCTGATTGACTGTTGTTCGCTCGCGGCATCGGTGCCAAACGAGTTTCAACGATGCAAATCGATGCATTTGCACAATATAAAGGTTTTTCACACTCGGCGACTGAGTTTACATGCGTGCAGCGCTCGCAAAACGTGATTTCTCGATTTGGCTGATTGACGGTTTTTCGTTCGCGGCATCAGTGCCAAACGAATCTCAACGATGCAAAACGATGCATTTGCACAATATAAAGGTTTTTGACACTCGGCGACCGAGTTTACATGCGTGCAGCGCTCGCAAAACGTGATTTCTCGATTTGGCTGATTGACAGTTTTTCGCTCGCGACATCGGTGCTAAACGAGTTTTAACGATGCAAAACGATTTATTTTCACAAAATAAAGGTTTTTGTCACTCGGCGACCGAGTTTACATGCGTGCAACACTTACAAAACGCGATTTCTTGATTTGGCTGATTGACGCTTTTTCACTGACGGCATCGGTGCCAAACGAGTTTCAACGATGCAAAACGATGGATTTGCACAAAATCAAGGTTTATGACACTCGGTGACCGAGTTTATATGCGTACAACGCTCACAAAACGCGATGGCTTGATTTAGCTGTTTGACGCATTTTCGCTCGCGGCATCGGTGCCAAACGAGTTTCAGCGATGCAAAACGATGCATTATCACAAAATAAAGGTTTTTGACACTCGGCGAACGAGTTTACATGCGTGCGACACTCACAAAACGCGATGTCTCGATTTAGCTATTTGACGCATTTTCGCTCTCGGCATCGGTGCCAAACGAGAGCTAACGATGCAAAACGATGGATTTGCACAAAATCAAGGTTTTTGACACTCGGCGACCGAGTTTACATGCGTGCAACGCTCGCAAAACTCGGTGGCTTGATTTAGCTGTTTGACGCATTTTCGCTCTCGTCATCGGTGCCAAACGAGAGCTAACGATGCAAAACGATGGATTTGCACAAAATCAAGGTTTTTGACACTCGGCGACCGAGTTTACATGCGTGCAACGCTCGCAAAACGCGATGGCTCGATTTGGCTGTTTGACGCATTTTCGCTCGCGGCATCGGTGCCAAACGAGTGTTAACGATGCAAAACGATGGATTTGCACAAAATCAAGGTTTTTGACACTGGGCGACCCAGTTTACATGCGTGTAACGCTCACGAAACTCGATGGCTTGATTTAGCTGTTTGACGCATATTCGCTCGCGTCATCGGTGCTAAACGAGTTTTAACGATGCAAAACGATTTATTTTCACAAAATAAAGGTTTTTGTCACTCGGCGACCGAGTTTACATGCGTGCAACACTCACAAAACGCGATTTCTTGATTTGGCTGATTGACGCTTTTTCACTGACGGCATCGGTGCCAAACGAGTTTCAACGATGCAAAACGATGGATTTGCACAAAATCAGGGTTTATGACACTCGGTGACCGAGTTTATATGCGTACAACGCTCACAAAACGCGATGGCTTGATTTAGCTGTTTGACGCATTTTCGCTCGCGGCATCGGTGCCAAACGAGTTTCAACGATGCAAAACGATGCATTTTCACAAAATAAAGGTTTTTGACACTCGGCGAACGAGCTTACATGCGTGCGACGCTCATAAAACGCGATGTCTCGATTTAGCTATTTGACGCATTTTCGCTCTCGGCATCGGTGCCAAACGAGAGCTAACGATGCAAAACGATGGATTTGCACAAAATCAAGGTTTTTGACACTCGGCGACCGAGTTTACATGCGTGCAACGATCGCAAAACTCGATGGCATGATTTAGCTGTTTGACGTATTTTCGCTCGCGTCATCGGTGCCAAACGAGTGTTAACGATGCAAAACGATGGATTTGCACAAAATCAAAGTTTTTGACACTCGGCGACCGAGTTTACATGCGTGCAACGCTCGCAAAACGCGATGGCTCGATTTGGCTGTTTGACGCATTTTCGCTCGCGGCATCGGTGCCAAACGAGTTTTAACGATGTAAGACGATGCATTTGCACAAAATAAAAGTTTTTGACACTCGGCGACCGAGTTTACATGCGTGCAATGCTCACAAAATGCGATGTCACGATTTAGCTGTTTAACGCTTGTTCGCTCGCGGCATCGGTGCCAAACGAGTTTAAACGATGCAAAACGATTTATTTTCACAAAATAAAGGTTTTTGTCACTCGGTGACCGAGTTTACATGCGTGCAACACTCACAAAACGCGATATCTTGATTTGGCTAATTGACGCTTTTTCACTGACGGCATCGGTGCCAAACGAGTTTCAACGATGCAAAACGATGGATTTGCACAAAATCAAGGTTTATGACACTCGGTGACCGAGTTTACATGCGTGCAACGCTCACAAAACGCGATGGCTTGATTTAGCTGTTTGACGCATTTTCGCTCGCGGCATCGGTGCCAAACGAGTGTTAACGATGCAAAACGATGGATTTGCACAAAATCAAGGTTTTTGACACTGGGCAACCTAGTTTACATGCGTGCAACGCTCACGAAACTCGATGGCTTGATTTAGCTGTTTGACGCATTTTCGCTCGCGTCATCGGTGCTAAACGAGTGTTACCGATGCAAAACGATGGATTAGCACAAAATCAAGGTTTTTGACACTCGGCGACCGAGTTTTCATGCGTGCAACGCTCGCAAACAAGATGGCTCGATTTGGCTGTTTGACGCATTTTCGCTCGCAACATCGGTGCCAAAAGAGTGTTAACGATGCAAAACGATGCATTTGCACAAAATGAAGGTTTTTGACACTCGGCGACAAGTTTACATGCGTCCAGCGCTCCCAAAATGCGATGTCTCGATTTAGTTGTTTGACGCTTTCGCAGCATTGGTGTCAAACGAGTTTCAACGATGCAAAACGATGCATTCTTACAAAGTAAAAGTTTTTGACACTCGGCGACCGAGTTTACATGCGTGCAGAGCTCGCAAAACGTGATTTCTCGATTTGGCTGATTGACGGTTTTTCGCTCGCGACATCGGTGCTAAACGAGTGTTACCGATGCAAAACGATGGATTAGCACAAAATCAAGGTTTTTGACACTCGGCGACCGAGTTTTCATGCGTGCAACGCTCGCAAAACAAGATGGCTCGATTTGGCTGTTTGACGCATTTTCGCTCGCGACATCGGTGCCAAAAGAGTGTTAACGATGCAAAACGATGCATTTGCACAAAATGAAGGTTTTTGACACTCGGCGACAAGTTTACATGCGTCCAGCGCTCCCAAAATACGATGTCTCGATTTAGTTATTTGACGCTTTTACACTCGCAGCATTGGTGTCAAACGAGTTTCAACGATGCAAAACGATGCATTCTTACAAAATAAAAGTTTTTGACACTCGGCGACCGAGTTTACATGCGTGCAGAGCTCGCAAAACGTGATTTCTCGATTTGGCTGATTGACGGTTGTTCGCTCGCGGCATCGGTGCCAAACGAGTTTTAACGATGCAAAACGATGCATTTGCACAATATAAAGGTTTTTCACACTCGGCGACTGAGTTTACATGCGTGCAGCGCTCGCAAAACGTGATTTCTCGATTTGGCTGATTGACGGTTTTTCGTTCGTGGCATCAGTGCCAATCGAATTTCAACGATGCAAAACGATGCATTTGCACAATACAAAGGTTTTTGACACTCGGCGACCGAGTTTACATGCGTGCAGCGCTCGCAAAACGTGATTTCTCGATTTGGCTGATTGACGGTTTTTCGCTCGCGACATCGGTGCTAAACGAGTGTTACCGATGCAAAACGATGGATTAGCACAAAATCAAGGTTTTTGACACTCGGCGACCGAGTTTTCATGCGTGCAACGCTCGCAAAACAAGATGGCTCGATTTGGCTGTTTGACGCATTTTCGCTCGCAACATCGGTGCCAAAAGAGTGTTAACGATGCAAAACGATGCATTTGCACAAAATGAAGGTTTTTGACACTCGGCGACAAGTTTACATGCGTCCAGCGCTCCCAAAATACGATGTCTCGATTTAGTTATTTGACGCTTTTACACTCGCAGCATTGGTGTCAAACGAGTTTCAACGATGCAAAACGATGCATTCTTACAAAATAAAAGTTTTTGACACTCGGCGACCGAGTTTACATGCGTGCAGAGCTCGCAAAACGTGATTTCTCGATTTGGCTGATTGACGGTTGTTCGCTCGCGGCATCGGTGCCAAACGAGTTTCAACGATGCAAAACGATGCATTTGCACAATATAAAGGTTTTTCACACTCGGCGACTGAGTTTACATGCGTGCAGCGCTCGCAAAACGTGATTTCTCGATTTGGCTGATTGACGGTTTTTAGGCACTCACGTTTTAAAAAAACGCACCAGGAGTGCCTATTGAAATCGCTTTCCTGGCTCTAAATTAGGTTTTAACGGACAAAAATTGATATATTTCAAATGTATTAACTTTTTTTAGTTCAGATATCTTTAACATAGTAAAATACATATTCTTGACATAAAATAATAAGGAAATTGCATTACTAAAGATATTTTTTACTGCGGACCAGATTTTGTGTTACCCGGACGTCCGTATCACTCAGTGGCTCTGGACTGAACAGACCGAACAAGTTGAAATTTGGAATATTTCTTAGTCTAGCACTGGAAAGTATGCCCATGAAGTATGGTAATTTTCCAATAATTTTATACAGGAGTTTATTTCAAGAAAATTTGGGTTTTTGGGTCTCAAATTGTGTCCGGAGCCCAATCTCCGCTGTCAACCCAAGAATTTGGCTGAAACTTGCTACAAAATTCTAAAATACCTTAATTCCCATACACTTTTTTTAGTTTTTTCCTTACACTTTTTTTAAGGGGTGAATACCTGTCACCAAAATTAAAAAATTACATTTTTAATTACGCATATGTGTACAAGTGAATATTTTCCCACTGCGTACTTGACTTTGGCTATAACTTGCAGCATACTCATATTTTATCTCAATTCAGATGTTTCTTCTCTTATATTTGCCATAAGATCATTTTACAGTGGTAATTACCTGCATTAATACATTTTAATTAATTAATTTTTTTTTAATTTGACACTTACGTCAACTAAAAATGTTTTTTCCTGAAAAATCATTACCCGCTGCACATGTTAGAAGTTAGAAGGTCGAAATAATTGATTCCACAATGATTTCTTCATTAGTATATTTATTAATTGCACTAGTACACTTTAATTGTGAAGATAATTTATATTTAATACACCAAACTGAAATATGAGTGAACATAACCTAAACACAATATTCGTAAAACATGTTGACAAGTACATTATTATCGGAACTATACGCTTGACGCGTATATTTTCCATTAAATCATTTGTTATTTGCTAATTTCCACTGACACTTATTACTTTTTTCGCTGTTTTTTTGTCTCTTTTCGTCTCTAAATGTTCACCTGTCACTGCAGATGTATCTCTCGATTTTATTTACGTATTCTAAATCACCACGTAATTACCACATAACAACTGCATTCACGGTTTTCTTAATTTCCTAAATGTTTTTTGTAAAACGACAACGTTTTTTACACTTAATTATTAAATTAATGAACTATGTTAAAAAAAAATAGAGCCGCAATCGCGTTGACTTTAACTTACTCTGGTAAAAGAGTCATTTCTCAGTGGTCTGGTCAGAGCTGTGGCGCGCGTGTCGCCTAATAAAAAAAACTTTATATACAATTATCTTTCCATAAATTTGTGATTGAACAATAAGATACGTATTCGATAAACGTGCAAACAATAAATGAATAATGAATTATCTTTGAATACAGCATTTCATAATAATACATGAAAAAAAAATAAAAAATAAAAAAAATAAAAAATAAAAAAAAAACGAGCTGTACACCTATCTAGTTGTAAATGACCGGTCATACTTTTTTGTGACCGTAAATTTACCAAAAAGAAAAGTGACCAGTAATTCCACATCTAAATAGTTGGATTTACCATATTTTTACGGTATGTTTATCGAAAAAATTTGTGACGGTAATTCCACAACACCTGATTGCGCGAAAAAAAAATGACGTCATTTTACGGTAAAAATACGGTAATTTTTTGGTAAGTTTACCGCTTCAGGATTTTGCGGTAATTCCACATCTCTAGTCTTGGAGCGTCGCGTCTTCGGTCGGTAAAGTAGGTAAATGTACATATCTCGACACGCTACCGCGTCTCTTGATCAGGTTAATATTAGAGATGTAAGCAGTAAATGTGACCGGTAATGTTACGGTATTTTTACCGTAAAAATACGGTACGTGACCGTTTCCAAAATGACCACATCGGTCACAAAATCATATGGTCGTATGATTTGAAATTTCACAGCTGTGGCGCGCGTGTCGCCTAATAAAAAAACTTTATATACAATTATCTTTCCATAAATTTGTGATTGAACAATAAGATACGTATTCAATAAACGTGCAAACAATAAATGAATAATCAATTATCTTTGAATACAGCATTTCATAATAATACATGAAAAAAAAAAAAAAAAAAAAATTGCGAGCTGTACACCTATCTAGTTGTAAATGACCGGTCACACTTTTTTGTGACCGTAAATTTACCAAAAAGAAAAGTGACCAGTAATTCCACATCTAAATAGTTGGATTTACCATATTTTTACGGTATGTTTATCGAAAAAATTTGTGACGGTAATTCCAAAACACCTGATTGCGCGAAAAAAAAATTACGTCATTTTACGGTAAAAATACGGTAATTTTTTGGTAAGTTTACCGCTCCAGGATTTTACGGTAATTCCACATCTCTAGTCTCGAGACAAGTCCAAGTACCGTGGAACCTCTCATAGCGTTCGAAATGCGGGGACATGTACGCTAAGTGAAGAGCCAATCAGGCACGCGAAACGTTCGTGCCTCTCACTATCTCTCGCGAAATCATCCAATCACAGCGCTGATACGTTTCCCAATGTGCGCTATGAGGGTGTGCGCTTTAAGAGGTTCCAGTGTAGACAAAACCTACTTTACCGACCGACACGAGACGCTTCAAGACTCTTTTACCGGAGACACCGTGTTTTGACCTCATTTCGATTGACACACATCGGTAATATAAATGAATAATGTATATTTTATATTGAATTATTTGTTATTTGCTTATTTTCACTGGATCTTATCACTGCATTCGCTGTTTTTTGGTCTGTTTTCGTCTCTGAATGTTCACCTGTCACTGAGGCTGATGTATCTCTCGATTTAATTTATTTATCATAAAACAATCGTAATCACCAAATTACAACTACGTTCACGCCCTAACAGTTCGGTCCAACCGTATACCGACTATGATCCCCGCCGGGTCGTTTTAGGACACGGGATCAACTAGTATTTCATCGGAACCAACCACCGACCAACTGAGATTTAGTTGAGAACACGGTTTGTCGGTGGTTGTTTTCGTGTTCTAAACCGACCTGGTTGGATTTTTCGTGGTTGGTCGATTTGCTAGGGCGGTTTTATTAATTTCTTATATCTTTTTGATTTTAACGATAACCCTTCTTTACACTTTATTATTTAATGATTTAACTACAATAAGAAAGTAGAACTTAATGACGATTTACGCCTTTTCAAGAGACACGATAGCGTCTCGAGACAAGTCCATTTCCACTACCTTACCGACCGATAACTCAACATCCTAGGGCCTTGGGTCCTCGTTGTAATTGGTCATTTTTTGTGGCCTCGCTGCCTGCGTTTTGAACGCGATAAATTTATACTCCACATTTTCTATTGACCATTTTATGGGTCATTTTCTATTGATTCGAATGACTTTTTATTTTTTGAAAATGACCGACATTGAACATCACAGAATTATATAGATATGAAAATACCGGTATTTTTATTTTTGGTAAAATAACAATGAAACTACCGTACCGTCTTTTATCCACATTTTTTTTTCTACAATCTTTGTGTTGT
>CAXITY010000188.1:0-33887 GCA_964034905.1 Itoplectis maculator
GTGCAAAATTTAGAGGAAGCAATTTGCAAGGTTCTACTTTGCAGGCTTTTTGTGTACGATATTGTAGTCGCATCCGTCGAGAATGTCTGACCAGCGACGCAGTTGCGAGTTTGGGTTCTGTAGCGTTTTAAGCCAGGTCAGCGGTTTGTTGTCCGTGACTAGCGTAAATTTTCGCCCGTAAATGTACGAGTGGAACTTGTCTAATGCGTGAATGATTCCTAGAAGTTCCTTTTTTGTCGCATCGTATCGCGTCTCCGCATCGTTGAGAGTCCTCGAGGTGTAGGCGATAGGCAGATCTTTTCCGATTTCTCCTTGGCTGAGTATCGCGCCCAGGGCATAATTCGATGCGTCAGTCGTTATTATGAATGGCTGATCGTAATCCGGGTGTTGCAGAATCGGTTCTTTGCACAATCTGTCGCGTAAGTTCTCGAATGCCAGCTGTTGTTCCTTTCCCCATTCGAAAGGCACCGTTTTTTTCAAAAGGTAGGTAAGAGGTTTTGCGATTGCTGCGAAGTCTTCGATGAATCTACGATAGTAGCCGACAAGTCCCAGAAATTGTTTAATATTCTTGGGATTCTTGGGGGTTGGGAATTCTTTGACCGCCTCCAATTTTTTTGGGTTTGGTCGGACCCCGTCGGCACTAATGATGTGGCCGAGGTAGACTACTTCGGGTCTGAGGAATTCGCATTTGTCGGGTTGCAGGGTTAGTCCTGCCTCTTTTAACCTCCTGGCGAGTCGGCGGAATTTTCTTTTGTGTTCCTCAAGCGAATCGGAGTAGATCACGATGTCGTCGAGGTACACGAACATTTCGATTCCCTGTAACCCCGACAGGACCTGATCCATGAGTCGCTGGAAGGTCGCTGGTGCGTTTTTAAGTCCGAACGGCATGCGATTAAATTCGTAGTGGCCGTGAGGGGTGGAGAACGCAGTTTTCGGCCTATCGTCTGGGTCCATAGGGATTTGGTGAAACCCCGAGGCGAGGTCGAACACCGAAAAGTACCGAGCTTTTCCCAGTTGGTCCAGGATGTCGGTGATGTTTGGCAGGGGGTACGCATCAGCGATTGTTTTTTCATTGACTTTTCGGTAGTCAATCACCATTCTCCAGCGTTTGTTACCGAGAGAGTCCTCCTTCTTAGGGACGATCCAAATCGGGGAGTTAAAGGGCGAAGTCGAGGGGCGGATCACGTCTTTGTCCAATAGATCCTCGACTTGTGTCCTTATTTCTTCCTTCATATGGTGAGGAAACCGATATTGTTTGGTGTTGATAGGCAGATCGTCTGTGGTTTGAATTCGGTGTTTTACTACGTTCGTGGCACCTAGTGGTTCTCCGGGCAATTGAAATATTCCCGGAAATTCTCGGACGAGCTCGACCACGTGCTCGTGCTCGGTCTCCGTCAGATGATCTAAGCGTAGCAGCGACAAAATCGTGGAAGTTGGGTCGTGTCGTTTGGCTCGGGCACGCGCGACGCGTGCCGTTTTAACATTTTCCTGATCGTCTACACGGTCGGGCGTGGTGTATTCTACGAAGGGTTCTAATTCTATTTGTGGTACAACTATGTCTATTTCTATTTCCTTAGTGTTTATTATCCTAACAAGGGCGGCGCCGTCGCGATTCTCGACCACGGCATCGCCGCAATAGACGCCTTCGGTGAACTCAATCTTCGGTATGTATCCGCAGGGGAGATCGTTGGTCACCCTCATTTTTACCATTTTACTGGTCCTGGGAGGGATGGTCACGACGACTGTATTCAGGAAGGGTATTATTTGAGGGGGGTCTAGCGGCGCGATCCAACCGTTTTGATAGCTAATGTCGACTTTGTGTTTCTTAAAGAAATCGCGGCCGAGTAATCCGTCCTCGGTAATGCGGAAGTGGTTGGGGACGACGTTGAATTCCATCGTCATGTCGTTGACGGTCAAGTTGACTGTGCCGAGGGAATATTCGAGACCGTCGGTGATGCCTTCGATCTCGTAGATAATTTTATCGTTTATTGGTGTATTCGGCGGGAGCGATTTTTCTTTAATGATCGAGATGTCCGAGCCATTGTCGACGTAGAAAATTGCCTCAAAGTCTTGTAGGTCTGGGGAAACAAGTCTCACTACACTGTCATCTTTGTGTGGATTCGTCCGTACACCGGCCTTACGGATTTCGGCTTTCGCGCTTCGGGGTTCTCGCTCGCGGTCGCGCTGTTCCGACGAGCGCTTCGGGAGTTTAAAATGTTCGCGTTATTACCTCCCTTTCCCGGATTTGAGCGGGTGGAACTATTTGGGCGTTCGCGGGACGAATCGTCGCTTTGCGGGCGGTATCGGGAATTGCCGAAGGATTTTGGATGGCTGGTGGCGCTGTCAGAGTCGCTCGACTCGTCTGACTGCCGGCGTTTCCGCGTTCGGTTTCGTTTCTGGCTTGGTCGTCGGCCGCGGTCATTTGAGGGCGTTCGTTCACGTCCCTCGTAGTCACGCCGACGAGACGTAGAGTGGTCGCGATCGCGGCTATCATATCTGGGACGTGAGTAACGTCGGTTGTTATCGCGAGAGTTGTCGCGATCTCGGCTGTCGTATCGAGGACGTGCGTAGCGTTGACTATTATCGCGAGAGTTGTCGCGATCTCGGCTGTCGTATCGAGGACGTGCGTAGCGTTGACTATTATCGCGAGAGTTGTCGCGGTCTCGACTATCAAACCGGGGTCGCGAGTAACGTTGATTATTGACGCGCGAGTTATCGCGGTCTCGGCTGTCGAACCGGGATCGCGCGTTATGCCGCCGTGATTCGTAGTCGCGACGCGGGGATTTTCCGTCGCGGCCGGTCTCCCGAGATCGGGAATTCTCCCTTTCGAATGTGTCGCGGCGGGAGTTCCTCTTTTCGCTGCTGTTAGCACGCGGCCGGTTGAAATATCTTTCGCGCGAGATATCGCGGTAGTTATGACGGTCGGGCGACACGCTGCTGTCGGATCTGTAGTTATCGCGCGGTTCTCGGTAGTCTGTGCGTGGGCGCGTGGAGCTGTGGGAAAGGCTTTGATCCTTTTCCTGGTTCTCGTACCACCGGCGATTGCGGAGCTTGTAGCAGTCGTCTATGAAATGTCCGGGTTTCTTACAGTAGTGACAGCAGGGTTCGGTCAGACCGTCGTCGGCGTAGCTGACTCTAGACGTCGCGCTTTTGGTCCTGGCCCGGTTGGTCACGCGTAGGGCAGATTTCAGCTCGTCGTTATCGGGGTCCCTGTTTGGATTTTCGGAGTCCGTTTCGAGTCCCGTTGATCGCGAAAGTCGTGCGAACGACGCGCCTGAATTTTTTTCTAACTGCCTGTCGAACTTTTGCCTGTTTTGTTTGACGATTTCCCGATTTTTTATTAATTCCTGGGCTTCGAACGCATAGGCCATAGCCCTCTCGAGAGTCATCGGTTCTTTGTTCCATACGTAACCTGCCACCTCCTCGATCAGCCCCTTATTGAAGCTTTCGAGTGTATGTTTGCGGTTTTCCTCGCGCATTAACCTGACGACCTGCGTGTTGAGACCGCGGTGTTCTTCGGAGACTCGGCGGTCTATTAGTCCGCTTAAGGTCTTCACGCGGGCGGCGTAATCCTGGATGGATTCTCGTGATCCCTGAACGATATTGTTTAAATCGTTTTTGAGATCGAGAGTTTTCCTTTTGGAGGAATACAGCGCCCGTAAATCTCGGAGGAGGTCGTCGATTTCCCTGTATGCTCCGCGTTTGGGGTGTGTCTGCCGGCGGGCGTCGCCTTTCAATTTTTCGTAGAGCAGGTAATGGAACCTACTCAGGTGGGATTTTTGAATGGTCCCCATGGCAAGCTCTACGTCGCCGATGAACTCTTCAACTGGCATGTTCCTGCCGTCGAATTCGGGTATCGGGACGAGGGCTTTAGTGAGCCAATCGCTGTCTCCGCGGATGTTTCGGCGGTTGCGCGATACCGTTTCAGTGTCTCTAGGCCGCGATTCAAATCCGGAATTTGAGTCTGATCCGCGGGACCACCTCCTGCCGGAGTCGAGCGGGGGGTCGGGGCGACTATGAGGGCCGCCATGAGCAGCGTAATGGCTTGGGTGGTTTGACCAATTCGGTGGTCGATATATTCCGTGAACGACGGGCGGTGGAGAATTTATCCAGCGTTCCCGATCGCCAGGGCTCAGATCCGCGGGGAAGGTAGACGCGGGGGACGATTCGGGCAGCGGATGACTAGCCACCCCTTGGGACGGCGCCCCATCTAGGACCACGCCAGTATCCGGAGTTCCTGGTCGAGCACCACTATTCTGGGCGGGCCTGTTCTCCGGTGGAGCTGGTTGGGGTTCTTGGGACGGCATCGTGGCCCAGGGAAAATTCGTAATTTGTTATATTAGTAGCTACTCGTGACGAGGGTTGCGTTTGAAGTATCGGGGAGATATCGTGGAAGATTACTATATATTTCTTTTTTTTTGTTTATATATTTAGTTGTGTTGGACAGTGGTTGGTGTTAGCCTTGCCTCCTGCCTTTTATTTTATACCATGCAATCCGCGTAAGTTGCTACAAACTTATTTGGATATACAGGTCCTCTTCGATTTTTATTAACGGAGGATATGGGCTCGCGGGCTCAGTCCTACGAATTTTATGAAATATATGCGTACATATATTTATTTTTTATACCCCTGAGTTACTCATAAGTGCCACCTTGTTTGAGTACTGCAGCGGGTCTATGTGGTTTTTTTTTTTTTTTTTTTAAACTGAGTGATCCGTAAGTACCACCTTATTTGGTCACTTCAGCGGGGCTCGGATTGTTGACGGGAGACGAGTTCGTCAGCTCGGTCTCACGGTTAATAAGTGAGAAGAGGAAAGGGGAGGAGGACAACGCACAAAAAAAGGAATCTTTAGTATACAATTAGAAGGCACCGGGAGGAATCAGGCGAGGGTAATCGTCACGATCTTAGTTGGCTTGGGAAAAATGCGGTGGATTAATTTACCGGTGGATGTGTCGTAATAGAAATCAATGTTTTCTAGGCAATCGGTAATAATAAGGGGAATTTGCTGTACAGGTGCAGCTTCGCAGAACCTGAGAACGGTCTGTTCAGTGGTCTCGATGTTGTTGGTGCGGAGGATTTGTCTCCACGATTTAATGTGATTGCGTAGCTTTTTCCTGTTTATTTTAGGTTTAGCGGGGGTGGTTCTCGAGTGTTTTTTCACGAGTTCCATGCCTTGCGCATATTACGGGAAGAAGCAGAAAAATGAGCGTCGTGATTTTTCGGGACTGAGGGGTGAGGCTATTAGGGAAAAAAAAAGGAGAAGAGAAAAAAAAAAAGGAGGTCATGAGACCAAAGGGAAAATCTATAGACAGGCGTATGTAAATGTATATATATGTATATTGCTTTTAATTTTCCACAACCTTCGGGGCTTTCGGCGGCGATTGCTGGCCGGTATGGTAGCCTGTACCAAGCAATCGACGTCGCAGGGGCCTACGGTGTGTGTGAAAATTTTGTCAGAGTCTTTTTACGGCCGTCGGGGCTTTCGTCGGCGATTGTTGGCCGGTATGGTAGCCTGTACCAAGCAATCGACGCCGCAGGGGCCTATGGCGTGTAAAAAAAAAACTCTGAAATTTAAGCGAGTCGTAAATACCAGCACAATAGAGTAATTAAATGATTACTTACGTCGCGGTGGCTAGTACAGCGAAGATGACGTAGAGGCAAACCATTTTGTCGGGGCCCAGTAGGACATGCAGCGGCTAGAGCTGTTAGTGGGGCTCAGATAACGTCCGCGTCCAATGAGGCCCTTATCGCGCGTGCGTTGATGGCCGCGGAGGTGTGCCCTGAGGCGGCGTCAGGGCCAGCAGGATTGAGGCCGAGAGCGCAGCTGTCGGAGTGCCTGATAAGGCGCGACCAATGCGGCCCTTATCTCGACGCGTTGATGGCCGCGGAGGTGGGACTCGGTCGGCTGAGCGTTGGGCCTGACGGCAACGGCGGCTGGGCGCGCGGTTGCTAGGGCGTCGATAAGACGCGACCACTGTGGCCCTTATCTCGTGTTCATTAATGGCCGCAAGGGCGGGGTCAGACGACTATTCGTTGCACTGGCACTTCGGTGTATCGCGCGATGGTGGCGAGGTTCACGCGTTTGTCGCGTAATAAAAAAAAAGGAATATGGGAAATCAGGAACAACGTCGCGGCAATTCGTTGTTTCACGGAGAGTACTGCAAAATGTTCAGCGAACGTCGCAAAATTCAAAAGCCGTTAAAACACGAAAATGGGCAGTTACTCGATCAGTTGGTTCGATAAAATTTAAGGCGAGCGTACTGATTATTATTTCACGAATCCGCGAGGCTTCGGGTTTGTTCATTGACAACGATTCACAAGAGATAAAAAAAACAATTCAATTATTTGGAGTTGCCGTTTGAGACTCGAGCATCCCACTTCTGACACCAAAAATTTTATGTTACGTATCGGCTATTATTTGTATTAATTAAATCGCTGGGATCGGGTCCGTTGCTCGATTAATCATAAAAATGAAAATCCCAATTTAGCAATCTTATTTATTTTCGTCAAAACAAGGTATTTTCCAAAGGCATAAATCCGAAGAATAATGTAATAAGATTAACGCGATACAACGGCTAATGAATTCGCAATGTTCGTAACTAATTTGTTATTCCGCGGGAAGTTCGCGGTTTAAGCCACGCGGGGCTCACTTACGTAGAGGCTCCAGTCGGAGCCGAGGTATTACAGAAAAATCAGAAGTGAACAAGAAGGGACAAAAATCAGAACTGCGCTGGAATAAATCTAGCGAGTCGAGGAAGACAGTTGGCGGGTGGTAGAGTGGGGAGTTTGGGGACCGTGGGATAGTCGCGAGATGCTGACGGCGCGTCGCACGCGCTGCCGCCGTTGAGCGAGTTCCAACACGTTTTTACAAAACTCAGGAGAGTGAGCGGAAACGCGCAAGCAGAAATGCGAACCTTTCGTCCGGTTCTCGGGCGACGGGAAGCCGCGGATAAAAAAAGGAATTCAAGTGAGAGAATTTCAGTAGGGGTTTAACAACGTTATGTTTTAGCCGGAAAAAATGCTCAGAACGTAACACTAACTACAGATATTTCTATTAATTTTCTCAAATCAAAATTTTTGTCTGCATGTTTTATAGATATTGAAGGAGCTTTCGACAACGTTATCCCCAGCATTTTAATTAACCAATTACAGCAATTAAATTTCCCAACTATGATTATTATATTCATTAAGAATGTTATTTCAGAAAGAAAAATTTCCATCTCTTTTAATAATATAAGCTTTGGTATAGCTTTCATCTACAAAGGATTACCTCAAGGTTCTATATTGAGTCCGATATTATTCAATATCTACCTTTCTGACATCCTTAACCATATTAATCCTTTTACCAAAATTCTTACCTTTGCCGATGATGTTATTTACAACTCATCATTTGATATAAATTCCTCACTTGACGAAATTTCCTCTTCTCTATCTAAACTAGATATTTGGCTAAAATATAGAGGTCTCAAAATATCTGAGCAAAAAACCTAATTAGTTATTTTCACATAAAAAACAATTCCGAACCCTCCACCCTATATAACTCTAAATAATTTATATATTTCTATATCATCCTCTGCAAAATTTGTAGGTGTCTTTCTTGATTATAAATTATCATGGAAATTACATGTCAATTATACGAAGCAAAAATCTACTAAATGCCTAAAAATGATTAAAACAATCTCCGGTATTAAATGGGGCGCTCATCCCACTAATCTTCTATCTATCTACTGTGACAGAAATTCCCGGAATCTCCGTCCCAGATACACTATCGCTCGCATGAGAGGCGGGTCTGCTCGTGACATTCGGTTGCGGATCAGGCATTATGCATTTTTTTTGTTAAATTTAGAGTTCTCGATTTCGTGTTTCGCTGTTGCCGACAGAGTTCTCGTTACGCTCTCGTTCTGCGTATCAATGTTATCGGTTAGAGTTATCGTGTGTTACGTTTAGGGTGATCAATTCGCTCACGCCGCGGTGAGGACATCAGGGTCGCCGTGGATCAGGGCCAAAATAGCGGTCACCCGGCGCACCTGGTGAGTTTCCTTACGGTGCATCACCCGAGAAATGTCGAGGTTCGGTGAAATTCCGACGCTCCAAATAAGAGGATGAGTCAAGTACATTGGTTTAGTGTTACGTTTACGTTTGGAAGGCCGTAGTGACGGACTCGTGATCACCCGCTCACTACGGATCGCCACGATCACATTTCGGGTTCCGGTTAGAGTTACGTTTGT
Source organism: Itoplectis maculator (assembly GCA_964034905.1). Classification (NCBI taxonomy): domain Eukaryota; kingdom Metazoa; phylum Arthropoda; class Insecta; order Hymenoptera; family Ichneumonidae; genus Itoplectis; species Itoplectis maculator. Next base: position 8,229 of record CAXITY010000188.1, read on the forward strand.
TGTACTTGCACTCATTCCGGAGATCATTCTCGCTCGAAAGCCACCGCGATGCATTTTGGTGAGACGAACGAGCAAACACCATCTCGAAATTCCCCGCGAATTAGTTCGGTCAACGTTATCGGGTCGAGCAGTACGCTCGCCGCTCCGCGGCGACCACTGCTTGGTAAGGCTAGGTGGGGGTAGGCCCGCGGCCGCGAGCTCGCGGCGCGCCTACGCCTCGCGTCCTTCTTCTGCTCTCGTCTGCCTTTCGGTAAGGATCTTGGTGTTCTCGCGCTATCGGCGCGGCTTCGGCCGCGCAGTTCTCGTGCGCTATCGATGCTATCGTATGTTACCGCAGGTTATGGGGCGTTATCGAGGGTTAACGTTCGAATTTAGTTTAAGCTATCGAATTTTCCGTTCCGTTGCGTTATCGGATTAATTTGGGATTCGGCTGTGTTATTGGTTTGTTGGTTTGGTTGCGTTATCGTTCGAATTTGGTTCTGGGTCTGAGTTATCGATTCGCAGATTTTGTGGGAGTTATCGATTTATGGATTTTGGATTGCGTTATCGAGTTATCGTTCCCGTGACGTCATCGGTTCATTTGGTTTCGGGTACGTTATCGATTTATTGATTCCGTTGCGCTATCGAATTATTGGTTTCGGGTTACGTTATCGATTTATTAGAGATGGTTGCGTTATCGAATTATCAATACCGTGGGAGTTATAGATTTATTGATTCCGTACGCTACCGTTGGAGTATTTTCGCGTTGCGTTATCGACTTATTGGTTGCGGGATACGTTATCGACGATTATATTTAATTAATCACGCTCTCTTTTTGGGATTTGTGGAGTTTACGGGTGTTACCGGTATTCTTCGTGCGATTTTTGGGAATTACCGACGACCCGGTGTTATCGATTATGTCGCTATCGTTTCGTTTTGGATTGAGTTCATTACCGCTGCCGTTATCGAATGTCTGGTGTTCTCGTGATTAATCTATCATGTCTCGGTGTTCTCGGTTTAATGATTCCAGTTTTCTTTCCTCTCGTATGGGTGCTCTCGATCTAGGTTTCGCTGTTATCGTGTTCGCGTTACCGTGCTAAGTGTTTCCCGTTTTTGTTTTGCGCTCTCGTCAGTTACCGTCGGGTTTACGAATTTCGTACCCCCGTGACATGAAGTTCGTGTACATTATTTCGTGCGCCGCGTACCGCGCGCATTCACCTATTAAAGATACGCATTTTTCCGTTTAATTTGCTTCGGTTTACTTATTTTATTTTCCCGTTCATCTGCTCATTGGCTCTCACGCCCTCTCTCCACAACCTAGCACACTGAGCGACCCGCGGTTTACCGTAACCGATCTCTCTGTTTCCAACGCTGCCTACGTTTACGGTTTAGTTTTTTTTTATTACGGTTACGTTTACCTTTAGCGGTTTGTCAATTCCGCCGTTAATCAAAAATTGGCTGGCGCTCAACGGCTCTCGCAGCGGAGGAAACAGGGAGGAAGGGCGAAGGTAACGTGGACGTAAAAATCCACGGTTACAATTAGCGCCCAACGTGGGGCCAACACAAGCAGATGAGCGTGGTTTTTTTTTGTGTATTATAAATTTCGAGTTTCGGTATAGAGTTCGGTTTTCGGGTAAATGTGAGTTCTCGGTGCGTTATCGTGTTATCGTTTTTGTAACTACATCGCTACCGTTTCGAGTGAACGAAAATAAAACGTTCGTTACTCGCTCTCGGTTCGCGCGTTCTTCGAACTCGTCGCTATCGCGTTAAGACACTCAAAAAAAAAAATATACAATATAGAGAGAGTGTTGAACGAGAAGAAGGATGCGCGAACGAGCCGAAAGACGTAAACATCAGCGTACGCGCCGTAGGCGCGTGCCATTCTCGGATTACCGGGAATCGTTGTGCGGGCCGCGCGACCCAAACACAAAAAATGTAAACAGTCGCACTAAGTGGTTCGCGACGCGTCTCGACGCGTCGGCTCCCGCCGCGCTCGAGGATTACCCCCTCGGCCGGAAGGGGGAAAAGGGGAAGACAACGGGTTGGTCTTTCCTGGAAAGATAAGGCGAGCAGTGGTGGCAAATTTCCCCGCTTTTCGGACAAAGGGCCTGTGGCAGGCCCCGGGAGACGCACCGCTGCCCGATCAGTCGCTCGGCAATCATCGAAGCGGATAGACGTGTCACCTACCCTGGTTCAGCCCGAAATAATTCAAGTGCTATCGTAATAGTGAATTTCACCGCATTAGTGCTATCGAGTGCCATTCATCGAAGTGACAGTGCTATCGAGTACCGGCGACAGCGCCCATCTCGCCTCGTCGTGCTTCGCACGTGTGTCGAATCAACGATCGGTGAGTCCACGCTGCCGATTAATTCTTCATTACGCCTGTGATTGTAATCAATCCACGCTCGAGTTATCGAGTGATTTTCTCACGCTATCGTTGCTACCGCTCAGTGAACTTTTCTTTCGTGCTACCGATTTGATTTTTGTGTGTTACCGACGTAATTTTCCGCTATCGTTTATTTCTTTTTTTTGTTTTTCGCTATCGTTTGCTATTGATTAATTTTCTTTTTTTTTGCTGTTTCTGCTCTCGCTTGTTATCGTTTATTTTTTTGTTTTTTTTTGTGGGTTTATTTCCGCTCTCGCTGTGCTATCGCCTATTACCTTTTCTTTTTTTTTCTCTTTCCCGCGTTTTCGCTACCGTTTCGTTATCGTTTTTTTTTTGGGTGTTACCGATTTTGCTATCGATTCGCATTGGTGTTACCGCATGGTGTATTTACTTATAGTGTTACCGCTCGCAGCGAATTAATTCTCGCTGTACTCGAGGTGTTATCGACGTGTTTCTTTTTTTTTTTTATCAATCCTCGCGACGTCGCTCCGTGACCACTCGCGATGGCTGACCGCGATCCCAGCACGGGCACAAAGCCCAAAAGCAAAAGAACCGCGGTCATCGGCGACGACGAGGACGAGTCCGGTGCGTGTGGCGGTTCCGATTCGGATGCCCAGACTCATACGCGGGCGTCACAGACCGACCTCGCGGACACGTCGGTCCCGAAGAAAAAACCGTCCACCCGGCGCGTTAAGAACCTTCCGGGGGTTATCGTGTCGCGTCCCAGCCCCGAGATGCTTCGGGCCCCCGACACGCGCTACCCCGCAGATCTCGTGGAAGACGATGCAACGTCGGTCGCGTCAAACTCCGCGCCTATCAGACGGAGACCTCCTCTCCCCCCTGCGCCATCTGCATACGGGAACCTTCGCGCGCCTCGCGATCGAATTATGCCGGATCCCGTCGACTATAATTTCTCGGAGGACGACGGAGAATTCGTGGGTGAACGACCCCTCTCCGCCGCTGCATTGCTCAACACCATGAAACGCTGGGATTTGTCCTTCTCCGGGAAACGCGGAGAGGACGTCGAGGATTTTCTGACGCGTATCGAGGAAGGTCGCGCGTTTCTCCCTGTCCGTGACCGCGATTTATTACACGCGCTTCCGTTTTTCTTACGAGCGAACGCTCTCGTCTGGTATCGGGGGCACGTGCGCGAATTCACCACCTGGATTAACGCGAGAGACGCTTTCCGCCGTTGTTACGGCGAACCGGACTATCAGATCGCGCTACGTAGCGAGATCTCAGACCGAACCCAGGGTGAACATGAGTCAACTGGGGAGTTTATTTCGTGCATGCGAGGACTGTTCTCGCGAACGATTCCGCGGTGGCCCATGGGTGAACAAGTGCGGTATACGCATCGCAATCTCCTCCCGGAATATCGCGTAGCCATCCCCTGGAGCGAGGATCTCTCACTGGACGCCCTAGAGGTCCACGCGAATCGCCTTGAGCGCATTTTTGAGAATTCGGGAACGCGGCGACCACCGCCCAAACCGGAACAGTCCCTGTGCCCGAGTTTGGCGTACAAGGGCAGCCAGCCCACGCCTCGCCACCGGCCGTTCCTCAAGGCAAAGGTTCTGAGCGAGGTTAGGGAACCAGATACTCCCGCTGACGAGGAGGTTGAAGAGCGCCTCGACGCCGCAGGTGACGTCCGTCCCGGACGAACACCCCCGAAACCCTTCACCCCCTCCCGGCGTAATCCCGCGACATCCAGCTCGCGTACACCGGCTCCGGCAAATCCCGCTACCGCTCTCGCACGGGATGCATTATCACGACGCCCTGAGCCACACCCCAGTTCCACGTGCTGGAACTGCTCAAAACCCGGTCACCGCCATCGCGATTGTACCGAACCCCGACGCGTTTTCTGCTACCGTTGCAGTTATTCGGGAGTAACGGCGCAAAACTGCCCTTTTTGTAATATCGAGAACGGGAAATCCGATACCGCCGCTCTCGCTTCGACGCCGGCGGACTCGCTATCCTTCTACCTAACTCTCGATGTTGAGGGGAAGTCCATCCGAGCACTCGTGGACTCAGGTGCGACCCGCACATTCGCCGGTCACGCCGGAATGCAGCTCTTTTCGAGCCTAGGGGTGATTTATGAGGAAGTACCACCTCGGAAGGTCATGCTAGCCACCCAGCAGATCGAGACGGTCACGAAAGCCGCCAGATTCGTCGCGAAAATTCACGGTCGCGAGACCGAAGCTATCGCGTATGCCATGCCCATGCTCGCAGAGGATCTCATCATTGGCATGGATTTTCTGCGCGAAGCGCGTATGGTCATCGATTTCTACGACCAGACGTGGTGCTACCGCGATGAACCTGATCGGAAATTCGCGTTCGTTCCCGCAGGCACCGCCTCGCGCGCAATTGTCTGCTGCGGCCTCCGCACTCTCGAGCCGGCGGAGTCTGAAGAGCTATCGAAGCTGCTCGCTACCGCGATCCCCCCTGCTACCGACAAACCTGGAGTTACCGCGCTGACGACCCATTCGATCGATGTTGGCGACAGCCCACCGATCAGGCAAAAGCCCTATCACGTGACTCCCGCGATTCGAAATATCATGTGGGAAGAAGTAGACACCATGCTTCGGGATGATATAATCGAGGCCTCGCAGAGCGATTGGTCCAGTCCAGTCGTTATGGTACGTAAACCCAACGGTAAATATCGATTCTGTATCGATTTCCGACGGGTCAACGCCGTCACCAAAAAGGACGCCTACCCGATTCCGAACATGGTGGGAATCCTGGACGAACTCCGTCAAGCCCACTCAAGCCCAGTCAAGCGTATTTTCAAATACCGATGGCTGAAGAATCGAGAGAGATCACAGCTTTTGTCGTCCCTGGTCGTGGACTATTTCAGTTTAAGCGCATGCCGTACGGTTTGACGAACGCGCCCGCTACCTTTCAGCGGCTCCTCGACCGTCTGGTTGGGACTGAAATGTATCCTCAAGTATTCGTATACTTGGACGATATTATCGTCGTCGCAAGAACCTTCGCCGATCACCTGCATTGGCTCGAGCGCGTTCTCGATAAAATCTGTCTCGCGGGACTAACGATAAACCGCGACAAGAGCGAGTTCTGCCGCTCCCAGGTCCGCTACCTCGGCTTCCTCGTCGATTCGACTGGTCTCCAAACTAACCCCGAGAAAGTCGCGCCAGTTACCGAGTACCCGGTGCCGAAAAATCTGAAGCAGCTAAGACGTTTCCTTGGTATGGCTTCGTGGTATCGGCGATTTGTACCGAGTTTCGCTACAATCGCGGAACCTCTCACTCGTCTCACCAAGAAAAACGAGGCGTGGGATTGGACGGAGGAACAGCAGACGGCATTCGAACAGCTCAAAGCTCATCTTGCCTCTGCTCCAGTGTTATCGTGTCCTGAATTCGAGCTCCCGTTCACGCTACAAACCGACGCGAGCAACGTAGGGGTAGGTGCCGTGCTAACGCAAGTTATCGACGAAGCTGAGAGAGTTATCGCCTACGTCAGTCGCGCCCTGACCGAGCCCGAGAAAAGGTACACGGTCACCGAGCGTGAATGTCTCGCGGTCATCTGGGCCATCCGAAAATGCCGCTGCTACCTGGAGGGATATACCTTCACGGTTATCACCGACCATAGCAGCTTGCGGTGGTTACATAACCTTAAAAATCCAACCGGACGACTGGCCCGATGGGCGTTGGAACTGCTCGAGTACGATTTTTCTATCGTTCACCGACGCGGCGCGCTCCATCATGTGCCCGACGCTCTTTCGCGTACTCCTGAACAGGAAGCTGTCGACGCTCTCGCCACTCTCGCCACCGCTGTCGACGATCCCGACCCGTGGTACACGCGACGTCGCCGTGACGTACAACACGCGCCCGATCGCTTCCCAGACTGGAAGATAGAGGACGACGCTCTCTATCACCACTGGCCTAACGACTTCGTCGACTCGGAACTGGAAGATCTCGACAGTTGGAAATTGGTGTTACCGCGAGCTCTCCGCTCCCGTGCTATCGCAGAATCCCACGAGCTACCGCAGTCAGGTCACCTCGGGGTAGACAAAACTTTTCGTCGCGTCGCGCGCAGTTATTTCTGGCCGAGAATGTTGCGGGATGTTGTCGCATTTATCAGCACCTGCGACATCTGCCAGCGCATCAAGGCTGAGCAGCGACCGCCTTCTGGCTCGATGGGCCGACGCGTTATCGAAGAACCATGGGTCTCGATTGCCGCAGATATTATGGGTCCAGTTACCCGTAGTCGTGCCGGTTTCTCTTGCGTCCTCATCATCCAGGACATGTTCACGAAATGGATCGAGGTGGTCCCCTTGCGACGCGCTACTGGAAAAACGATTGGTGGAGCCCTAAGCGATCTCGTGGTTTGCCGATGGGGAACCCCGCGCATTCTATTGACGGACAACGGTACGGAGTTCGTCAACCGTGAGATCCGCGAACTCGCGAAAACAACCGGAATTCAGCTCGTGACAACTCCGCCGTACCACCCCCAAGCCAACCCTGTCGAGAGGGTAAACCGCGTCATCAAGGCCATGCTTCGCGCTTACATTGACAGCGACCAGCGCGATTGGGATACGCACCTTCATGAGTTCCGTTTCGCATATAATTCAGCGCATCACGGCTCTCTAAACGTGAGCCCCGCGTTCGCGAATTTCGGCCGCGAACCCCAGCCTGCGATATCGCTAAAACGAGAGTTAGAAGGCGAACCGGAAATTGTAAAACGCGACCCGCAAGAGTGGTTAGATCGCATGAAGCGACTGGAGACCCTGCGTAAGACGCTAGTGCACGCGCTCAACGAGGCACATCACCAGCAGGCCCATTATTATAATCTCCGACACCGCGATCGCGAATTCAAGGAGGGAGATCTCGTGTTACGTCGTTCCCACAAGCTCTCTAACGCGGCGAAACACTTCTCCGCCGCATTGGCTAAACCATTTGAGGGACCGTATGTTGTCTCAAAGAAGCTCTCGCGTGTCAGATACGAGCTCACCGATCTGGCTGGACGTCCACAGGGAGTGATTTCCGTGCAGGACTTGAAGCCATATCGCGTCCCCGCGTAAAGGATTATTCGGGAGTCATCGAGTTACCGCGTTATCGTTTGTCTTTTTTTTTTGTGTTACCGTCTATTTTTCTGAATCACGGTGTTATCGAGTATATGATTTTCGGTGTTATCGCTTAAAAAACAACGTTTTCGCGGGAGATATCGTAAAGTCCCAAACGTGCTACCAATACGTGGGCAAAACCCGTTATCGCGTTACCTCTTAGATCCTAGCATGCTATCGAGTGTTTGTTTCTGTTCTCGTGTTATCGCTTCATTACTCTTATATTAGCTATTTCGGTGTTATCGCATGACTATCCTGCTAACGCGCTATCGTAGTATTAGCCCTCGGAGTTATCGAGTTCTCGCCTACAACTGCTCTCGCTCGGGATAGGCCTCGAGAACAAAGACCGAGACCTCCCCCACTAATGCATGTTCGCCACCTCTGATTTCGTGTTTCCCAGGTTATGGAGAACTCGGAAGAGAACACCACCCATGTGGCGCAGCTGGTCGGCGCGATTGAGGGCGCGATCCGCGATATGGCCCGACGTGACTCCACCAAGTCCACCACCCGAGGACATGGAGACAGACGTCGCCGAAACAGAAGTTCCAGCCCCGACCACGGGCCCAGGACCTTCGGCCCTCAACCCCTGGTGCTGGCTCCTGCCCTATATTCGGGTCTGCTACAGGGTGAACCGACGTAATGCCGGTTTTGTCGACGCGCTAGCGAGGACGGTGGAACGCACGGCACAAATCCTGCGTGAATCACCGGATGCAGTTCTCCGGAAGTTCCCGCCACCACCCCTCCTCCGGAGACCAGACCGTTGCTCCAGCAGCAGCAGTAGTAGCAGCAGCAGCAGCAGCAGCAGCAGCCGCAGCACGAACAGCCACAGTATGGCCAGCGCCGAGACGGCCCCGGAGTTCCCTGCCGTCCCACCGAAGGAGCCCCAAGGCCCCAAAATAATTGCGGACGAGAGACTGACGACCATTGTCACCCTGAGGTCGGAACCGGACGATGACTTCATCGAGATGGAGCCTGAGGAGGACCTTCTCCCCGAATCCACGGAGGGTGCTTCCGCCACATCCCCGGATCCGCCGAAGTGTATTGAGCAGTTCGAGACGACTCGGGATGCTCTCGCGGTCACACCACCAACGACACCACCGGTCGACCAGACGCCCGTCACCGCTCTGCACCCGGCCGGTCTATCTCCGCGTGCCCCGGCACGGGAACCGAGTCCGCGCTCGGTCTACGTTTCTCCGCGTGCTCCGACACAAGGGTCGAGTCCGCGACCACAACGAGTGGGGTGTTACGATTGCGGGTGGGAAGGGCATACGCATCGAAGCTGTCCGAACCCCACGGGCGATCGATTTTGTTTTGGCTGTGGCGAGCGCCACGTCACCATGCGGACGTGTCCGAATTGTAAGGACCGTTGGGCCAGCAGAGGTCCCTACGTCGCCCCGTTAGGACGCAACGTGCCGCGTGTACGAATCGCAGAGGAGTTGGCTGCAATAGGCCCAAAGGCTCCGGTGCAGCGACCATACACCCCGGAGGAGCGACCAGACCCACCGAGGGATCGTAACGCCGACTACCGTCGCCACGACGAGCCGCGCGCTCTATCGAGGTCCGGGTGCTCCTGCTGCACCCCGTTCAATCGACCAGAGGGTTCCGGGTACGTCTCACCGCGTCCCAGGCGTCCAGAGGAGTATGAAGAGCCGTATTCCCATCAACCAGACTATCAGGCCTATTACAGCGCCCGCCCGTACTGGTCGTAAGAGGCGCTATCGTTCGACTCACAGGCCTTTCCGGTGTTACCGTCAACATTATGTTTTAGGTGTTATCGTTAGTTATTTAAGTATCTTTTTGGTGTTATCGTCATTTAAGTCATTTTGGTGTTATCGTCATTTAAGTCATTCTGGTGTTATCGTCATTTAAGTCATTCTGGTGTTATCGTAATTTGTTAAGGTATTTCTTATTGTTTCGCGATTCCGATGCTATCGGCCAAAACCCGTATTCTTTTTTTTTCTCTCGGCTATCGCGCCGCCGAAACCGTGACGGGATTTACCGCAACGTGCCGTAATTCCGGCGACAAAGAAAAATACTTTTTGTTATTACGCTATCGTTCTAGTGCCGTAACTCCGGCCAAAAGTATCTTTTTTTTTAAATTTTTGTTACCGTCCTCGTGCCGTAACTCCGGCCGGAAAATCAGTCTGCCAAGCGCTCTCGTTTCTTTTTTTTGTGATTCGGCTAATAAGCCCTGACTGAACCGTTATCGCGCTGATTAGAACTTAAGAGTTATCGCCGTTCTCGTTACGGACATCAGTTCCTCGCCAAATGTTAAGCTTCGTCGAAGGGACATGTTAGTCAGTATACTCGCGTTATCGATCTTTTAGTTTCGTGTTATCGAAGTTCCAAGTACAAAAAAAAAAAACCAAGATAAAGGTACCTGAGCGCAAAACTAGCGCAGCTTACCAAATGTTATCGCTTAGTTCGAATAAAACAGTATTCTGGTGTTACGGTTACTACTAATTTGTGTCGAGTTTCTTTTTTTTTGATATTTCTAGGGTGTGGGTCCGAATTGGTGTTCCAGGCCTGCCCGTCCTTCCACGCTCTGTCAGCCAAACACCGATGGGGTGAAAGTCATGGAGGGGGGAGTGTGACAGAAATTCCCGGAATCTCCGTCCCAGATACACTATCGCTCGCATGAGAGGCGGGTCTGCTCGTGACATTCGGTTGCGGATCAGGCATTATGCATTTTTTTTGTTAAATTTAGAGTTCTCGATTTCGTGTTTCGCTGTTGCCGACAGAGTTCTCGTTACGCTCTCGTTCTGCGTATCAATGTTATCGGTTAGAGTTATCGTGTGTTACGTTTAGGGTGATCAATTCGCTCACGCCGCGGTGAGGACATCAGGGTCGCCGTGGATCAGGGCCAAAATAGCGGTCACCCGGCGCACCTGGTGAGTTTCCTTACGGTGCATCACCCGAGAAATGTCGAGGTTCGGTGAAATTCCGACGCTCCAAATAAGAGGATGAGTCAAGTACATTGGTTTAGTGTTACGTTTACGTTTGGAAGGCCGTAGTGACGGACTCGTGATCACCCGCTCACTACGGATCGCCACGATCACATTTCGGGTTCTGGTTAGAGTTACGTTTGTTGTACTTGCACTCATTCCGGAGATCATTCTCGCTCGAAAGCCACCGCGATGCATTTTGGTGAGACGAACGAGCAAACACCATCTCGAAATTCCCCGCGAATTAGTTCGGTCAACGTTATCGGGTCGAGCAGTACGCTCGCCGCTCCGCGGCGACCACTGCTTGGTAAGGCTAGGTGGGGGTAGGCCCGCGGCCGCGAGCTCGCGGCGCGCCTACGCCTCGCGTCCTTCTTCTGCTCTCGTCTGCCTTTCGGTAAGGATCTTGGTGTTCTCGCGCTATCGGCGCGGCTTCGGCCGCGCAGTTCTCGTGCGCTATCGATGCTATCGTATGTTACCGCAGGTTATGGGGCGTTATCGAGGGTTAACGTTCGAATTTAGTTTAAGCTATCGAATTTTCCGTTCCGTTGCGTTATCGGATTAATTTGGGATTCGGCTGTGTTATTGGTTTGTTGGTTTGGTTGCGTTATCGTTCGAATTTGGTTCTGGGTCTGAGTTATCGATTCGCAGATTTTGTGGGAGTTATCGATTTATGGATTTTGGATTGCGTTATCGAGTTATCGTTCCCGTGACGTCATCGGTTCATTTGGTTTCGGGTACGTTATCGATTTATTGATTCCGTTGCGCTATCGAATTATTGGTTTCGGGTTACGTTATCGATTTATTAGAGATGGTTGCGTTATCGAATTATCAATACCGTGGGAGTTATAGATTTATTGATTCCGTACGCTACCGTTGGAGTATTTTCGCGTTGCGTTATCGACTTATTGGTTGCGGGATACGTTATCGACGATTATATTTAATTAATCACGCTCTCTTTTTGGGATTTGTGGAGTTTACGGGTGTTACCGGTATTCTTCGTGCGATTTTTGGGAATTACCGACGACCCGGTGTTATCGATTATGTCGCTATCGTTTCGTTTTGGATTGAGTTCATTACCGCTGCCGTTATCGAATGTCTGGTGTTCTCGTGATTAATCTATCATGTCTCGGTGTTCTCGGTTTAATGATTCCAGTTTTCTTTCCTCTCGTATGGGTGCTCTCGATCTAGGTTTCGCTGTTATCGTGTTCGCGTTACCGTGCTAAGTGTTTCCCGTTTTTGTTTTGCGCTCTCGTCAGTTACCGTCGGGTTTACGAATTTCGTACCCCCGTGACATGAAGTTCGTGTACATTATTTCGTGCGCCGCGTACCGCGCGCATTCACCTATTAAAGATACGCATTTTTCCGTTTAATTTGCTTCGGTTTACTTATTTTATTTTCCCGTTCATCTGCTCATTGGCTCTCACGCCCTCTCTCCACAACCTAGCACACTGAGCGACCCGCGGTTTACCGTAACCGATCTCTCTGTTTCCAACGCTGCCTACGTTTACGGTTTAGTTTTTTTTTATTACGGTTACGTTTACCTTTAGCGGTTTGTCAATTCCGCCGTTAATCAAAAATTGGCTTGCGCTCAACGGCTCTCGCAGCGGAGGAAACAGGGAGGAAGGGCGAAGGTAACGTGGACGTAAAAATCCACGGTTACACTACAAAGGGCTTATCAGAGCTACCATTGATTGGGGCTCATGTTTTTATGCTAATGCTCCCTCTTCTCACCTTCGCTCTCTGGATAGAATTCAATTTGCTGCTCTTAGAACCTCCTTAGGATGTATCTCTACCAGACCAACTAATACTCTTTTACATCTCGCTTCCGAACCTCCTCTCCACCTTAGAAGGAATTTTTTAATTAAAAAATTTCTAGCTAAACTGCATTCGGACAAACTCAATATCATTACTCCACGATTTAAACTTATAAATGAATTAATTCAAAGACCGAAATATAATAAAAAATCCTTCCTATCCCCCATTTTTTTACTTGGTTAAAAGTCAAAGATCTTTTTATGCATTTACTAGAGGGGCTTCGCCCCCTGCGCGCTGCGCGCGCCAACCCCGGGGGGGGCGTCGCCCCCCCCCCCGCGCTTTGCGCGCTCCCCCCCCCCAACCCCCCTCTCAAGCCCGAATTTTTCTAAGTCCACCGATAAAGCCGCCCACCCCCCTCCCGCAGGCCCGAATTTCTCTACGACCCCCTATGAATGCCCCCCTGAACTGTTTGAAGTCACCCCCAATTAATGCGCTTTTAGAAAGGATGGACAGGCTAAGGTTGCGAGTTATTCCTCGGGTACAGTCGCTACCTGGCACCTAACAACAAACTAACAACGAACGCCCCCCCCCCCCCTCCCCCCCTCGCCGCCCTTTCTAAAATCGAATATTTCTGTTCCCCCCCCCCTATAAATGCCACCCCCCTAGCCGGTATTTTTTCTAAGTCCGTCCTATATGTTCTCCCCTCAAGCGCTAATTTTTCTAAGATCCCCTATAAAGGCCCCCCTCAAGCCCGAATTTTTCTAAGTGCCACCGTAGACTTTACTAAGCCCCCCCCCCCCCCTCTCATAAAATCGTCGCGAGTTATTTCTTGGTTATAGCCGGGGTACACATAAAGGCTATCTGGCACCTAACAACGAACTGACAACACACCCTTCCTAAGCCTGGATTCTTCTATGTCCCTATGTATTTTTTCTAAGTCCCTCCATAAGCCCCCCTCCCTCCAAGCCCGGATTTTTCTAGGTCCCCCCTAGAAATGCCTCCTCAGGCTATCGAGCCGGCCTACACTTCTGGATCTGTAGCCAACTCCATAGCAACGGTTGCTATGCGTACGGTTGATATGGTAGCAATTGCTATGTAAACGGTTGCTACGGCAGCTGTTGCTACGGGGTTCTCAAAATAATTCACCCTTAGGTCCCTTGATGGTCTTAGAAAAATCCACCTCCAGTTCCTATGCGGGACTTGGAAAATTCTGACTTGGTGGACATTCATAGTGGTCACTTAGAAAAATTCTGGCTTGTAGGTGTGCCATTTTACCCCACCATCTCGATTCTTGACAAATTCAGCCCAAGTCCCTTGGGGGACTTGTAAAAAATCAGCCCAAATACCTGAGGGGACTTAGAAAAAATCGGCCCGAGTCCCTTGGGGGACTTAGAAAAATCTCGATTATCCTCAACGGCGGCAGCGGCGTCGGCGGCGGCAACGGTGGCGAGATATTTTTATTATATAGAGAGATAGAGGGGGTTCGACCCCTGCGCGCTTCGCACGCCAAAACCCCTTTCTCACGCCGCTTTTGTATCACGTGTGGAAAGTGGTGCTTTCCCTGTCGGTTTTGCTGCTGCTGTTGCCGCCCTCGTGCGCTCTTTTCTTCCTTTCGCTTTTACAGAAGAAGAACAAAAACTACTTATCCTATCATTTTTTATAGAACAAAGAAAAAAAACTGAGTTTTAGTGTGTTATTTGATCTCGGCCAACTCGAAAAAACTCGCTGGAAATTTCATGGCCTACTTTATACCTCTCGCCCAAAATTTGATAGAAATAATTCCACGGTTGCCACGGTAACGGTTGTTATGGCAACGGTTGCCATGGTAACAGTTGCTATGGTAATGTTTGCCATGGTCAAACATTACCATAGCAGTAATGATTGTCATGGTAATGGTCGTTATGGTAACGATTGTCATGGTAATAGTTGCCATGATAACGGTTGCTATGGCAATTATTACCATGGTCTCTATGGTAACGGTTGCTATGGCAATTGTTACCATGGTCGCTATAGTAACAATTGCCATGGTAACGGTTGCTATGGCAATGGTTACCATAGTAACGGTTGCCATGGTAACGGTTGCCATGGTAACGGGTACCATGGTAACGGTTGCTATGTCAACGGTTGCCATGGTAATTGTCGCTATGGTAATGTTTGCCATGGTAATGGTCGCTATGGCAACGGTTACCATTGTAACGGTTGCTATGGCAAGGGTTACCATGGTAACGGTTGCTATGGCAATAGTTACCATGGTAACGGTTGCTATAAAAAAAAATAAAAAATTCCGACCCAGGGGGCCCTTTAGGGACTTAGAAAAATTCCGACCCAGGGGGTCCTTTAGGGACTTAGAAAAATTCCGACCCAGGGGGGCCTTTAGGGACTTAGAAAAATCTCGATTATCCTACACGGCGGCAGCGGCGGCGGCGGCGGCGGCGGCGGCGGCGGCGGCGGCGGCGGCGGCGGCGAGATATTTTTATTATATAGAGAGATATAGACAAGATATTCCGGCGTGTTTCGCTTTTTCTCTGAAATCTCAATTGTCTCCTGTTGCATACAATTCCTCTATTGGTTATATGAAATAAAAAATGCAACTAATGCTCAAAATCAACTATTTTTATCTTTTGTGAATTCCCAATATCTGACACACGAATTACTCTTCACCGATGGATCTAGATCTGCAAACCCTCTTAGTGTCGGTGCTGCGGTTTATTGCCCTTCGATTGCCTTCGTACAGCATTTAAAATTAAACAATCATTCCAGCATTTATGCAGCTGAATTGTCGGCTATAATTTTGACTTTAAAACTCATTCAATCCCAAGATTGGCAATTTTTTCTTATATGCACTGACTCATTATCATCTGTTATTGCCTTATCTTAGCGCGGATTACATCCTAAGTCGCATTATTACCTTTTTCTTATCAAAGAGTTGATTTGCTCTTTATTCCACTCCGGTAAGGCAGTTACGTTCCTCTGGATTTCCTCCCATGTTGGAATACGGGGGAATGATTTTGTCGATGCGGCAGCAAGCTATGCTCGAAATTTAGAATTATCTGGAGATGAAAGATGCGTTCCTACAGATCTTACTACTATATTTAAGCAATCATTAATAGTATACTCTGACTCCTTTATTTATTCTCAAGGAACCTTTAAAGGCACCTTATTCTGCGAATTATCTGGTTCATTTTCACTAAAACCTTGGTTTCATTCTTGCGGTTTAAATCGTCACCAAATCGCAATCATTAATAGAATTAGGACGGGTCATACCCTTACTCCCAATCACTTGAATAGAAAAAGCATTGTTCCCAATAAATCTTGCGGATGCGGTTATCATACCTGCGACATTAAACATATTTTTTGGCACTGCCCTGATCTGACCGCAGGTAGGCGAAGTTTCCTTCCTTGCCTGAAAAGATTATCGGTACATCCACACACCGATATAACCAATCAAGACAAATCAGCGAAGATAATGCAAGGCAATTTAACAACATGAGCAATCTAATTGCCCAGAGCAACGCAAACCAAGAAAAAATTTTCGTCGAGATAAAAGATGAACTCAAGAAAAACAAAGAAGAATTTCTAAGAGCGCACCAAAATCTAGAGGCACAAGTTCAGGCCATCGACGATCGGACCCTAAACCTCGAAGAGCGAGTGTCAAAACTGGAAGCTGAGCCCTCCAACACCTCGAAGAAAGAATCCACGGACATCCGAAGAGTCGAGCATCTGGAACGCAAAAGTGAAAACATGGAAAGAGCCGAGATCAAAAACAACATTGTGATTAGAGGACTGAAAGCGTCACCGAAGAACACCAAAGAATCCATCAACAATTTCCTCTCGTCCGAATTCGGCGTCGAAGGAAAAATTGTCGAAAAGAGGGATATACCTGCTGGAAAAACCACCATGTATGCTGTCAAACTAGACTCTTGGGAAACGAAGAACGAGATCCTAAAGAAGAAAAAACAGCTACAAAGAAGAGACATTTTCATCAACGGAGAACTCACATATAAGGAACGCCAAACGGGTAAAAAACTGCGAGACCTGGCAAGAAAACACCGACAAGAAGGGCACCAAGTGAAAATCGCGTTCAACAAACTCGAAATCGACGGCAAGTGGTACTACTGGGATGGCAACGAAGAGAAACTGAAGAGCCCGAAACATCATCAAGATAATTCTGGACACTCTCTCCCCCAACCGTCTACGTCGAACGCCGCTCCAAAAAACTAACAACGAAAAAAGAAATCACACTGACTTTCTGGGACTCGCACGGATTCTCCAACATCGAGAACTGCCCCACACTGTACAGTTCTGAGTTCAACTTCATCTGCGAAACATGGCTGACAACAACACCGAACCCAGCTCCAGCTTACCTGCAAGACTTCACATGTTTTTGGTCGGAAGCGACAAGGGAGCACAGCACGGGGCGTGGAAGTGGCGGGCTAGCGGCCTTCACAACCTTCACAGCGACAGAGACCATCGACATCAGTCCGTGGTGGATATTCGTGAGGTCAACTCTACCAGACACAACCTTAATAATCGGTGTGATTTACTTTAAACCTGACATCCAGACTGATCCGATTCTAGAAATTCTGCAAATTCTCCTAGACGAAATTAAAACGAAATTTGAAGACGAACCTATTATAATCGGCGGAGACTTAAATGCCAGAGTTGGAGAGCAAGATCTTCTGCCCTCCGAGATATTTGATGAAACTAGTCTTTTCGATACAATTCTGTCATCCGATCACGTAGTCAATCCAAGCCGCTCTCTCGTATCAGAATTTATGGCCACAAACGGCCTCGCTCTTATTAATGGAAGATCGCCCAGCGACCGGCCAGCTCGGCCAACTTTCGTAAGCAATAGAGGAAAAAGTGTAATAGATTTATTATGGATGTTACGTATCGACCCATCGATTCGTATATTTCTGTTAATTGCGGATTTGGGGATCGTTGCTCGATTAATCATTGAAATGAATATCCCAAGTAATAATTCGTTTTATCAATGTCCCAAAATCGAGCGATTTAACGCGATATAAAACAATAGATTATATGTAAATTATCGACGCGTTTATAGACGCGGTTAGAGCCACGCAGGGCTATATTTCGAAGGGGCTCACTCAGAGCCGAACAAAAATGTAGATACAAATCAGGCGAAATCAAAAACAGAACTGCTTTAGGAATAAATCAGGCGAGTCGAGGAAGACAGTTGGCGGGTGGTAGAGTGGGGAGTTTGGGGACCGTGAGACGGTCGCAAGATGCTGACAGCGCGTCGCACGCGCGTCCGTCGAGAAGCGTGTTTCAACGTGATTTTATAAAAGTCAGGCGAATGAGCGGAAACGGGCAGCAGAAATATGAGATTGTCGTCCGGTTGTCGGACGACTGGAAATCGCAGGTAATTAAGGGAATATTTTCAAAGCAGAAAAAATGGCCAGAACGTAACACCTCCCCTTCTGGTAATCGGTCAATGCTACGCGATGCCTTGACTGATTCAAAGAACAGAAAATGCGAAGCACATCTGGTCATTTTTTTGTTTGGAATCAAGATTTTTTTTTTCTGTTTATTTGTGTTGGGCAGTGGTTGGAGTTAGCCTTGCCTCCTGCCTTTTATTTTATACCGTGCAATCCGCGTAAATTGATACAAACTTATTTGGATCTGCAGGTCGTTTTCGATTTTTATTAACGAAGGATATGGGCTCGCGGGCTCAGTCCTACGAATTTAAGTTTTTTTTTTTTCTTTTTTTTCTGTATGTATGTAACTCGAAAGGAGATTAGATCCTGTAAAAGTGTACTTAAAATTAGACTTAAATATTTCATTTGGTCGGGGAAACCGAGTGTTGTTTGTGTATAATCGCTGTGTATGAATTTAAAAGGGTACGAAGCGATGTTTTCGTAAAATCGTAGTCAGGTGAATGCGGTGGTTGTCGTATTGGGCTTGGAGAACACACAGGATCTATCGGCAGGCAGGATCGAGTGAATCTAACCCACTCCCTTCCGAGTTTCGTTACGTGTTGTCTTCGGCTTATCGCTTTGGTAGTCGGTATTTCTTGTACTCCAGGCCTCGATTTTTCGAATACTCGAGTATCCGTCGAAAGCCATCCATGCTGTCCCGTGATAATGGAGAATCGGTACCATCAAGAATCCGCTCTTCGTCTGAACAGCGGAGACCGTGTCTTTTAGCAGTATTTCCACAGTAGTTGCTTCGGAATGTGATCTTTTTGCAGCTGTGAGAGGTATTTGTGCAGACGCCTCCCCAGTTACGGCAAAAGGTTTAAAACCAAAGTCGATAGGTAGAACTGAAGCTTCCGTTGTGAGGATGCTCACTGGAATTGCAGGAGATCCCTCCCCAGTCTCAACGTTGGGTTCGACTCGCGGTAGATTCTTCTGGATATTGCTGAAGTTATCTTCATCACTTGGGGATGCGTTTCCGATATAGCTCTGTCTTTTTGGTCCTTTTGAACGATCGTAGGGTTTGTGGCGGGCATGCGGTTTACTCTTAATCTTGTTGGGTGAGTTGTACCAAGCAGGGCCATTTTTTGTCGAGTAAAGCGCTCGGAGGTCGTTCAGAATTTCCGTGGTGTGACAATAACATTTTCGCAACGGGTAGATTTGTTGTCGCGCGTCGCCTTGCAATTTCAACCATAGAAAATGATGAAAAATGTCGTCTTCTTCAGGCTCGAGATCTGACATCGAATACCAAACGACAACCAATTACCAAGTACCAATTTAGAGACGAAAAGAGACAAAAAAAACAGCGAAAAAAGTCATAAGTGCCAGTGGAAATTAGCAAATAACAAATGATTTAATGAAAAATATACACGTCAAGCGTATAGTTCCGATAATAATGTACTTGTCAACATGTTTTACGAATATTGTGTTTAGGTTATGTTCACTCATATTTCAGTTTGGTGTATTAAATATAAATTATCTTCACAATTAAAGTGTACTAGTGCAATTAATAAATATACTAATGAAGAAATCAGTGTGGAATCAATTATTTCGACCTTCGAACTTCTAACATGTGCAGCGGGTAATGATTTTTCAGGAAAAAACATTTTTAGTTGACGCAAGTGTCAAATTAAAAAAATTAATTAATTAAAATGTATTAATGCAGGTAATTACCACTCGAAAATGATCTTATGGCAAATATAAGAGAAGAAACATCTGAATTGAGATAAAATATGAGTATGCTGCAAGTTATAGCCAAAGTTAAGTACGCAGTGGGAAAATATTCACTTGTACACATATGCGTAATTAAAAATGTAATTTTTTAATTTTGGTGATAGGTATTAACCCCTTAAAAAAAGTGTAAGGGAAAAACTAAAAAAAGTGTATGAGAATTAAGGTATTTTTGAATTTTGTAGCAAGTTGCAGCCAAATTCTTGGGTTGACAGCGGAGATTGGGCTCCGGACACAATTTGAGACTCAAAAACCCAAATTTTCTCTCTATATTATAAAAAGATCTCGCCGCCGCCGCCGCTGTGTGGGACACGTCGAAAGGCCATAACCAACTCGAAACCACTCGCTCGAAATTCCATGGCCAACTCTAAACCACCCCCCTCCCCAAAATTTGCAAAATTTTCAAAAATTGCAAAATTTTCAAAATTTGCAAAATTTTCAAAAATTGCAAAATTTTCAAAAATTGCAAAATTTTCAAAAATTGCAAAATTTTCAAAAATTGCAAAATTTTCAAAAATTGCAAAATTTTCAAAAATTGCAAAATTTTCAAAAATTGCAAAATTTTCAAAAATTGCAAAATTTTCAAAAATTGCAAAATTTTCAAAAATTGCAAAATTTTCAAAAATTGCAAAATTTTCAAAAATTGCAAAATTTTCAAAAATTGCAAAATTTTCATAAATTGCAAAATTTTCATAAATTGCAAAATTTTCATAAATTGCAAAATTTTCAAAAATTGCAAAATTTTCAAAAATTGCAAAATTTTGAAAAATTGCAAAATTTTCAAAAATTGCAAAATTTTCAAAAATTGCAAAATTTTCAAAAATTGCAAAATTTTTAAAAATTGCAAAATTTTCAAAAATTGCAAAATTTTCAAAAATTGCAAAATTTTCAAAAATGCCAAAATTTTCAAAAATTGTTACCGATAACGCTACCGCCTCCCGAGAAAACCCACCACGGCGCCGCCCAGAACCCAGCAATGGCACCTGTTGGAACTGCGCTAAGACAGGCCATCGGCATCGCGACTGTCCGGAACCCAGGCGCGTATTCTGCTACCGGTGTAACTACTCGGGGGTTACAACTCAAAACTGCCCTTTCTGTAACATCGGGAACGTAAACATTGATTCCGCCGCTCTCGCCTCGACTAGGGCGGATCCAAATGCCTCGATGTCATTTTACTTGACCATCGATGTCGAGGGGCAACCAATCAAAGCTCTCGTTGATTCTGGCGCGACTCGTACCTTCGCCGGTAACGCCGCTATGCAGATATTCGCGACTCTCGGCGTCATCTACGAGGAGGTACCTCCCCGCAAAGTTATCCTGGCTACGCAACAGGTGGAAGTCGTATCACGAGCCGCTCGATTTGTTGCGAAGATCGGGAGACGGACGCGGTCGCGTACGCTATGCCGATGCTTTCGGAGGACCTAATTCTCGGGATGGATTTCCTCCGCGCAGCTCGAATGGTCGTCGACTTTTACGCAGAAACCTGGCACTATCGCGACCAGCCCGACCAAGAGTTCTCGTTTGTTCCCGCCGATACCGTTTCGAGAGTACTCGTTTGCTGTGGCCTCCGTACGCTTGATCCGACAGAGGCCGAGACGCTCTCGAGTTTTCTTCACACCGCGCTCCCTCCAGCTCCGGAGAAACCCGATGTTACCGAGCTCACGACTCACGTGATCGATGTGGGCGACAGTTTGCCAATTCGGCAAAAACCTTATCATGTTACCCCTGCGATCCGCAGCATCATGTGGGAAGAAGTCGATATTATGCTTCGAGACGACATCATCGAAGAATCTTAGAGTGACTGGTCGAGCCCCGTGGTGATGGTGCGCAAACCAAATGGGAAATATCGATTCTGCATCGATTTTCGAAGGGTTAACGCCGTGACCAAAAAGGACGCGTACACCATTCCAAACATGGTTGGGATCCTGGACGAACTCCGCCAAGCCCATTACATCACGACCCTCGACCTCAGCCAGGCGTATTTTCAGATACCCCTGGCTAAAGAAGCGCGAGAGATCACCGCCTTCGTCGTCCCGGGGCGCGGCCTTTTTCAATTCAAGCGAATGCCCTATGGTCTAACGAATGCGCCTGCGACCTTTCAGCGGCTTCTCGATCGCCTAATAGGTACGGAAATGTACCCCCAGGTCTTTGTCTATCTCGACGATATCATCGTCGTAACCCGGTGTTTCGAGGACCACCTGCGTTAGCTTCAACGGGTGTTAGATAAGATTCGGCTCGCGGGATTGACAATCAACCGCGAGAACAGCGACTTCTGCCGGTCTCAAGTGCGTTATCTCGGCTTTCTCGTTGACTCTACCGGTCTCCAG
The DNA here is from genome assembly GCA_964034905.1 of Itoplectis maculator. Lineage (NCBI taxonomy): Eukaryota > Metazoa > Arthropoda > Insecta > Hymenoptera > Ichneumonidae > Itoplectis > Itoplectis maculator. The sequence continues at coordinate 29,864 of CAXITY010000188.1, forward strand.
ACCGATCCAGAGAAGGTTGCGCCAGTCACGGATTATCCCGCTCCGCGAAACTTGAAGCAACTGAGACGCTTCCTCGGTATGGCTTCCTGGTACCGGCGTTTTGTACCCGATTTTGCTACTATTGCCGAGCCTCTTACACGCTTGACAAAGAAGGAGCAGCTCTGGGACTGGGCCGAAGAGCAACAGACTGCGTTCGAACAGCTCAAATCTCGCCTCGCTTCAGCTCCCGTGTTGGCATGTCCCGAGTTTGACCTTCCATTCACCCTACAAACCGACGCGAGTAGCGTGGGGTTGGGCGCTGTGTTAACGCAAGTTATCAAAGGAGAGGAGAGAGTTATCGCCTACGTTAGTCGAGCGCTTACGGAACCGGAGAAGCGTTACACGGTTACTGAACACGAGTGTCTCGCGGTCATCTGGGCTATAAGGAAGTGTCGCTGCTACCTCGAGGGGTACAGGTTCACGGTGATAACCGATCACAGTAGCCTCCGTTGGTTGCACAACCTCAAAAACCCGACAGGTCGTTTAGCCCGATGGGCCCTGGAGCTACTGGAGTATGATTTCACGATCGTTCATCGACGCGGTGCCCTCCACCACGTTCCAGATGCCCTTTCGCGAACTCCGGAGGAAGACGCTATCGAAGTTATCGCTGCGCTCGGAACGAAACCCGCCGATTCGGATGCGTGGTACACGCGACGTCGTCGGGATGTTGAGCATGCGCCCGACCGTTTCCCCGACTGGAGGATAAGCGACGGCGCTCTCTATCACCACGTCCCGCAGAACTTCGTCGACCTCGAACTCGGAGATCTCGACAGCTGGAAGCTAGTGTTACCGTACGCACTGCGCTCTCGCGCACTAGCAGAGTCGCACGAACTGCCCCAATCGGGTCATCTGGGGGTCGATAAGACCTACCAGCGAATAGCGGGTCGCTACTTTTGGCCGCGAATGTTGCGCGACGTCGTCACGTACATAAGTACTTGCGACATCTGCCAGCGAGTCAAGACGGAACAGCGACCACCTACGGGCTGTATGGGTCGACGTATCGTCGAAGAGCCCTGGACCACAGTGGCTGCCGATATTATGGGCCTCGTTACTAAAAGTCGTACTGGATTTTCATATGTTCTCGTGATCCAGGACTTGTTCACCAAGTGGATCGAGGTGTTACCGCTGCGCAGAGCTACCGGAAAAGTTATCGGAGGGGCATTGAACGACCTCATTGTCTGTCGCTGGGGGACCCCGCGGGTGTTACTGACGGATAATGGGACCGAATTCGTAAATCGCGATATCCAAGCGCTATCGAAATTGACCGGACTCCGGCACACGACTACGCCACCCTACCACCCTCAGGCCAATCCGGTTGAGCGAGTCAACCGCGTGATCAAAACAATGCTACGAGCATTTATTGACAGCGATCAGCGCGATTGGGACACTCATCTGGAGTTCCGATTCGCCTACAACTCCGCTCATCATGGGTCACTAAACGTGAGTCCTGCTTTCGCGAATTTTGGTCGCGAGCCCCAACCCGCGGTTTCATTGAAACGAGAGGTAGAGGGTGAGCCGGAGATTGTCAAACGCGACCCCCAGGAATGGGTAGACCGGATGAAACGATTAGAGACCCTCCGGAAAACTCTCGTCCATGCGCTCGAGGAGGCCCACCAACATCAGGCCCACTATTACAATCTGCGCCATCGCGATCGCGAATTCCAAGAGGGAGACCTCGTGCTGCGCCGCGCCCACAGACTTTCGAGCGCCGCAAAGCATTTCTCCGCCGCCTTGGCCAAGCCCTCCGAGGGGCCCTACGTTATCGCAAAGAAACTCTCCCGAGTCCGCTACGAGCTCTCCGACTTCGCCGGGCGTTCCCAAGGGGTAATTTCCGTTCAAGATCTAAAGCCGTACCGCGTCCCCACGTGATACCGAATGGCGGGGATCGTAGAGCTATCGCGTTATCGTCCTTCAGTTATCGAGTTACCGCACTTCAGTTATCGAGTTACCGCACTTTAGTTGCCGAGTTACCGCATTTTGGGTTTATGAGTTATCGAGTATCGGGGTATCGTTTCCGCCACCTCGTTCCCGCGTGTTACCGCGAGGTGGGAAAAGTGTTATCGCGTTACCGCTTAGTTAAGTTTCTGATTGCTTTATGGCATCGTCCCGCGTGTTACCGCGAGGTGGGAAAAGTGTTATCGCGTTACCGCTTAGTTAAGGTGTTACCCATGAAATGCTATCGTCTACTAACCCCTGTTCACGCGTAACGCGCTACGATTTAGTATGGTGTTATCGCATATTAAGTTCTCGTATCCGTGCTCGTGTTTGGACCCAGCGCGATACCAATAGGTGGGATAGTTACCGCTACCGTGTTATCGCGTAGTTAATAATACCATCGTCCGTACGGATATTTTCGCGCTACCGAACTAACCCCGACAGTTACCGAACATTGGTATGAGACCATTATCGGCCGCTATCGTGCTACCGACCGTTATCGCCACCTCCGTTACTCTGTTTCCAGATCAATGGAATATCACGAGGACGACCCGATGCGCGTCACCCACCTGGTGGGCGCCATCACCGGAGCAATCGAGGATTTAGGGTCGCATCTCGACTCCGACGAGCCGCTGTCCGAGGAAACGGAAGCAGACGTTGGAGAGGAACCGGCGGATCCACCGGTTCTCAGGCAATCCGTGTACTCACGGGACACCAACCCCTGGTGGGGTATGCTGAGCTACATGAGGACGTGCTACAAGGCGGATCGCTACCAGGCCGGCTTCATACCGACGCTGGTAAGCACCATGGCCCACGCTATGGAGATGGCCCGACAGATGCCGGACCTCCAGCCCCTGCCGTTCCCGCCCAAGCCGCTCCACCGCAAGCGGACCAACAGCCGCTCCAGCGCGATCAGCAGCGACTTGAGCAGTAGCAGCAGCAGCATCAGTAGCAGCAGCTCCAGCAGTCCCGGACCGGGCAGTATCACCAGCGCTGTGACCATGGAATGCGAAGTCACCGCCCCGTCAGAGGTCACGAAGGGCCCGAAAATCGTCTCGGACGAACGCTTCACGACACCCATTTGCATCCGGCTGGACAACGATGAAGAATACATAGAAATGGAAGCAGGAGACACGGACATCACGGTCTCGCCAGACGCAACGCCTGAGCCGCCTGTGGCAGTTAAGCCACCAGGCCCGATCGAGAGACAGGCGATGGAGACGCCGCCCGCAACGCCGCCACTACACCTTGCGCGCTTGACGACGCCACCGCCACCACTCACACGTCTGGTCCCCACGTTCTCGGGTCCAGCGCCTACCTCGGCTCCGCAGCAAACACCAGTCCCGATGGACACGACTCCGCGAACGACACCGGAGCATCCTCAGCGACCAGTAAGGACGGGCTGTTTCGACTGCGGCCAATTAGGCCACTCGCACCGAGGGTGCCCTAACCCTACGGGAGCCCGTTTCTGCTTCGGCTGCGGCGAACGCGGCGTGACGCTGCGAACCCATTTTGCCCATTTTGCGCGACAACTTGGGCGAACCGAGGACCCTATGTGGCCAGTCTCGGTCGAAACGTGCCACGGGACCGGGTCGCCGAGGCCCTGAGCGTCCTTCCATCGAGGCCCCGCGAACCTCGAACTCCCATGCCGGTAGAGCGACCACAGGCTCCGAGGACTCCAGACACGCTCGCATACGTCCGAATGGGCCCGCCAATGCCGCCCCGATACGCTCCATACCCGGATCACCGGGAATGGACTCCACCGCCTTCTGTTCTTTTTTTTTTGTGTTTTTGCTTCCTCATAGAGGAAGCTTTGTTTTCGTGAAAAAATTTTTTTTTGCGATTTTCATGCCAGTATGCTTAGAATCACCCAAAACGTCGAAAAAAGTGGTCTAGAAAAAATGTCCGTATGTGTGTGTGTGTGTGTGTGTGTGTGTGTGTGTGTGTGTGTGTGCGTGTGTGTGCGTGTGCGTGCGTGTGCGTGCGTGTGCGTGCGCGTGCGCGCGTGCGTGCGTGCGCGCGTGCGTGCGTGCGCGCGTGCGTGCGTGCG
>CAXITY010000189.1:0-290000 GCA_964034905.1 Itoplectis maculator
TACACGGTTATAAACATTCTGTTAACGTTTTTTATCGAAATTCGAATTATTTCGGTCGCTACAGCCTTTCTTAGAGAAAGGGATTGCAGCGTGACAGTGGCGTGTGCAAACTTTAAACGCGTTTTTCTCGGAATGTTGTTTTTCAAGACGATGTCCACTCTCAAATGGAGAGTTATGACGATATCGATTTCAAATTTGGAGAGAACATTTCTAACGTCATTCTCTATCGCGCTATGAGAGTTTTTTTTATTTATTAAATCTTCCTATTTTTTTTTACGAAAAACTGTCGAAAAAAAGGGCTAAATTCGATAATTTTCGTTCAAACCGCCGCCATTTTGTCAAATTTCAAAAAAAAACTTCCATAGCGCGATAGCGTATTTCCTACAGATTAATAATCTTTTTGAAATTTTTGGTTCAGATCAAAATTGCGGCCGCAATCGTGGACATAATGCGGGACCTTTTTTTTTACACGAGCTATTTAAACAATTTATATCATTATTATACATTAAAGAAATGCACATAAAACAAATTATTTTGTATTCTTCAAGAATGTACTTATTTATTAAAAAAAAAAACAGACCAATTAGTTCATTACAACTTAACAAAAAAAATTCGCGAAAATCATTGATTTTTCGGAGGGTCACACTGTGACGATCCCTTAATTCCCGACACTTTATGCGCCAGCTGAGGACCGGAATGAAAGCGAACAATGGCCTCGATACACTCACGAATTTTCAAAAAATCCATTTTTTTTTTACATATTTCGAAAGTGTGATACCCAAAGAATATACTGACCAAAGGAAATAACGAATATTGAATCTTTGCGGAGACTGAAACACAAGGCGCGTTGAAACTTTAAACGCGGAAATCTCGAAACTACTTTTTCAAAAATTGCTCGTGCTGTAGTTCAAAAATGTATTGACTGATTTGGATGAAATTTTGGGAGGTTACTCTCAGGTAACCTCCCAAAATTTCATCATAAATCATAAATATTATCGGAAGGATACACCTCCATTTTGAAAAGTAGCGGGTAAATAAATCATTTTTTTGGGGTCACATATGTCGAAAAAATGGTCGGAAATTCGACCTCTCGAGTAGGAAGGCTTCCAAATTATGAATTTCGAATTTTTTAAAAATCATTTTTCAGGTATATCCTCCCCCTTAATATGTCAGCAAACGAATGACACTTATGAAATCATTTTCCGATCGACAGAAAAAGAGTGACAACTGCAGCACTTTTCGATGTCGCGGGCGACAGGTCTCCGAAGACCCTGAATAACGCCGCCATTTTGTTAGTCATCCGAAAAAAAAAAAAATCTTTTTTAAACTTGACAGTTATAAGAAATTCATGTGCAAATTTGAAAATGATCGGATCATTTTATGCCCTCTAAAAAAATTCCCGAAAAATACCTATTTTTCACGCTGCTAAAGGTATTTCTCCCCGTAAGCTCCTCCGCGACGTTGGTTGGAAATGCACGCGAATTAAAACAAACGCGAAAAAGACCGGGGAAAACGAGACTCCCACACGATGTCTCCGGCAAGCGACTCGCGATTCCTGAGATGCACTAACACGCGAGGCGCAACGTACCCAAATACGCGCGGAGCTGCCACTGTAGCCGAACACAACCACTTTCTCGGTTGACACTTCCCGGATAAACACAACACAAGAATGCACAAGCGAAACGCAACACGTGCGAACCGGCAACGAAGAAAACCTTACCTTTTCGAGATCTGTTTCCCCGGCAATCGCCTCTACGTTCTTCCGTCTCGTCCTGGAATCACTCGTCCTCACTAATTTCCACCGACTTAATAGCTCGACTTGTCGCAGTAACGTCTCGTCGGAGAATAGCGATAGATATCCGTTCGCGACGGATTGAGCCGGCCGGCGACTTTCCCCCCGCTCGCCTTTCCGCGAACGCCCTACGCGTCGGGTAGGGCGTTCGCGGAAAAGCGTCTCGGGCCTAGCGTGAGAACTCGGTTCTCGGAACTCAGCCAGCTCGAGTGTCCAACGTCGCATAGGTTCGAGGGAAAAATACAACAGAATCACGAACAGTTCTCGATGAGATAAAATTATGAAAACAATCAAGCATAGGAAGGTGCTGAGAAAATTATGTTAGTACAATAATAATTGTGTCGCGAGAATCGGCTGGTGTAAATCTTATTTTTTGGGATGGGATAAAAATAATGGCCTGGACACTTAACACCAATTTATCACAGGGAAAATTTAATCGCTAGATTTATTATTAATATGTACACGTTGGAAGTGCGGCGAATTAGCACACAGCGCGAAGAAAGTTCGTCGCGAATCGCGTTAGAAATGACACTGATGAGTTGCCCGTGAGAGTGAGTGAGACCGAGAGAGTGTGAGCACCACTAGAGTGAGAGAGCGCGAGAGTCCTTTTGCTGGTGAGCGACCACGTGTTTTATTTGAGTGCACAGAAACTGAGAATACACTTTTCCTGACTGTTGAAATGACACAAATGTATGATGAGTAGGCACAGGAAAGAATGCAGAAATGAGTTGACCGAGTATTGATATGACACCGATGAGTAAAACCGTATTTTCAAGAGCAACTACATGTTGCTTGCGCACGTGAGCCGGCACCGAATCTAAGTAATGGCTGCCCCAGCGGCGTCTCTTGTGCTCGAGCAAGAAGAACAGGGGCGCGCCGCGAGGGGGTTCCGTGGAGCCCCGCGCGGTAGTGCCGTCCCAAGAGGTTCCAAACTCGAGCAACGATTCGTCGCTGAGAAAGACCAGAGCCAATCACGAAATTATCCTAATAATTGATCATTCCGCCCGCCATCAGCAACAGCGTTGATGATTGAGTTATGTTGAGGTGTCCTGAGGTCTCCATGGTAAGATCGCCAATTTGGCAATCGGCCTGGTGAGCGTTGTGGTGGCGGTTTTGAGGGTGACGACCCGAGTGAGTCCGTCCTTGCCGGGGTGCAACTGGATTATCCGAGCGAGCGGCCACTTGGATGGTGGAAAGCGCTCATCCGTGAGCAGAACCAGGGAGCCGACCTTCAAGTCGTGAGATGGATGATGCTACTTGGAAGTGGAGAGGTGTTGTTGTAGATATTGAGTTGACCAGTGATTCCAGAAGTGTTGAAAGCGTTGTTGAATGAGTTGCCAGCGATCGAGACGAGTAGTGTTGAGGTCAAGCAAGGAGGGCTCGACGACAGTGTTGAGTGGCTGGCCGATGAGAAAATGCCCCGGTGTGAGTGCAGAGATGTCTTCGGGATCGTCGGTGAGGGGTTCCAATGGTCTAGAGTTGAGCACTGCCTCAATTTGGATGAGCAGTGTAGTAAGTTCTTCATAGGTGAGCAGTGTGTCTCCGACTGTTCTACGAAGGTGGTATTTGACAGATTTAACTGCGGCCTCCCATTTACCTCCCATGTGAGGCGCAGCTGGAGGGATGAATTCCCACCTGACTCTGTCGTGAGTGAGCGAGTCGGCGAGTTGGAGTTGGTCTTGAGTTCCCTGAGTGAAGAGTCGTTTGAGGTTAGTGTCTGCCCCGATGAATGTTGTTCCGCAGTCGCTTCGAAAAGTATGGCAGAGACCTCTGCGTCCAGTGAACCGTCTGAACGCGGCGAGAAAGGCTTCAGCTGAGTAGTCGCTTACTACTTCGAGATGAAGCGCTGAAGTAGAGAAGCAGACGAAGATGCAAAGCCACCCCTTTTGAACCTTTGCACCTCTTCCCTTCCACGTTTTAATCGAGAGTGGACCTGCGTAATCCACACCGGTGGTGGTGAATGGTCGTGATGGAGTGACCCTCGTGGAGGGGAGCTGACCCATGAGTTGTTGCGCCCGGTTGCCACGTAACCGAGCACACTTCAAGCTGCGAAGGATGAACGATCTGACTGGAGCTCTACCACCGATAATCCAGACAGATTGCCGAAGAAGGTTCAATGTGAGTTGAGTTCCGCCGTGGAGGGTGCGAGTGTGAGCATCCGCGATGAGTAGGCCGGAGAGGTGAGACGTTCGAGGTAGGATTGCGGGATGCTTGCTCTCGGGGTCCAACGGTGAGTGGTCGAGTCGTCCACCCACTCGAATAATTCCGTCAGTGTCGATGAAGGCCGTTAAGCGAGTGAATGGGTGAGATTTTGGTAGATGAGCGTAGTTCTTGAGCGCCGTGAGTTCAAATTTGAAGTGTGCTGCTTGAGTTGAGTGAATCCAGAATTTTAGCGTTGAGTTGAGTTCGTGTGGCGTGAGTGGACTGTTCACTGTTGTCTGTGGCACTTTCTTGAGTCTGTTGATTACTCGACGTATCGTTGCATTAACTCGCAACAGCTTCGTCAAGCTTGAGTATCTGGAGATCAAGTCCCATTGATCTTCAGGCTGAGCGGATGCCACAGTAAGAGAGAGCCCCGGTCGCTCCTCCTGGTGAACCTGCGAGTCTGAGAATTGTCGTCGAGCGGGCCATGAGCGCGATGAGTTGGAGAGCCATGGCGGACCTGACCACCACAGCTGATGATTTTCCAATTGGGACAGAGTAACACCCCGAGAAGCACAGTCAGCCGGATTTTCCTTGCCGGAGATGAATCTCCATTCGCAGTTTGGAGTAAGCTCTTGGATTTGCGACACTCGGTTTCCGACAAAGTCCTTCCAGCGTGAGGGGTGTGAGGTGATCCATGTGAGCGTCACCGATGAGTCAGTCCAGAGGTATGTTGGTGCATCAGCGAGAGAAAGAGTTTTCACCACGTATTGGGTTAGCCGAGCCAAGAGCAGAGCAGCGGTGAGTTCGAGACGAGGTATGGTGAGTTTCTTCAGAGGTGCGACTCGAGATTTTGAGCACACTAAGGTGCACTTCCCTTGAGAGTGTGGGTCGCCGACACGGAGGTAAATGACGGCAGCCATTGCGAGTTGTGATGCGTCGGAGAAACCATGAACCTGAACCGTTGAGCTGTCGTTGAGTTGCAGCCATCTTGGTATACTCAGACAGGAGACTTGAGCTAGATCTTCTTTGAGTCGTAGCCATTTTTGTTGAGTGTCGGAAGGCAATGAGTCGTCCCAGGTGAGTTTGAGCAGCCATAGGTCCTGCAGCAACACCTTGGCTCGTACGACCAGAGGTGCGAGGAAGCCGAGTGGATCGTAGAGTTGAGCAACCTCCGACAGGATGATTCTTTTGGTGAGTCTCGACCCTTGTGTCGCCGGATTCCAATGGAATTTGAACGTATCCGAGAAGGTGAACCATGTCAGGCCGAGTAACGTCGTGTGGTCGTCGAGTGATCTTAAAGAGGGTGACTTGGCGAGCAATGATGGTGAGATCGTCCAGGTGATTCGAGCCTCCGTAAATGTCATCTACGTATCTGCCCGCGGTGAGTGGTTCGATTGCGCGTGGAAAGTTGCTTCCTTCGTCCTTGATGAGCTGTTCAAGAGTGCGAACTGCCAGGAACGGAGCGGCCCTGGTGCCATACGTGACCGTGGTGAGTTCATAAGGAACGACGTCTCCCGCCGAATTAGTCCACAAAATTTGCTGGTACTTCCAATCGTCTGGGTGGACACGGTTTTGACGGAACATCTTGCTGATGTCAGTGGCAAAGACATACTTGTGCTTTCTTACCCAGAGAAGAACGTCGCTGATATCTCGTTGAATTTTTGGACCAGTATGGAGCAAGTCGTTGAGTGAAATTCCGGATGATGATGGGCTAGAGCCGTTGAAGACGACTCGGAGTTTCGTTGTAGAGCTGGTCGGTCGAAGTACTCCGTGATGAGGCAGATAGTAGGCGGTTGAGTCTGAAGTGAGATGAGTTGCTGGTACCATGTGATTGAGTTCTTCGTATTCCTTTAAGAATTCAGTGTAGAGCTGTTCGTAAGTGGAGTCCCTCGACAATCGCCTCAGCAGTCGATGTAAGCACCGTTGAGCTGTGGCATGTGAGTCGCCAAGTTGACTGACTGAAGATTTGAAGGGTAATCGAACGATATACCGTCCTGAGTTGTCTCGCTGGTGAGTGGAAGCGAAATGATTTTCGCATTCCTCTTCCTCTGTGGTGAGTGCGGCGGGCGTCGAGCGAATGACCTCTTGTTGAGTCCAGAATTTTGTTAGGAGCTCGTGAAGCTGTTGAGTGGTCGAGTCAACCGATGCGTGGTGAGAAACCCCGGTGAGTGAGCATTGAGTTGAAGAAACCGGGCCGAGAACAATCCATCCGAAGAGCGTGAGTTGGGCGATCGGCGAGCAGTCATTGAGTTTTTTGAGTCCTGGTTTGATTATCCGTCCATAGGAGTCCGCTCCAATGATGATGTCAACGGGTTGAGGCGTGAGAAAGTCCGGATCGGCGAGTTGAAGTCCGTGAAGATGAGTCCAGTCGAGGTGAGGTGCAACGAACGTCGGCAATACAGAAGTGAGCGTGTTGAGCACATGAGCGTTGAGGGTGACTGCCTCTTCAGAGTGGAGCGATTGCAAGGTGACTTGTGTCACTACCCTGGTCGACGGGAGTCGTGGGTCGAGATTTCGAGCGCGTTTTGATCCCGCCGGCGGGATTCTTCGAGTCGGCCATTTCGAGGTGATCGGCAGGGTGTGCTAATCACTGCGCCGAAGAGTCTGCCGAACGCTGAGCCGCCGAGTATGTTCACCACTGCGCGAGAGAGTTTGCGGGGAGAGGCAATAGTTGGCAGGGTGTGCCAGCCACTGCGCCGATGAGTCTGCCGAACGCTGCGCCAACGAGTCTGCCGGCCACTGTGAGAGTGTTCGTTGAGAGAGGCAATGATTGGCAGGGTATGCCAGCCACTGCGCCGGTGAGTCTGCCGAACGCTGCGCCAACGAGTCTGCCGGCCACTGTGAGAGTGTTCGCTGAGAGAGGCAATGATTGGCAGGGTATGCCAGCCACTGCGCCGATGAGTCTGCCGACCACTGTGTGAGAATTTACACAATGAATTTCCCGATGAGATGTCCGAAAAGAGTTTTACACGATTCACTTCACTCCTAGCACTGTTTAATCCGGCTCGAAGGACCACAAAATGTCGCGAGAATCGGCTGGTGTAAATCTTATTTTTTGGGATGGGATAAAAATAATGGCCTGGACACTTAACACCAATTTATCACAGGGAAAATTTAATCGCTAGATTTATTATTAATATGTACACGTTGGAAGTGCGGCGAATTAGCACACAGCGCGAAGAAAGTTCGTCGCGAATCGCGTTAGAAATGACACTGATGAGTTGCCCGTGAGAGTGAGTGAGACCGAGAGAGTGTGAGCACCACTAGAGTGAGAGAGCGCGAGAGTCCTTTTGCCGGTGAGCGACCACGTGTTTTATTTGAGTGCACAGAAACTGAGAATACACTTTTCCTGACTGTTGAAATGACACAAATGTATGATGAGTAGGCACAGGAAAGAATGCAGAAATGAGTTGACCGAGTATTGATATGACACCGATGAGTAAAACCGTATTTTCAAGAGCAACTACATGTTGCTTGCGCACGTGAGCCGGCACCGAATCTAAGTAATGGCTGCCCCAGCGGCGTCTCGTGTGCTCGAGCAAGAATAACAGGGGCGCGCCGCGAGGGGGTTCCGTGGAGCCCCGCGCGGTAGTGCCGTCCCAAGAGGTTCCAAACTCGAGCAACGATTCGTCGCTGAGGAAGACCAGAGCCAATCACGAAATTATCCTAATAATTGAACAACTTGAAAAATGTTATTACTAAATTACTTAAATAATAGTGCAATAAATTACTCGGCAACCTAACTTTTGTTGTTGTGAAACAAATCTGTTTATTTTTTTTCTGATTTTTTATTTTATACTTAAAAAAACGCTTTTTTCAAACAACACTAAAAAGTCTGCAAAAGTTCATACGTGTCCAACAAAAAAACCAAATCGTTTACATTAAAAAAAAATTAGGTTGCCGGGTAATTTTTTGCGAAATAATTTATTTAAGTTATTTGTTAATAACTATTTTCAAGAATTATTATTACAAAATAATCTTTTCAGCACTTTCCATATACTCTATTTTTTCAGATTTTTATCTCATCGAGAACAGTTCGTAATTCTGTCTCATCCTTTTCTACAATCTCGGAAAATCTCATGAAATCTTGAAAAATCTCGAGAAATTTCGAGAATATCAAGAAATTTCGACAATCTCGAGAAATCTCGAGAAATTTCGAGAATCTCGAGAAATCTCGCGAAATTTCGAGAATCTCGAGAATCTCGAGAATCTCGAGAAATCTCGAGAAATCTCGAGAATCTAGAGAAATCTCGAGAAATCTCGAGAATCTCGAGAAATCTCGAGAATCTCGAGAAATCTCGAGAGACCTCGAGAAATCTCGAGACTCGAGATTTCTCGATCAAGAAATCTCGAGTCTCGAGATCTATGTCTTGTCTTGTCTCGAAAGTCGAGACAAGACATTTTGAATTTGAGACAAGAATTCTTGAGCTCAAGACAAGAAATTTCTTGTCTTGTCTCGAAAATTCGAGATTTCTCGAGTCTTGACGGCATCACTAGTTATATACACTTCGCCTACCACTTCCTCAATATATTCCAAACAGCGATAAAAGCTCTCGAGACCAAATCGTTGGAAGCTCCGGAGTTGTACGACATGATGCTGTGTGTGAGACAGAATTTCATATCGCGCAGAGAGCAAGAGTTTTTCGGCTTTGCTGTGAGACAAGCACTACCACACTTAGTTGAGTCAGAACGAGAAATGTTCCGAAGCGAAGCTCTTAAAACGTACTCGCGAGCAATTGAATACCTCGAGAAATGGTTCGATTACGACAAGTCGATTTTCAAGAAATTCAGTGTCTTGAAGCTGAATGGGACATTGCCGAGCTTAGATGATATCGTTTGTATCTCCGCACACCTCGGAATTAAGGTTTGAAATCCGAACGCGCAATTGTAATCTAATTTTTACATTTCTAACATTTCACAATTTCAGCTTTTAGTTTTCTAACTCGTCTTAGACTTTTGTACACTTCTTGAAAATAATTTTGCAGACAAGGCTAAACATTTGATATTGCTCGGTCATTGAATTTATAATATTAATGGTGTTTTTGATGTGTGTATGTGTTATATCGACGGTGACGGTTTGTTCGACGAGTTATCTACGCTTCATCAGGTATTTTCTGCGTTGTCCGAAGGCGGCAGCGAGAGCAAAGTAAGACCTTCGGACAAATGGAGCAAGTTTTTCCAGCGAGCGGAAGCTCCGAATCTTAAAAAAGTACTTTAGTTTCTATTTGCAATCCCGTGCAGCAATGCCTATGTTGAACGGGTATTCAGCATAATGAATAGTTATTGGAGCGACGAATGAAATCGCCTGTCAGTTGACATGGTCAAAGCCGAGCTGTGTATACGACTCAACTTGACGCAAACGTGCTCCGAGTTTCAAAAACTCATCAAAGAGAATGCAGAGCTTCTCACAGCTGCGAAATCCGAACAAAAATATAGCTTTATAAGGCTAAAAAAGCAATCTAACTAAACTTTTATGACTGTTGCGCCAAATGTTTAAGTTTTAACCAGAGTTTTATTCAGTGTTTTCGATATAAATCTAATAAAAAATATAATGTATAAAAAATGAAGCTCCTCCCCCCCCTCCAGATGACCTGCCGGAAATTTCAAGCCAGCGAGTTGACCGAGCCGGCGAGTTGGCGAGTTGCCCATGTTATGCCGCTCGTCGCGTATCAGTTAGAATACGGACGAAGGATAATATTTATTTAATTATTTTGGGGATCGTTTGTCAATTAAGAGTTGGAACTCACGTGATTACGATTAAAGAGAAGGTTTATTGCGGTATTTTGTTAATAGTCGTTACACTCTTCAACTTATTCAGTCAGCCCGTAATTATGTACTAATAATTAGGCTCTGACTGCGAGTCCTCACGTCGGAGACGTCCGACCGTGGTCGTGATGGAAAACGGACTGAAGATTCGGATGGCAATTGCCAGGGGCAATTGCCGAAAAAATGTGCAATTCAGCTATCGCAAATCGAGGTGGCTCGATCGCAGGTCGATTGCTCCATCGATTGCGACAGCTGCGTCAGCGTATTCCGGCTCGCGAAGACTCACGGTTGCGCCATGTAGGTTAAATTATGTTCGACAATCGTTCGAACATAATTAACGCAATATTCGTTTATCGGGGTGCAACACCCACACCTATATAAAGATGGCCGAAAGTTTTTATGAATCTGATTTTAACTAAGTGCTATCGATTGGTGGTCGATTGGTGATCATTGGTAGTGTTACGTCGCGATTGGTGATTTATTTGGGTTAGCGACACCAGATTTTCGGGGTAATGTTCCCGTATTATCGTCGCAACTCAACAAACGCGGTAGTGTTCCGTTTTGAGTCTACCTTTCCAGGCAAAAACTCGGGAAGGAACTTTGAAAGAGTATTTCTGAATTTACGCAAATGGTTTGTGGTCCAAGCTTACCCTGATTTAATTCAATGGAATGGAGATGTAACGAAATCCGGATGAACGATTGGATGAGGATGAAAACGTTGATTCCTTCGACCGTTTCCTCACATGGACTCGAACGTGCTCCGTCGGTAAAACGAATGGATGAATGAATGATGGTTTGGTGTAATAATGCCGGATTTATACACTGACTGATTGATGATGGAATGCTTTATTTTAATGAAATTTGTCGAACTGTATTATTTTCTTTTTTTTTTTAATTTTTGTCACTTCGAATATTGGTTTACATAAAGTTCGATAAACCAATACCACTTGGATTCACAATCAATTTCTCACAAATGTTTTCCTCGCACAATCCTCACAGTCACAATTTTTCCGAAAGTAATTTTGTCTTTTAAAATGATTCGCCTGGGCTCACAGTAAATTCACTGGACGCCAAATACAATTGTTATTTTTATTTCGTCCACGGATTTTCGATGTTCGTTTAAATTCACTGATTAAAAATGGAAATTTGGTTTTTAAACAAATGGATAAATCGGGAAAAATCCCCACGGATTTCCACGGAACAATAATTCACGCACTTTAGTATCTCGCACAATGTTTTTTTAGAAAACGTTGAATTCAATTTCTCAAACTTAAAAATCTATTCGATTAAAATCTATCCGATAATTCTCGGGAAGTACAGACTCGTAACTTTCGGAGGTTCAATGAGCACTGATTCGTCCCGGTCAATTAGTCGCGTTGATGTCACCCGTCGCATTGCTTATCACCTAATTTATACACCTTGCTGCACCCGGATTAAAACTCCCCGTTGCTGCCTGCTGGTGGGGGTAGTGGTCGCGCGGTGGCTACGCGCCTTATCGCCTCCCGCCGCCCGCGCATCCACTAACCCGCGTTGCACTTCTTATCTTTTGTGCGCTCCTGGTCGCTTGACTCTTTCGTAACTGGCTAAACTTCATTAAATTGGCTTCCCCTTCCGCAAATAATCTATTATACCCTTCTTTATATTATTAGCAAACTCCTGATTTATTGTATTTATAATTATCCTAAACGTGTATTTTCTAATACCGCCTTATTCCTATATTAACAATTCACTACATTTCAGATATTTTCCGCTAATGACTTATTCTTACTAACAATTTATTCTTGTCTTAACTGAAATTCTGTCTACTTATAATCCTCGTTGTAAATAATTTTTCATTGTTCTTAAATCAAATGAGAAGAAGTAATCACGTGATTCTCTGGTGACGTCCGGAATTTCTCTCCTCCCTCGTGATAGTGGTGCCTTCCTCGCTGCGTTTATTCCTTGGGTTGGTGGTTGTTGCTACCCGGGTTGAATTCCATTGGTATCATCTACTCCTGGGTGGCGGTATTTGATTCCGACACCGGATGGTGTATTCTTTCATTCCGTTCTCCGATTATTATTTATTCCCTTATCTTCATTTATAATTCGCTTATCACTATTTCCGCTGCTTTGATTTCACCATCGGTGGTTGATTTTACAATTGCTTCTTTGTCCCTACCTGTATGTTTTATTTGATAATTATTTCCTTTTTTCCAATCGTTCTGATCTGTGCCGTAATTACTCAATCAACCTTTCACCCTGTTTCCATTGATTCTATTTTTATTCATTTTCTCCCTTTTTCCGCTCACTCAGAATTAAGTATGATACTTATGTTTGGCATTGTCAGTTTTAAGTTAATCGGTGCCTTGCTTTCCTTATTTTGCATTCAAGTTCCACGGCAGACACATGTCATTTTTAACACAAGGGATACCAGTGAACGCATTCTTTGCTCGCTTAGCCAATGATTTACCTGATCTTTTTACTGATGAGATAAACCGTCTTTGGTTCGCGCTCGACTCGTCTTCCCTTAGTCTCCGGGCTACACTCCACTCCTCACGTATGAAATCGAGTGTGTGTGCATGCATATACTGCTCGGGCCACCACTCACACGTTCTCCTTCTCTCTGCCTCTGCTCTTTGTACCATCTATATTCATCGTGAAGTCCCGAAAAATCACGGGACGTAACAGTAGCCTAGTTAGAGCATTTGGTGGTCAGCCGTTTTTTTTAAATTAATTAATCAAAATTAGCCCGTGAAGTTGGCCGAAATTTATTTATTTTTTTTTTTTACGAATTTGATTCAACAGGGGACCAATCGATGCGTAATCGTTTGGTGGTCAAGAATATGTTAATTAAATCATTTGGTGGTCTGTAGTTTCCGCAAAAAGCCAAAATATAGAAATTCCGGTAGCCCGGACCGGATGCAGTGATATGGACTAGCCTTTACGGTCGATAAAACAGATAATTCTTAACCGCTTTTGTTCTACGGTGTCTTAAGCGACGCAGGAATGTTCAATGTTCATTAGTAGTTAAATAAAAACATTTGGTGGTCGTTAATTAGCGTGCACGGTATAATAAATTGTACCGATGCATTGAGATCAGCGGCGGCGGTCGGGATTGGCTGACTGAGGATACAGCGGCATTGATGCACATAAAACGGACAATTTTACATCGATTTTGCTCTGCAAGGTCTTAATCGACGCAGAAACGTCCAGTGTCCATTGGTAGTCCAACAAAAACATTTAGTGGTTACTCATTTGCGTGCGAGATGTCATTAAGCGTACGCATACCTGTGCGTGAACTTTAGAAACCGCCGGGATTGGCTGACAAATGGGTATAGTTGCATTCAAGCACTTTAAGTGTGGTCAAATTTTTATTCGTTTACCGATATTATTTTGCTAGATGTGAATCGAAGCGCAAGCATTTGGAGATGATTGCTGCCTTATTGAAAACATATTTTTGGAAATGAATTGATTATTTCAAGATTTCATCGTTCATGCTTTTATACTCCAATTTCAGTGGGAAAATAACTTTTGGTTTCGACGGTACTATGGCTGTTCGTCCCTGTCTCGGCTGTCCGTGGTCACTACGGAGAAGTCCAGCCATTTTTGTCGACTCACTGGGTACTTGCGACGCCTCGTGCTCCGTTACAAATTTTCAGGTATGTTATCACATTTGGTTATTGTAGAACTCGTTTTTGTATCGGTATCTGGTCCCACTTTTTTCGGAGTTAAGTACATAAGCTGTGGGCATATTAACCTTTCAAGTAGGAGTATAGAAAATAAATTTCGCATTGCAGTCCGTTTCGGAGTAAGTGTCCGCGGCTGCACGCATTGCTCTCGATAATCTTTGACTATTTTATGTTCATCCTTGTCTATTTCTATTTCTATAAAATTCACGAGGAATATTGCAAGCGTCGCCAGCGTGTAAAATTGTAATTTAATTGTCATTTTATTCACTAATTAACCTAACAAATACATGTTTGTCTAGCAAATATTTGTTGGCCGTGTATAATTTTAATGAAATAGTTTGTACTTGTTTGTTTGTACAAATGTTTTGCCCTTGTGTCCCTAGGTCCACCCTGCAGATGTTCCACAAGGTGTCGAACAAAGCGAAGGAGCAGCACGACTTTCTTGATGGACCGTCGCACGACTGGGTGAGCGACAGTCCACCCAGCGTATGGAGAATGACTGCTCGTGCTTCAATAAGTGGCACGCCACGAAAAATCTGGAGTCCGGAAGGCCACCATCGTTGGACAGCGTTCGTACCAAGTGAGTATAGACATTGTTGTGATACTCAGAGTCGAAATAGACCTTCGCACTTGTGCAGACCCGGGGCACGCTAGGAGACCTGGTATTCTCGACGCCAGGGAAAACAAGGAGAAACTCCGGAGATTCAACTCCGATACGAATCTTATGTCACCGACAGTCATGAAAGTCAACATGAAGGAGAGCGACGAGAACCGCGAGGCGGAGGAGGAGGTGGAAAAGGAGGATGACGACAAAGCTGAGAGTTCGACCGGCAATGAGCCCAAAACTTCAGGGATCGAGCTCAACATAACGGGTCAGAGACCCAAGAGTTGGTCGCCAAACACTGAGATGACCGAGAACGTTTTACCCACTGGTAAATCGACAATTTTATAGAGTTTTCTAGTCGATTACTATCTTCTTTTTTTTTCAATAGGTTTTTCTATTGAAACAATTTTAAACTGTCAAGAGCAGCAGATTTATGATTTGAGTACTGAGGATAGAAAGTGACTTTTATGCAAGAGACATTCTTTACATTTATTAAATTCTTTTTTGGTTCGTTATTATTTAATTTATCAATAGTACAAAGTCAATAGTTTATGAATATTAACTTTCCAAAAGCAAAAAATCACTGATCTAACGTTTGATTTAATTTCACGCAGCGCCATTGTCACAGCCGCTGGAGGGTATCGACAAGACGGGCAGCATGGAGGTGACACATGAGTAGCTGCTGCGTTCGGCAAACCCGAAGCAGACGTCGCAGGACCAGGAGCCGCGGAACATGCTGATGCTGTGCGAAAATGGTGAGTCGTACAGCGCCTCCCAGAATCAGATAGTCCATCTGCCTGGTCCCGACACACCGAGCGTCAAGCACCGTATCAGCAAATTGGAGACTCAGGGCCAGCGTCGTCGGGGTTTGGTGTTGAATTTGACCAATCAATTCGAGGCGGCGGGCAGTAAGCCCTCGTCGCCGGAGTCCTACGCGGAAAATCCGATGAAACCACTGCCGTTAAGTTCGCCGTCGTCCAGCGAGCGTCTGTACGAGAGCGGCGTCGCGTACTCCGCCTCGGGTCTCTCGCGCGGCCTGGAGTTCTCGGCGACGACGACGGCACCGACGACAGCGGCGACGACGACCACTCCGACGGCATCAGCGACATCGGCGACGGCCTCGTCGTTCACGACGGCGCGAGCTATAGGCAGACGGGGGAAATGCAAGGGCAATCCTTTCAGCGCCCAGCTCGATCGAGTTTTCGACCGCGAGGAGCGTCGCGGTGACCCACTTCGCGAGTCGTCGAGCCGGCAGCGTTCCTGGAGCAGCTGCGACAGCACCGTCGTTCTCGTTTGTTTTGCTACGACAGGGAGAAAATACCGTAGCATCCGGGCACGAATAAACGGACCAAGCAGAAGCTCGAGGAGGGCAACACGTCGACGTTGAAACGCGTGTGCACGGCGAGCAACGAGGGGGATGAGAAAAACCCGTCTCTCCCGTCGTCACCGGTCATCGTGCACAGCGAGACGAAAATTGGGGCCTCGCTCAGCAGCACCAGGGACGTCTGTGCGGCGAAAATGTCGGGGATCAGCTAATTTCATATATATTAAATTGTTATTTATCCATATTTCTATTTCGTCTGCAATTTACTTGATTTTCTTTATTCAAGTTTGCGTAAATTTCAAATTTTTGCGGAAACTTTAAGAATGTAGGCGCCTTTTCGTCTGCCAATTGGAACGTGTAAATTTTTGCATCGACCAATTGCGGCTTTGGCATTCCATTTAATTGTGTGGTTTGAAGAGAATGCTGAATCCGTGATTGGTCGGTGCAAGCTGTCGTGCAAACTTTCACTATATTTTGTATTGTGCACTTGTGATTTATTCCCGCGCTTTGTTACGACAAATGTTTACAACGATTTCGTAAATCGTGCTGTGAAATACGTTGTGTTCTCGATAAAAGGTACACTCTGTGTGATTATGAAAGAGTTCTGTAATTGTTAACTTGCAGTTCTGTAGTAGATAGTAGAAACTAATAGTTTACACGAGTATAGGTTATGTGAACAGTTATTTTAATATAACAAAAAATGTATTAACATAACCTATAATCTATTATAGGTTGTGTTATTAATCCTAGTTAATGCATGCATTAATACATGATTTCGTAAATGTACGACGGTTCTCATTTCTCGCTCATTCGAAAGTTTGGTCAGACGAGTGTTCGGCGTCGATCGAGTGGCGAGAGACGACAACGCGACGCTTCCGTCGGACCTTCGCACCGTGATTCGATGTCGCGATGTTGTCGAGAAAGTGACGACGACAACGTACTCGATGAGGTGACACAGGCTATGGGAAACGCGTTCAACGTCGTAGACGAGGGCAACGATCTTGTCGACAGCGTTTATTACGTGTAGCGTTATTCACGCTAATCGCGTGCGCAGTTGGATGGCTGCAATTGTCCTTTCCTTACAGGTGAGAATAGATTTTCATTGTGTATCCTAAGGGGAAACATAATTATCGATAAGCCGCATTAAAAAAAACCTGCAAGATACATTCCGTCTAAGATCGGGGAGTATTTCTATCCTCCCCGATCATAGACGGTTTAAAGTAATAATTCAAATACGTGCAGGTTACTTCCACGGCGCTCTGGGTTGTTTGCAGTAATATCGTTATAAATATCTATTTCTCTGTGTTCTGGAACCCCAGGGGTAACTGGCTTAGGTTGATCGGAAACTAAAAATACAAATTCGAATCCTCTATTAAAAAGTTTGTGAGCAACCATTGTTGTCGATTTATTCGACCTCGGATTGATCGTTGGGAAACAACGGCAGTTCGGTGTTTATAATACCGCAAAATTTGGCAGTTTGTCAGGAAAAAAAATTATATTTTTCCGTTTTTCTCCTCGAATTTTCGATTTTTCGGACCAACACTCGTGATTTTTGGAATCAACCGAAAATTTCCGATCACATAGGGTTGTTAAACTTTCCGAAATCAAATTTTTTTTTCAACATTTTTCGAAAAAAGCGCAAGGAAAAAGCACCTAAAAAGTTGCAATTTTTGAGGGTCAACTTCGAAATTCTACAAAAAATCGAAAAATCGAGATATCGCGATTTGTCTGGCGGCATGTTCTTTCTTGAAGGGTTATTTTTTAATGCAAAAAGAAAATCTAGATTCCGTTAAGCCGAAAAAAATTTACATCGATTTTAGTAAAGTGAAAAATCGAAAAAAGTGAAAAATCATTTTTTGCATTTTTCTCCTCGAATTTTCGAGTTTTCGGCCAAATGCCAAGTATTTTTTTAATCAACGGGAAAGTTTCCGTCAGATAGGGTACTTAAACGTCTTTAAATCGAAAAAAAAATGTTCGTATAAAAAACGGCAAGGGATAATCTACGCTGATTAACCTTCAATGTTCCTAGTTAAAGAAAAAAATGCAAATTAAAATAAGTAATGAATTTTTGTTTCGTTCACAGATTTGTTTCTTCTAAATTCGACACGGGGTGCAAGGCGAACGTGTCCCGTCCAGAGGCTATTGCTGTCGTGAAGGAATACATTCAACATTTCTTAACCGATGAGCTTCCGGCGTATTTGTCTGAAGTTTGGAAGGACATGAGTGGAGCTCTGCAACACAAATGGTCTGGTCATAGTGCGTATATTAATGTGCGAGAGGATAGAAGGTCGATTCTGACCGCAGCAAAGGAAGAATTAGGTATCGTCATTTTGCCGAAGGAACCGCAACATCTCGATACTGAAGAAATCGATGACTCGGATCTCTTGGATGAGAATGCCAATGATACGACATCAATAAATGAAGAAAATGACTCCACATTCAGTACCGATAACGACGCAGAGAAGATCGACAACACTGCCAAGTTTAAATACCTCAGTTGGTCGGTGGTTGGTTTCGATGAAATACTAGTTGATCCTGTGTCCTAAAACGACCCGGTGGGGATCATAGTCGGTATACGGTTGGACCGTACTGTTAGGGCGTGAACGCAGTTGTAATTTGGTGATTACGATTGTTTTATGATAAATAAATTAAATCGAGAGATACATCAGCCACAGTGACAGGTGAACATTCAGAGACGAAAACAGACCAAAAACAGCGAATGCAGTGATAAGATCCAGTGAAAATAAGCAAATAACAAATAATTCAATATAAAATATACATTATTCATTTATATTACCGATGTGTGTCAATCGAAATGAGGTCAAAATACGGTGTCTCCGGTAAAAGAGTCTTGAAGCGTCTCTCGTCGGTCGGTAAAGTAGGTTTTTTCTACACTGGAACCTCTTATAGCGTACATTGGGAAACGTATCAGCGCTGTGATTGGATGATTTCGCGAGAGAGAGTGAGAGGCACGAACGTTTCCCGTGCCTGATTGGCTCTTCACTTAGCGTACATGTCCCCGCATTTCGAACGCTATGAGAGGTTCCACGGTACTTGGACTTGTCTCGAGACTAGAGATGTGGAATTACCGTCAAATCCTGGAGCGGTAAACTTACCAAAAAATTACCGTATTTTTACCGTAAAATGACGTCATTTTTTTTTCGCGCAATCAGGTGTTGTGGAATTACCGTCACAAATTTTTTCGATAAACATACCGTAAAAACATGGTAATCCAACTATTTAGATGTGGAATTACTGGTCACTTTTCTTTTTGGTAAATTTACGGTCACAAAAAAGTATGACCGGTCATTTACAACTAGATAGGTGTACAGCTCGCAATTTTTTTTTTTTTTTTTTCATGTGTTATTATGAAATGCTGTATTCAAAGATAATTAATTATTCATTTATTGTTTGCACGTTTATCGAATACGCATCTTATTGTTCAATCACAAATTTATGGAAGGATAATTGTATGTAAAGTTTTTTTATTAGGCGTCACGCGCGCCACAGCTGTGAAATTTCAAATCACCATGACCATATGATTTTGTGACCGATGAGGTCATTTTGGAAACGAGCTCTATAAAGTTGACCATACAACTTTAAGGAAAAAATTTAAAAAAAATACTGTTCGATTGGTGGTCGTTTGGTGATGATTGGTAAATCAATTTTATCGTTTGGAGATCAATTGTTTAATTACAATAATTAAAAAACTAAAAAAGTCCCAAAGTTAGCCAAACATTTTTTTTTTTTTATTCAAATCGACTCTAATAGGGCTCATTCAATGCGAAATCGTTTGGCGGTTACGAATAACGCAATTAAAACATTTGGAGATCCTTAGTTTTCGAGAGAAACTAATACAATGAAATTCCAGTCGACCGAGCCGGATGAAAGCATGTGGACAAAGATTTATGGTCGGTAAAAAAATAAATAAAAAATAAAATCGACGTATATATTTTATTTACATCAACTATATTCAGAAATATATACGAATACATGCGAAATATACGTCGCATCTACATAAACTGTATTCAGAAGTATATAGGAATATATGCGAAATATATATTATATTTACATCAACTATATTCAGAAATATATAGAAATATTTGCGAAGTATATATTGTATCTACATGAACTGTATTTAGAGGTATATAAGAAAATATGCAAAATATATATTAAAATATCCATCGAAATAAGGAAACTGTACATTCAAGTTTTTCACATTTTATTTCTTTACATTTGTTTTTTTATATTTATTATCATGAAACGTAATTAACAAAAGGTAAATGTTTTAAATGCACTCAAAACGATGTGTATGTTCATGCAACGCCCTCGTTAACGCCATCTTCATCTTCATCTTCTGGCTCACGTAGATGTTCAGGCTATAATCGTAAATTATTATCGTTTGTCAATAATCAATAGTTTATGAACAAATGGAAGTAATTATCACTAAGTACTATAAAGAGCAATATTGACAATGATAATATTTTTTTACTTGAGTCAAATAGTGCTACACAAATACATGTTTTTAGAAACCGTACACACAATACAATTCAATTTCAAAACATACCGCAGTTGCTTTCTTCTTTTCCGCTCTGCGAAGGGCAGAAAGCTTATTATTGATTGCTATTCCTAAGCCGGATAGCGTAAAAGTTTTTGGATGGTATCTCTGTACACAATCTGGAAAAAGAAAATTCAAAATAATGTTGCTATCTTTATACAGCCCAGCGATTTTTTGTGTACAACAATTTTAGCAGTCGTGTATAAGTAATTGCAGTATTGTTTTTTGTTGGCCGCGCGTTCGTCCGTACCCTAGCAATCCCGGCGACCACGAAAACGCCCTAAAAAACCCAAAAAGCGACCGAAGAAACGACCGGTCGTTATATGCAAAAAAATAATAGTTCAAAAGAGGCAAAAAAATAAAAGCGACCGCGAAAACGACCATTGAAATTTTTTTCGGTTGGTCGTTTTCTTGGTCGCTTTCCTTTTCTTGCCTGTTTTGAACGGTTATTTTTTTGCATTTACCGACCGGTCGTTTTTTTGGTCGTTCGGCCGGTCGCCGGGATTGTTAGGGTATTCAAGAAAAATTTGAACATTGACTATTCGAAAAGTTTCACTACATGTACAACGAATGCCGAATGGCTTCTCTTTGTTTTTGTTGCTCACAACTTCCTTTGCCTATATGTTTATCAGCAATGAGAGCATTGGATCTGTCTCTTGATCTCAACAGTGTGAACATAAAATTTAATTTTTAGCATCGTGGTAAAATCACCGTAAATAGCATCTCGGGTGTTTTTATCCAACGCGTCGAACTTCGGGGCATTCCTTGGTTGTGCTATCTTCCGTGCCCCTCCTTTCAGGTTGCTGCGCAGCAGTACCTCCAATGGGAATAGAGCCATTACTAGCGAGATTCCCATAGCTGCGTATGTCGACTGAGCTTTCGCTGTCCGCCATTGGCTGGCCGTCACACGGACTCCCAATTTTTTCGGTCCAATTCGCACCTAATAAATAATAGAAAACTATGTAAAAGCTGATGGACTCGATGCAATGTGTCCTCAAATCTATGTCCTTCTCTTATGCGTAGAATCTTAACCGCACCACAGTCTAGAGGTTAAGCTAGGTTCAAAATAAACTCACGTACATTGCGTTGACAAGATATTATAAGAAGTTTCAGAGAGCAAGATAGCTGTGCCATTCTGAGTGCTTATATTGAAAATAATGGCAATCGACATACCGTGCGTTCTTCATCGCTGGAGTCACTCGAGCTATGGGAGGAGTCATCTCGGCGAGCGCGTTTTTTTTGCTGACGTTTCAGCTCATAGCAAACTTTAGCCAATTGGTCTCCGATATTTTTATTGCCTGTAAATTAATGATTCTATGTAAGCATAAATAATTCGAAATTTTTTAATAATGACTTATTCAAACTGTTTCTACTTTATTTGTCCCGGTGATAGACGTACTACCAATAGTCATTCGAAACTTAATAAAATACTTCAGTCACGATTAGAATGAAAACAAAAAATTTGTTATGCAGTTGAGGAGATTGATTATTTTCATGGTAGCAATATATTTTGTAATGAACGATCCTGACTGCACATAGAGACTGTTACATAGGCTCTTTTATACTAATGTGTGATTATCGTACCTTTAATCATTTGTTTTAGCAGCTTCGAGTCATTATTAATCTCCGCAACTCCTGATTCGACATCGTCCTCAGATGCTTTCTCTTCATCAGAAAATGTTTCCAACGTGAGTCGCCGATTTTTTGGAGGATGAATTGTTGCTGTAGGAGCATTTTTTTTTGCGACCGTTTTTGGTTTGAATAACTCGCCTTTCGATGATTTTGTTGACTCGTCAACACGCGTTGCTACTCGCTTAACGTTATTTGTACCGGATCCACTCGGAGTTGGATCCTGACTGATATTCTGTAACAATTGGTTATTAAATGTACGTAATTAATTAATAGTACAAATACAAATACATTTAACGTAATCATAACGTTACAATGCGACGGGCTCGGCACTGTTCTCAATTTATTTTACTAAAGTTAAATTTCTAAATAATTATTCGTACTGTATCGCTTGTAGTTGCTGCCGTTGACGAATCATTTGATTCCTTGGGATCGTAAATCTTTATTGGACTCAGGATACCGTCAATCTGGTTCAACTTCTGTTTCAAGAAAGTTAGACGATCTGAAAATGTAGGGAAAAAACCGAAGACGAGAATTAGAAACCTGATTATGGAAACACGTTCTATACATTTAATTAATATATATTTAACTTTATTAATATAAAATTTGTAGTTACGCTAACTGAGTGAATAAGTCTGTTTAATAAGTTTATTCTCCAATAGCTTGAAAAAGCAACATTTGATTCAATTCTCATTAACAGTAGCTCAAAGAAGAAGTCACCGATAGACCTTTTGATTCAGAATAAAGTCATCGATAGACTTTTTGCTTGAGAACAAAGTCATCGACAGACTTTTTGCTTCATAAAAAAACTCATCGATAGACTTTTTCCTTGATAAAAAAACTCATCGATAAACTTTTTGGTTGATAACAAAGTCATCGACAGACTTTTTGCTTCATAAAAAAACTCATCGATAGACTTTTTGCTTCATAAAAAAACTCATCGATAGACTTTTTCCTTGATAATGAAGTCATCGATGGACTTTTTCCTTGATAATGAAGTCATCGATGGACTTTTTCCTTGATAAAAAAACTCATTGATAGACTTTTTGGTTGATAACAAAGTCATCGATAGACTTTTTCCTTGATAATAAAGCCAACTACGCAATTCTAATCATCTACGTAAGCACAAAAGAAATACTATCGATGGAGTTTTCATTCATAGTAACTCAAGTGCGAAAGAATTTTTATGGATTCTAGTTTATTAAAGAAGGTAGATAACATAGAATTTCCCAGAGACAAAATCACAGTTAGGTTTGATTCTTTGAAACTCACCAGAAACTTCTATGATGTATCCATCGTAGCAATCCCAGCCGCCGAGGGGTTGCTGCTTCGATGAACGCCATTCGATGACATACGTTGCATCTATTGAAAGAACCACGTTCAATGCAAACATCTATTCATAAAATATATTAGAATGACCGTGATTCCAACCTTCATCAGATGTTGATAAATATTCTTTATAGTTGAACCCCTTGATCCACTCGACTGGAATTCCCACTGTATATTTCCGGTCGTCTTCGCCACCAACCCACTTAACCAAGGCAAAAAGTTTCTTTGACATTCTATGAGTAATAACAAAAAACAGACGCAACGTTGAAACATGTATTGAGAGAATAAAAGAGAATGCGAATTAAAGAAAAACATCGTGACGATTACAAAACTTACCTTGTTTTACACAAACTGAATTTTTTCTGAAAACGAGCTTCTATAATTAAAAGCGTTTCACGTGTTGGTGTTACTGCATGGCGGCGATTCGCAACCGCCCGTGCAAGTTTGCCAACCTACTACCCCGGATGGTCTAGTGCGCGGTGGCGTTGGGAAACAGAGAGGTGTCCGAAAAGCGATTCCTTCTTTACCGACAGAGAACTCTCTGTACCGACAAGACGATTCCAAGCGGTTCACTCTCCCGAAACTTGCATCGGCCAATCATGATACAGCATTCCAAAAATCTGAAAGAATGCTCAATCTGTGTTTGGCCGGTGCAAGTTTCGGCAGAGTGAAACGCTTGGAATCGTCTTGTCGGTACAGAGAGTTCTCTGTCGGTAAAGAAGGAATCGCTTTTCAGACACCTGTCCGTTACCCAACGCCACCGCGCACTACACCATCTGGGGTAGTAGGTTGGCGAACTTGCACGGGCGGTTGCGAATCACCACCTCCGTGAAGTTGGCCGGCACACTTTGGCCTTTCGATTTCTAACTAATTGATATCGATTGATAGTCGTTTGATATTGATTGATAGCCTAATATCAATGATTGATAGTAATTCGTTTTTTTTATAATATCAAAAACAAAATTTAGCCTGAAGTTGGCCGCATTTTTTTTATTTTCTGCCGAAATGACTTCTTTTAGGGCTTAATCGATGCGGAATCGTTTGATAGTTACGAATTCATCAATAAATACGTTTGATAGTCCACGGTTCGATAGAAAAACAATAAAAACCGAAGTTTGTCATCAGCTGTCACATGACGGGGTCAGCCAATCATATTACCGCCTGACATATTACCTGGTCAACAGGTTATATGATCGCTGATTTTGATTTTTCGCTAAAATAAACGAAATTCGTATGCAATCGATGCGGAATCGTTTGATAATTCATTATTAGCGTTTGATAGCGATTGATAGTCCACGAATTCTCTGAAAATATCATGTAGAAAGCTGTACGCGCTTTACACGCCGCAGCCGCCGAGCAACATAACCTGCAATGCATATTTTTAGCCGAATTTAATTGAATTGACTCGCATTCGATGCGGAATCGTTTGATAGTTAGTTAATAACGTTTGATAGCGATCGATAGTCCACGGATTCTCGGAAAATATCATGTAGAAAGCTGTAAGCGCTTTACGCGCAGCAGCCACTGAGCAACATAACCTACAATGCATATTTTTAACCGAATTTAATTGAATTGACTCGCATTCGATGCGGAATCGTTTGATAGTTAGTTAATAACGTTTGATAGCGATCGATAGTCCACGGATTCGCGGAAAATATCATGTAGAAAGCTGTAAGCGCTTTACGCGCAGCAGCCACTGAGCGACATAACCTGCAATGCATGTTTTCAGCCGAATTTAATTAAATTGACTCGCAATCGATGCGGAATCGTTTGATAGTCAATTAATAACGTTTGATAGCGATTGATAGTCCACGGATTCTCGGAAAATATCATGTAGAAAGCTGTAAGCGCTTTACGCGCAGCAGCCACTGAGCAACATAACCTGCAATGCATGTTTTTAGCCGAATTTAATTAAGTTGACTCGCAATCGATGCGGAATCGTTTGATAGTTAATTAATAACGTTTGATAGCGATTGATAGTCCACGGATTCTCGGAAAACATCATGTAGAAAGATGTACGCGCTTTACACGCAGCAGCCACCGAGCAACATAACCTGCAATGCATGTTTTTAGCCGAATTTAATTAAATTGACTCGCAATCGATGCGGAATCGTTTGATAGTTAATTAATAACGTTTGATAGCAATTGATAGTCCACGGATTCTCGGAAAACATCATGTAGAAAGCTGTACGCGCTTTACACGCAGGAGCCACCGAGCAACATAACCTGTAATGCATGTTTTTAGCCGAATTTAATTAAATTGGCTCGCAATAGATGCTCGGAATCGTTTAATCGACAATAACTTTCCATTCGCGTACAGCTTTCTACATGATGTTTTCCGAGAATCCGTGGACTATCAATCGCTATCAAACGTTATTAATTAACTATCAAACGATTCCGCATCGATTGCGAGCCAATTTAATTAAATTCGGCTAAAAACATGCATTACAGGTTATGTTGCTCGGTGGCTGCTGCGTGTAAAGCGCGTACAGCTTTCTACATGATATTTTCCGAGAATCCGTGGACTATCAATCGCTATCAAACGTTATTAATTAACTATCAAACGATTCCGCATCGATTGCGAGTCAATTTAATTAAATTCGGCTGAAAACATGCATTGCAGGTTATGTCGCTCGGTGGCTGCTGCGTGTAAAGCGCGTACAGCTTTCTACATGATGTTTTCCGAGAATCCGTGGACTATCAATCGCTATCAAACGTTATTAATTAACTATCAAACGATACCGCATCGATTGCGAGTCAATTTAATTAAATTCGGCTAAAAACATGCATTGCAGGTTATGTTGCTCAGTGGCTGCTGCGCGTAAAGCGCTTACAGCTTTCTACATGATGTTTTCCGAGAATCCGTGGACTATCAATCGCTATCAAACGTTATTAATTGACTATCAAACGATTCCGCATCGATTGCATACGAATTTCGTTTATTTTAGCGAAAAATCAAAATCAGCGGTCATATAACCTGTTGACCAGGTAATATGTCAGGCGGTAATATGATCTGCTGACCCCGTCATGTGACAGCTGATGACAAACTTCGGTTTTTATTGTTTTTCTGTCGAACCGTGTACTATCAAACGTTTTTATTGATGAATTCATAACTATCAAACGATTCCGCATCGATTAAGCCCTAAAAGAAGTCATTTCGGCAGAAAATAAAAAAAATGCGGCCAACTTTAGGCTAAATTTTGTTTTTGATATTATAAAAAAACTAATTACTATCAATCATTGATATTAGGCTATCAATCAATATCAAACGACTATCAATCGATATCAATTAGTTAGAAATCGAAAGGCCGAAGTGTGCCGGCCAACTTCACGGAGGTCGAATCACCGCCATGCAGTAACATCAACGAAGTTTGGTAACACTGAAACATGCTATGACGTAAAATGTCCGTAAAAAACCGAGTAAAGTCGTTTCTTTGATTCAAAGAAAAGAGCCTGATTGGATTTTCTTTAAAATTTGCTACGGGCATTCACGGTGCGCACCGGTCTCGAGTACGCTGCGAGTACGTCGGCGGAGAATTTCGAGCCTCTAGAGGATTGAGAACGCTCGCTTCGCGGGCCTCGGTGAGTTTGGAGAACCTAACCTCTTTTTTGAGTATCACTGAAATCAATCTATCGATATATTATATTACATTGATTTCAAAGAAATGTTTCATAGGTTGGGATTTCAAATACAATAATGGACGCTTCGGAGAATAATAACAAAGGTTCTGGTAAAAAAAGGGGACCGTACAAAAAATACAATAATCATGGAGTTTCTAACAATGCAATTCCCGAAAGTACGAGACAATACTGGAGATCGAAACAGCGATCTAAAAGGTAGGTTCGCACACAAAATATATATAATCGTTAATTACAATGACAGGGTATATTTTTTGTATAGATGCATGAAAGATTTACTGTTTTCAAGATAATTATTCAATATACAAAAAATAGGTTGATTAATGGGTCTGAGCCACATAAAAAATGATGTGTTGATTTATTTTATAATAAAAAATAAATATTGTATTTGATTTTCATAATGC
Source organism: Itoplectis maculator (assembly GCA_964034905.1). Lineage (NCBI taxonomy): Eukaryota > Metazoa > Arthropoda > Insecta > Hymenoptera > Ichneumonidae > Itoplectis > Itoplectis maculator. Next base: position 26,859 of record CAXITY010000189.1, read on the forward strand.
ATAAATGGTTAACTAGCTTTTTGAATTTTTTTAGTGCCCCTAAGTCTATCGAAGCGAAAGCAGAAATTGTCAAAGTTTTTTCACTAGCCGCAGGATTCAGACGCGGATGGAATTTTTTTTTAAGCTCCCCCGAAGGAGCAGTCGAATAAAATGTGAAAAAAATTCCCACACTCGTTCCATAAGAAATACTCCACCTAAGAAGATGAGCCATGAAAAGTCAAAATTGATTCAGTCCTTCGTTCTGAATCCTGCGGCAAGTGAAAAAAGTTTGACCATTTCTGCTATCGCTTGGACAAATTGGGGGGCATAAAAAAAATTCAAAAAGGTAGTTAACCATGTAAACATTATGAAAATCAAATACACTTTTCATTTTATCCAAAAAGAATAAAAATAATTAATATTTGGTTTTTATGTGACTCAGCCACCGTAAACAAATTTATACTGCACACAACAGAAATTCTATTTCTATTTCTTGTAGATTAAAAAAAACAGATTCTACGCTTTCTCAGCGCACTGGATACCGATGTGAAGAACACTCAGGCTCCCACTCAGTGAGTACAAATATGCGGTTACGTTAATGCGTATTACCGAAGAGTGCGTTTCACGCGAAATTCAAATAGAATTTCAACCACTTTTCAATAGCATTAAAATCTTAAAAAATTCATCCATACAGAAGGTGCTGAAACGATTATTTTTTCACAATAATAATTACAAGAAGTTATTAATAAATTAGTAAAAAATATTGTTATTTAAGGAATTTTTTTCAAGCCGAACTTTATTCGAAAATTTTTTTTAATACTTATACATTTTTTGAGACTTTTTAATCTTCAAAATTTCGTAATTTTTTATCTACGAAAGATAAGAAAAAAAATCCGAAAATTAGAAAACATTCTCAAAAAATGCATAAGTATTAAAAAAAATGGTCGAATAAATTTCTGCTAGAGAAACAGTTACATTACCGGATAATTCGTTAATCATTGACTTTTTTACCAATTTGTTAAAAACTTTTTGCAATTATTATTATGGAAAGACAGGCAGGCAGGCCTGAAGGCAGTCTGTGCCCTCTCGCCGTGAAAACTGTTGAGGCCTCTCATAACTGACGTTTAGAGTTCAAATACAAAAGTAAAAAAAAAACCACGGATTTTCCTGAATTAAAAAATAGAATAAATTATATGTAAAGATCTTTCATTCTTGAATAAGTTCATTGAGACTTTCGTGTGTCTGATTGTTATCCAAAATGTTATTGCAGACGAATGTATCGAACCATCCAATTGAGAGTAGTGATCCATCCGACGCCAGAGAACGATCGTCATCAAGTACTGCTTCTGATACAGATTGCAATGAGCATGAAATTGTGATGACTGTAAGTGTACATAAATCTGTCTTTGTATCAGCACATAACGTAACTTTGAGAAATAGCATCTGCTTACGTCTATTTTGGCTTAGTGGCTAAACACATTTTAAAACGAATATTGAAATAAATCGATCAGTTAATCGACTAACAATAATGTAATATTTCTCTCATAGGAGACGTCTCCGGAGCGATCGGACAATAGTTCACCGTTCATAGCAGAAGACCTTTTAATGCCGGACGTTGCAGATGAAATTCCAATACCAATAATCGAAGATGGGCCTATTCTACACTATTCCGACGATGTTCTGATACAAACCCTGTTAATCCTGGCAACGAAGTTGCGTTTCAATCTGACGTACGCCGCAACGGAAGCTATGATTCAATTGTACGGTGTTCTTGGCAATGAACCGTTGAGAAACTCTACAAAGTATCACTGGAAAAAAATCATCGCCGATTTCTCTGGGAATATGAGAGTTCATCACATTTGCCCAGTTTGTCAATCATATGTCGGCGAGGCAGCTTGCGATTCGATCAAATGCAGTCAATGCAACAAAGATATAGATGTAAAATCGAATATAAAGATGCAGAACATCTTTATTTATATGTCATTAAAGCAGCAACTCAAAGAAATCTTTGAGACTACAGATGCTCATGAAGAATTGGCTGAACAAAGACAAAAACTTTGCAAACATGCAATCGAAAGCATCAGCGATGGCCAATTGTATAAAAAAAAAAATGGATGAAAATACGATAAGTGTGAACTTCGCTGTGGATGGCGCTCCTGTCTTCGATAGTTCCAACACCTCGATTTGGCCAATCTTATTCAGGATTAATGAGTTGCGATCAAAGAAAGCGAGGAGGAATGTACTTATGTGCTGTTTATGGTTCGGACACGGCAAACCCAAAATGAATGAATACCTGAAGCCGTTTGTAGCTGAAAGTAAGATACTGGCTGCAGAAGGTTTCAGCTATGAATTCCGAGGCGCAGTATATAACAAAAAGTGTATATTTCTTATGTGCATAAGCGACTCCGTAGCTCGTCCGCTGCTACGTAATTCTCATCAATTCAATGGAGAATACGGCTGCGGCCTCTGTATCCATCCCGGAGAGACAGTAAGAAAGGGTAGGGGTTTTACACGTGTGTACCCCTTAGACGCGAACGGTAAACCTTTCGGCGAAGGTCTACGATGCCACGAAGAAACAATGCATCACGCTATAACACACGAGAAAGGGATCAAAGGACCATCGATTCTATGTGAAATTCCGTCTTTTGATATTATTGAATCCTTGGATGCCGACTGGATGCACTGCATTGCTTTGGGCGTTTGCAGACAATTCGCCAGATTATGGTTGGACTCCGCGAATAATCAAGAGAATTTTTACTTTGGACATTTGATCGATGCAATGGACGCAATGCTGAAATCGAATACACCGGACTCAGACATTTCGCGCACGCCGCGTAATATTTCGGACCGTACTCATTGGAAAGCTCACGAATGGGTGGTGTCCCTATTGTTTTATAGTTTGCCGATATTACGAGTGCTTTTTCCAGCGAAATACGTGAATCACTGGGCATTGCTTGTCGATGGTACATCGATGCTTCTAAAAAACTCAATTATGCCATCCGAGATCGAGTATGCCAACAAATGTTTCATCGAATTTATTCATGGCGTAGAAGTATTGTATGGTAGAGAGCACATCTCATTCAATGTGCATTTGCTGGCACATTTACCACGAAGCGTGTTGAATTGGGGACCGCTGTGGACCCACAGCGCTTTCCCGTACGAGAATGCAAATCAGGTCCTGCTAAAATGCGTGAAGAGCTCCAATGGTGTTGCTTTGCAGATCTGCGAAACATTCAGAACCGCATCTTTCGTAGAAACATTGTACATAAAATATTCTGATACCTTGAGCGAATCACAGATCGAACATCTAGATAATATGTTACGTAAAGAACAAAGCATACGAACGTCGTTAATTGTTGGCGAAACACGAATGTTGGGGTCTGCGGAAATTCGACAAAGACTATCTCGTGATGAATATCTCGCATTGCAGCGAATAAATACCACTGTTGATGACCATTCAGTTATTCAATATTTTAAAAGGGCTGTCGTGCGTAATGAAATATTCCACAGCAGAAGTTATTACAGAGTGGAAAAAAGGGCAAATCAATATGCATTATTGCATACAGGCGAAATATTCGAAATCAAATTATTTTTAGTTGTGAGAATAAATAACATCCTATTGTCTTTTGCGATTGGAAAGTATTTCGAAAGAAGTAAAAGCTCATTTATTCAGGGGCGAAGATTAGCACACTTAATTGTTTTAAAAAGCCGTCAAAACAATCTTGCTGCTGTGGAGACTTCATTTTTAAAAGAAAAGGTGACTTTCATCAAGATAAGTGACTCAGGAATTTTGCTTGCCTGTGTTCACCCCAACCATTGTGAATTATTAACCTAATAGGATGAGAGTCCAAACGATCTTTAGATGATAGATATAGATATAAGAATGTATCCATATTTGTTAATATGTAATATTAGGATAATTATTAAATATATGAAGATGAAGATATATTGGATAGTTGTGCTTATGAAAATGTTTATGCGAATTATATCTTTACTCGATAACGCTTTTCTATATTTCGCTGGGATCACTTTTATCGGATAGGATTTGAAGTCTGTTAATTTTTTTGTTCGCAACTTTAATCTTGCTTACCATGGATTGCGTTAACTCTGCTGTTGCTCATGTTATATTACATGCACGACCCGCTAATATCATCTGATGCACAAGAATCAACAACACGTTATATGTAAAATAAAAAGTTTGTACTTCTCGGTATACATTCGCCAAATCAGAGATAGATTTCTGTTAATGTAGATGATATATTGTATGTAATATGGATATTTACAAAATATAAAGTGGAAGCCAACTATATATACTTTTTTATAGTTTATTTGTGGTAAACCTATATCCAAGATGGAATGTTAGTATTTCATACATATGTTATACATATGTCCGAGATGTATTTTTAATATACTTCGTTGATATACTATATAAAATATGAATATATACAAAATATAAAGTTGAAACCAACTCTATATACTTTCAATATTTGGAAAGCATATTTTCATTATGATTTTTTTGTAGTAAATTTATATCCAAGATGGAATGTCAGTGTATCATACATATATCACACACATGTCCGAGATGTATTTTTAAAGTAAAAAAATAAGTATGGAAATATATTCCGCAAAGAAAACGCACTCATGTTAAGTATTAGACAATTATATAAGACGGATATTCCAAATATATTTTACCTTTGAGTAATATATCTTCAGCATACATCAGTGACATAGATGTGCGATGTATATGAAATATAGAACACTTGCTTGCAAAATATATCTACATATATTAAATATAAACGGAAGATATATTTGTTACATATATTTCAGATATATAGTATTTATCAAACATTTCAGTGAAATATATAAAATACATGTGACATCTATTTTTGGCATATATTTCACATACAATTATTTCCATACGGGTCTGACCAGACCACTGAGAACTGACTCTTTTACCAGAGTAAGTTAAAGTCAACGCGATTGCGGCTCTATTTTTTTTTAACATAGTTCATTAATTTAATAATTAAGTGTAAAAAACGTTGTCGTTTTACAAAAAACATTTAGGAAATTAAGAAAACCGTGAATGCAGTTGTTATGTGGTAATTACGTGGTGATTTAGAATACGTAAATAAAATCGAGAGATACATCTGCAGTGACAGGTAAACATTTAGAGACGAAAAGAGACAAAAAAAACAGCGAAAAAAGTAATAAGTGCCAGTAAAAATTAGCAAATAACAAATGATTTAATGGAAAATATACACGTCAAGCGTATAGTTCCGATAATAATGTACTTGTCAACATGTTTTACGAATATTGTGTTTAGGTTATGTTCACTCATATTTCAGTTTGGTGTATTAAATATAAATTATCTTCACAATTAAAGTGTACTAGTGCAATTAATAAATATACTAATGAAGAAATCATTGTGGAATCAATTATTTCGACCTTCTAACTTCTAACATGTGCAGCGGGTAATGATTTTTCAGGAAAAAACATTTTTAGTTGACGTAAGTGTCAAATTTAAAAAAATTAATTAATTAAAATGTATTAATGCACTCTAAAATGACCTTATGGCAAATATATAAGAGAAGAAATATCTGAATTGAGATAAAATAGATAGATAGATAGATAGATAGATATTTTATTGCTCATAGAGAGTACACTGGGTCTCTTATAGCAAGGGGGGTACAACTAATAATTTTTCCGTGGGTTAACACATTGGGTTTAGGTTTAACAAATTCACTCGTTTAACGAAAAAGCTCTGAGTTTGAGGGCATATTTGACGTAGTAAAAAATTCTTTTGATCGTTTTTGTATCCTGTGAGTTTAGCAATGTTTGTAGCGATTCGCTTCGCTCGCCGTCACTGAGCCGTTGGCCTAGGTAATACGTTCTGTGCGCGCTGTACAGGGGGCATTCGCAGATGAAGTGGAAAACGGTTTCTTCTTTTCGCATATTACAGTTCATACATATTTGGTGTGGGTCTAACTTTCCCGTGTACCTGTCGCATGTTATCCTACAATTGTATTGGTTTGCCAGACGCAGTTGGGCCATAATTCGTTTCGCAGGTAGACTAAGCTTGAGGGATAAGTATTTTTCAGTTACTAGCTCGTATTGTCTTGTTATTTTTATCTGACATGCGTTAGACTCCCGCGCTCTTGTAAGGTCTGCAAGTCTCAGCATTTCCCCGTATCGCTGGAACACCTCGACTGATCTATCTGCCCAGACTTGTGGGTCACGGATTTCCCACAAGTCTAGACAATTTGTTTCGGCTAAAAATTCTCTGAATTGCGTTGCCCAGTTCAGTTCGTACACTCCGTTCACGCTATCGGCTAAGGTTATCGTTCTCATCATGCATAGTTTTGGTAAGCTGTTGTCTGGCATACTCAGTATTTTGATAAACCAGTTCCATGTCCGAAACATTGCGCAATACGCTAATTGCATCGTTCCCGTCTCCAGTCTTAGTGCCCAGTTAGGGGTATTGCTCGGTAAGTACAGTAGCCGCTTGAAAAACCCTGATTGCGCCTTCTCGATGTGATTTAGGTATCTCATACCCCAAGCTGGCACCGCGTATAAAAGAGTAGAGGAGACCAGACTATCGTAAAGCTGTTTAAAAGTCGCCCAGTTATCGCTCTTTGCTCTCGCCAGGGTTGCTAGAGCTGCGCCGGATGAAATTTTGGCTTTGTTTATGGCGTTCACTGCTGCGAGATGACCGAGAGACGAGGTCGATAGCGGGATTCCCAAATAATTATATGTAGTTACAATCTCAATATTCTTATCCATGTAGCGCGTGAATTCGGAATTTATTGCCCTCGGACGGCCGCCGTTTTTAAAAATCATTATGTTCGTTTTACTCGTGTTTACCGTGAGCCCGTTTTCTGCGCAGTAATCTCCTAGCACTTTGAGTTTTCTCGCTAGATCTATGTGACTCGAGGCTAGTATAACCGTATCGTCGGCGTACAGAAGCATCACGACGTCGTGGATGCCGTCAATGTTGAGGCCCTCTAAACCCCTTTCCCTGAAGAAATCCTCAAAGTCGGCTATATAAAGAAGAAAAAGCAGAGGGCTAAGGGACTCGCCCTGGAGGACCCCTTCCGTAACTGCAAATTCGTTTGAGAGAGAACCTCGACTCCTAACTTGTATAGTCGCTTGTTCGTACAGAGATTTTATTATTTTTATCATTTTAGTGCTTATTCCGAGTTTGTGTAATTTCACCCACAGTTTTTCGTGTGGTATTGAGTCAAAGGCTCTCTTGAAATCGACGAAAATCGCGTATACTTCTCTTTTCCCGAGACGGAGTTGTAACTGAATTGCGGAAATTAACGTAAATATACACTCGGTGCATCCGCGGCCTTTTCTGAAACCCATTTGAGATTCCGGAAGAAGTCCTCGCGTCTCCACATACTGCTCTAGCCTCTCTTTTAGTACCTGCGTAAAAATCTTTGTCACATTGTTTACTAGCGCTATTCCGCGATAATTGGACGGGTCGTCTTTGTTCCCTTTCTTGAATATCATTGTAAGCAATACCTTCGCCCAGTTTTGGGGGACACTTTCTCGCTCCAACACAAGGTTGTAGAGTTTCAAGAGATACGGGCATCCGTTTGGCGGCAGTGATTTATAAAATTCATTTGTGACTTGGTCTGGCCCAGCGGCTTTTCCATTCTTGCAATTTTTAAGGGTTTTTTTCAGTTCTTGTAAAGTAATTTGCTCATCTAATGATTGGATATAAATACTTTCAGATTCAGGGGAGAAAGACGCACCGTCCGTAGAATTAGGGGCGTATACCGCTTCGTAAAAAGTATTCCATCTGTCGACCGGGAGCGTTGCATCGTTGTGTTTGTTTACTCTGAATTTTTTGACAGCCCTCCAGAAATCCTGTGGTCGACTGAGGTTTGCAAAGCTTTCCCTGATGGCATCGTTATACTTTCTTTTTTTTCGCGCAATCGTTGCTCTGAATTTTTTTTTTGCATCTACGAATATTAGCCTTTTTTGTGCGCTTGTGTGCTCACTGACACAGTCTGCCGTGGCTCTACTCAATATAATTTTGGCTTCTTTGCAGTCTCCGTCGAACCAGGGCTTTCTGAAGGGTTTCATGACCGAGTGTTTTGTGCCGCCGACCTTTTTTGTCATTCCCGTAATCTCCGCGGTTTGTTTTATCGTTTGGATTAAATTTTCGTACAATTGTTCGGCTGTTAGTGCCCGCGTGAATTCCGGCCGTGCCATGGCTTGGCTTATTTCCCTCTGATATAGTTCTAATTGCTCGTTTTCCCAAATTAGTTTTGTGCTTACGTTAGCGTTTCCTGGGTCAACGGATAGGTTTCTTTCTGCTTCATCGCCGATTGCGTATATTTCGAGTTTTACAGGGAAGTGATCGGAGAGGCCCGCTTCTTTTTCTACTTTTAAATCTTTAATTTCTGTGAGACTGGTTGCCTTTGCGAATACAAGGTCTATCACACTACAGCCGCTTTTACTATAGTAAGTGGGTTTCGCGGGGCAATCTCCCGGCGCTCTACCATTTATCAGGACGTACCCGTTTGTCTGCATAAATTCCAAGAGCAGCGGGCCCCTCTGATTTACTGTTTCGTCACAGTTTCTCATCTTATTATCTAAACAAGTATTTACAAAAATTTCCTCGGGAAGAACGTCGGTCTCTCCCACTCGCGCGTTAAAATCACCTCCGATAATGATTGTCTCGTCGCCGACTTTTTCTTCTACTTCTCCGAGCGCGATTTGAAATAGTTCTAAAATATGCTCGAGCTCGAGCCCCGGTCTGAAGTAAATAACTCCCACCGTAAGCGCAGTTTCTCTTACTACTGTCCTCACAAACAGCCACCACGGACTCACGTCGATAATCTCGGTTTGCGCTGTTTTTCTCACTAATACTGCAAGCCCTCCACTCGTGCGTCCCACGCTGTGCTCTCTAACGCCGTTTGCCCAGTGGCAATGGTAATTCTTCAGGTACGGTGCGGGATGTTCGATCGCTCGTGAAAGCCACGTCTCGGAGATGCAGATGATATCCGCTGTGTTCAATACCGGCGAGTCCTCCACGTTTCCAAAACCGTGCACGTTCCAGAAAATTATTTCGATGTCCGTGGGCCCTCCGGGTAGTTTTTTGGAGCTTGCGTTGAAGTTGAGGCGACTGCGTTGTTGTCCGGCTCGATTATTCCACGCTTTGGGTTTTTAAGGCATTTTTCCGTTTCATTCCAGTAAAAAACTTCTCCATCAATGATTAGCTTCTGATGTCCAATCTTGACCGAGTGGCCCTCGGATCTTCGCTGCTTGCTGAGGTCTCTCAGGTTTTTCGCCACTTGTCTCTCCTTAAATGTCAAGTCGTGATCGATGAAGACATCTCGGCCCTTCAGCTTCTTCTTTTGCGTGAGAATTTCCAATTTTGTGTCCCAGCAATCTACTTTGACTCTGATCATACTTTTGTTGTTCCTGTTTGGGATTGATCTGGCTTCGAGGACTTTGTTTCGCAAGCTGAATTCGTTCTGGAAAAAAGTCTCGACCTCCGCCTTGGTGTTTTCGCGCTGAACTTGCAAACCCGTGAGAATTAGATTATTTTTCCTCGAATCCTTTTCCAGGGATTCAATCTTGTTAAGTAACCTGCTAGAATTTTCCACTGTTCCGGTTTTGTTTAGAGCTTTTTCAGACACGCTCATTTTCTTTTCAAATTCTTGCATCCTCTCCGTCAGATTGGCGACTTTTTTGTCGTGCTTTTTCTCGATTGCGATGATCTCATTTTGCAGCTCTTGAATTTTTTCGGAGGTTTCCTCTTTGCACTTTCGGAGTTCACGTTTGAGTTCCTCGAAGTTGCTTCTGTGCGATTCCGCAACGGTAGTCAGCTGCGTGGTCATGTTATTATATTGTTGTTTGTTTTCCTCCCTCATGTTGTTGAGTTCGGCGAGAAGCTTTTCCATGGTATCTGGGTTTTCCACTTTATCGATGCTGTGTGCTGACTGGTCGCGCGCTGCGGCCGAAAGTAAATTTTTGTCTGTTGGGAAGAACTTTTTCGATGGCGTGTCGTTGGGACTAGTGTCCGGCGAAATATCCTCTCTTTCTTCTCTTTTCCGCTTCGGGTCTTGGACGTTAGGGGAAAAAAAATTGCTTATTGAGCCGCAGGAGCTTGATCTTTCTCTTGCCAATTGTACGCTTTTCAGTGGTCTTCCTCTGGTCGGTTGGGCCCCACGTGTATGGCTGCTGGTCGGGTTGGGTCCTGCCTTATCGACTTCAGGTATTGATTTTCGATCTTTGGCTTCCCACGAGATGGCGCTGTCTGTCATTTAGACTGAACAGGGTCCCCCCTACGTCTCGCCTCTTGACTCCTAACCTCAAAGTCCGAGCACGGCAGGTTTGTTTTCGGTTGCTTCTTCGTACCTTATTACTTCCGGTTTATTTGTTGTGCTTCGTCTGTTCCGTTTTCTTTCACGTTCGGTTTGAAGTACGTCGCTGTATGCTCCCTGTTATCTATCGGGTGGATTTTGATAGAATTTCGGGGATGAATTTTAGCACGTCTGACTAGCACGGTAGTTGCTCGATCCCCCAATTGAGATAAAATATGAGTATGCTACAAGTTATAGCCAAAGTCAAGTACGCAGTGGGAAAATATTCACTTGTACACATATGCGTAATTAAAAATGTAATTTTTTAATTTTGGTGATATGTATTCACCCCTTAAAAAAAGTGTAAGGGAAAAACTAAAAAAAGTGTATGAGAATTAAGGTATTTTAGAATTTTGTAGCAAGTTTCAGCCAAATTCTTGGGTTGACAGCGGAGATTGGGGTCCGGACACAATTTGAGACCCAAAAACCCAAATTGTCTTGAAATAAACTCCTGTATAAAATTATTGGAAAATTACCATACTTCATGGGCATACTTTCCAGTGCTAGACTAAGAAATATTCCAAATTTCAACTTGTTCGGTCTGTTCAGTCCAGAGCCACTGAGTGATACGGACGTCCGGGTAACACAAAATCTGGTCCGCAGTAAAAAATATCTTTAGTAATGCAATTTCCTTATTATTTTATGTCAAGAATATGTATTTTACTATGTTAAAGATATCTGAACTAAAAAAAGTTAATACATTTGAAATATATCAATTTTTGTCCTTTAAAACCTAATTTAGACCCAGGAAAGCGATTTCAATAGGCACTCCTGGTGCGTTTTTTTAAAACGTGAGTGCCTAAAAATTGCGGGCCGTTGCAAAAGTACGGCATGCGGCAATACATTCACAGGAAGGGCAACGAAAAATCGTCTTGATTATCATGGATTAATCATCAAAGTTGAAACGCGTGACATTCGAGAAGAAAAGCACGAAGAAGTAAAGCGTCCCTTCAACGGTAAGTGGAGAAAAGACGCTCAAAAAGAATTGATAGCCGAAGGGTGCGCAGTATGGAAAAAACGTCAGGTCCAAGAAAATATGGAAATTGGAGATTGTGTTCCACCATTTCTACCGAGTGATGACGTTCTCAGACAAGCCAGAAAGGAAGGAGTGGATACCCAGCTCGACGTACAGCCATCTGACGCTCGTGACTTGATAAAAACAATTGAAGAATTACCAGCTACCCGTGAATATGCCGGCCTTATACAAGCGGTAGGTTTGTTGCCATTCTACGTTTTCTACGGGAGCCCAGCTCAAATGCATGCTTATAATGAGTATTGTCGGATTATGAAAGGTACAGCAGTCATAAACATCGATGCAACTGGAAATCTCGTCACTAAATTACCTCGAACTGATAATACGGGAATAGGGCACATTTTTCTCTATCTCGTCGTGATTAATTTTGAGAAAACGACACTATCGGTTTATCAAATGCTGTCTGAGAAACATGACGCGGAATTTATCCAATACTGGCTTCAACAGTGGATTCGACAGGGAGCGTGCAAGCCCAGAGAGGCTATCTGTGATCGTTCAAGAGCGCTAATGTCAGCATTGTGTATGGCACTTAACAACATCACGCTTAAATCATACGTAAACAAAAGCTTTGCCGCTGTAACAGGTTCGCCTCACTCGATCGATTCTCTGGCTACGAACATTTGTGTAGATGTTGCTCTTGATACATTCGGTTTGCGGGTGGAAAAGTTTTAAGACGGTCAGGCAGAGTTCAATCAAGGATTTCTTTGTCCGGTGTGTTGCGCTCATGATCGAGTGCCAAACACTTTCTGAGTTCACGGAAATTGTTGTGCTCACGTGCGCTGTTGGGCTACAGGAGTACGAGAACTCACTTTTAGGAATTAAAGAGGCACGAACAACGAGAGAAGCAAGACAAATACTGGAAGACGCAATAGCCGTGTGAAATGTCGGCGTTCAATTCGAGGAGCAAAATCAACGAAAATTCATCCCCCGATTCCGACGAAGCACCAAGTACGAGCAGTCCAATCGAGCAATGGGTGAAGAAGCACTTGAAGCTGGCAGAAAAACCCATTCGTGCTGGGACCGAGTTAAATCCGTTTTTCCTTCCCGATTTTATTCAGGAACTGTCAAGACTCGTGATGGAATTTCCTTTGTGGACCAGCGTTACACTCCCGTACAAAGCGCCACGGGCGACTTCGAGTTACGTCGAGGGGTCTTTTAACGACTTGAAAACTAGAGTTTTGAAAAATCATCCCAGGCCGATGCCTGTCGACAAATTTTTGAAGAAACACGCTATGGACATTGCCGGAGGAACACTCCTATTCGCGTCGAATATTGTTAATTTTGAACACAGAGGTGATTCAGTCAATATTTGGCCGCTAAAGAATGTTCATGCGACCAACGATTTTTTCTGCTTGAATTCAACTCCAAACCAATTCAACGCGGTTGGCAAGGACTCCGATTTACTTTCTCACCAAAACTGGCGAACAAAAGCTGATCAAAGAGACATCGAGGGTGACATTGAATCGCTTCAGGACGAGACTCATCTATGCACTGATGACGCGCTGAAGCAAGAATCCGAGACGAGAGAGCGAAGATTATCCGAGGTCGAGTCGAGTTGGTCGCGGGACCAAATCGAGGGAGCAGTAGGCCGCATTTCACCAAATCTCAACATCCTTGATAAGTTAGTACTTGAGAGCATATTTTATGATCATTCGTACAGCAAAATTGCAGAAATTGCAGAGAATATCGACGAGGCTTTTCAACCGGAAACACATTCACCAGTCGACTGCGTGACGACCGCTGCTGCCACCGAATCTCAGCCGGAAATGCATTCACCTGTTGACGGTGTGATGAGCGCTGCTACGGTCGAATCTAAGCCGGAGATGTACGTCGGCGATAGTACGTCGTACACTAAAGCCTCCATTTTTGTTCGTCCTAGCTGGATTTTCGAAGCGACTTCCGAATCGGCATACAATTCGCGATCTAGTTTTGCGCCTATAATTTCATACGAATATAGATGAATAATATTCATATAGCCGTGTAAAATCACAATGTAAAATGTTTGTCTTCATTTTGCCAGAGATTTACGCAAAATACTTACCACAGTCACTGCAATTATAGCTTAAAACCGTGTTTTGCGATATGAAAAGCTTTGATCAGTTCTACCGTCGTCACTTTATCGGCAGGCGTTGAATCCTTCTTCGGAAAGAAATTAGTCACGACCCTCGATGTTGACGTGTCACGTGCGGAGCTGTCTCGCACGCGACGGTACTAACCTCCTGCGTGAAGCGCGGGAGTTATATTTAATTTTGTTATCGGGATTCAATGCTGATCGACGCCCCATACAGGGCGTTCCTGAGTCCGGAAAGGGCGGAAAAATAAGAAAACGGGAATCTGGTAAAATCTGATTATATATTGTAAATCCAAAGGGCGCAATTGAATGATTTTATACCCAATGATAAAATATAACATAAACGATTAAGCAAATAAAATATAAAATGATAAGCGATTAAATCAATCGGATTAAATCAAGCGATTAAATCATCAACGGTGGCGATTCAGGGTCGTTACAATATTATTCACACTCATTCCAATAATCATTCACACACACACTTACAATTTGTCGGCGGTGTGTGAGCTGCCGCACACGCTGCGCGCACGCTTGCAGGCTCAAAATCGGGCACTCCCACAATCGGTGGCACCCGCGCGCTCGCACTCACACGCTGCACACTTTACGCACTTATGATTTACACGACGGAACGTTCGTGGCGGAAATTTAATTCGTAATTAGCACCGAAAGACTTATCCCCGCGACGCGAGCAACTCCCGTAATTCCGTACACTCCGGGTTCTCGGTGTTACCGGATTTGGAATAATTTACGGGAGACTTATTGCCACTATGCGGACGCTGTTCAGTGGAGCCGATTCCAACGATTCAGAGGATAGTAGGAGACTGCCGTTCCGCTCGCTGTCCGACGGTCTCCTTGCCGTCGGTCGGCGAGCGAAAAGTCTCGGTTTTCGCCTCGCTCACGTCCGCCGCATCCTGGTGTCTAATTGCACTTGGATCCGGCGGACTGTCGCGAAATTTTTAACGCGAAATTAGACGCGAGAAATCAGCAATGGAAAAGATAATTAATATGCGGGACGTGACACCCCTCCCCCCTTAGGTGTCGAGGCCCCCATCGACTCGGACGCACATGCGAGAGAATCGACGGGCGCGCCGGCGGAGTAGTTCGTCGAGGCACGTCCGCGGGATTAATTGCACACACATAAAAAACAACAAAAAGAAAAAGGGAAATCAAAAGGCCATAACAAGGCATCAAATAAAATGTATAAAAAAGAAAATATATGAAATTGTTGGACTTTCGCTCACCGTTGATGTATGACTTAAAATCTAATGAATATATAATGTGAAAAAAAAAGGAAATTGCGAGGCACTTCGGGAGACACTACAAGGCCATATTATTTCACTTTCACTTCGCTTTCCCGGCCGGTACTGCGGCACAGGGAAGTTCTTCGATGTGTGCTAATTCGTCGTCGGTGAATCCCCTCACCGGATCGGTGAGAAGATTGCTGATTCCCGTCTCGGTCGGGGTTGAATTGCTGAATCCGCTGGGCTCGCTGCTGGCTGCTTCGGTCTCGTCAAGGAGCTGCCGGACGCGCTTCAGCTCGTCCGCGAGGAGTTCGAGGGCTCGGTCGATGATGAGCATCGATGCGTTGATCTCGAGAGCTCTTTCCAGCTCTCGGTCGGTTGCGTCGGTGGCCGTCGGCTCCTGGGATACGGCTGACTCCGTCGCCTGGGCCGACGGCTGCAGCTCCTCCTCGTCGAGTTGCGTCTGCACTGAGACGTAGTTGGGCTCGTCCTCGTCAGAGGAATACACGGTGATGACCTCTGGTTTGGGAGTCAGTGACTCGAGTTCGATCGTCGGCTCTCGGCCTCTTGCGGCTGGCTCGGAGATGGCGATCGTTGTTTTTTCGATCGGCGGCTCTGGGGATTCGGACAACTCCGTTTCCCCAGCAGACGGCTGTTTTCCCTCGCCAGGCTGTCTGCCTTCGGATCGCGTCTCAGGCTCTTCCCCGTCGGAATCGGTAACCGGAAGTTCATCGACCGACGGCTCTGGGGATTCGGTCAAATCCGTTTCCCCGGCAGGCGGCTGTTGTCCCTCGTCGGGCTGCACGCCGAAGGTGAGTCCCTCGAGCTCTTCCTCGTTGGATGCAGCGGATTCTTCGGCCGCCGGCTCTGGGGATTCGGCGAAGTCCGTCTCCCTTGCCAACGGCTGTTGGCCCTCGTCGGGCTGCGCGCCGACGGCACATGCCTTGAGCTCTTCCTCAGCCGTTGGCTCTCTGTACTCGGCCACTGCCGTTGCCGGCGACGTCGGCTGGCTATGGGCACGGGCGCTTTGCGCGACGTGCTCCAGCGTGCCGAGTCGGGTCACGGCCTCGCTGAACAGAGTCCGAATGGCCTCGATTTCCTCCAAGACAGTTAGTTGCTAGGTTCCGGCGGGATCCGTTGAAAGGGCCGCGTCGCGGTGTTGCGGTGGTCCGAGGACAGCCTGGAGTTCGCGCTGCATCGCGAAATGCCTCGCGTGCAGCGCTCTCTTCAACGAGGCTGTTATGCCCAGCCCGGCCGTGTAATCCGCCAGGAACGAGAGGTCGTCTCCCGGGCGGATGGCGATGGGCGTCGTGTTGACACACTTGTCTTTGGTCTTGGGTTGTTTCTTTCCTCCCCGGTGCCTGCGGTCGGTGGTCTCCTCGTGGCGGCGAGACACGGCCCCCGCCCGGGGGCTGGCGACGGCTTCGGGATGTCCGCTGCCGCGGCTACCTTTGCCGGGTCGTCTCGGGACGTCGAGGGCCTCGAACGCTCCAGCGTCGGTGACGGGAGTCGGCGGTGCAGGCGGCGCTTGAAGTCTTCCAGCCACTGGTCCGCGCGGTCTGTCCTTGAGCGCTTGGAAAATTCCGGTAAATAGCGCTCGAAGGCCAGGATGCACTGGCCTGCGTGCGGAGCGGCGCGGATCGCCGGCATCACTAGGCCACAGAGCGGGCAGGTCAAATTGCCTCGCCGGCCCGTTTTTCCCGACCAGTTCTCGTAGCACGCGTCCCATTCAGGGCACTGCCGCACGGACTTACGGCATACCGGGCACCGCCTGAGCAAGAGTAGCAGGTGCTCCGCATCGGCGAAGTTCTCGCACATTTTTTGCTGTATTTAGAACAACTCAGGGTCGCGCACACACAACAAAATAGTCACGAATCGTCGAAAATATTCACACACAACAAATCGCACGAGAATCCGGGTCGTGCAGGGCTTCGTGTTTCGCAGAACTCCAGTTCACGCGAGGGGGCACGAAATCACGAAAATCCACGTCGCGCAGAACTTCACGAGAAAGTGGCACTAAGTCGCACGAGGTCGCGGAACGACGCGAGTCGAATACGCGGTGACGCGGGTACTTCTGACAACATCGTCGGACGTTGCGGCAGCGATGCGATGCGGAACGCGATCGGTGGGGTTCTGCTTCCTTCCTTCTAGCGACGGACCGGAGTGCTCGACTTCTTTTCCCGGCTAATCTACGACTGCGTTAAGTGGGGGTAAAGTTCGAGGAAAAGTGCCTGATGTCATTGTTGCGTCTGTTCGGGCGCCCGGTGCTTCGGTGGTCCTCAGCGTTACGCTCTGGTTTCCTCCGGCCGGACTTGTTGACGATACGTGGCCCAGCTCGATATCACCTCGGCTCGAGTGTGGCCCTTGAACCTGCCTGCCTGGCTGCCTCTGCAGCGTACGGAGAACAGAGTGGCGATAGATAACACTCGCTCTCGACAAAAGAATAGAATTATTGTCGCTGCACGGAGAAAAATCTCTATGTCATGATAACAAAACTCGGTTTGTCGGCTGCTGGTGTGTTGCCATGACAGTACGAAATGTAATTGTAACGTTCAGATTGTACGGCCAACTAACAAATATTTGTTACGGTAACTGAAAACTGTAGGTTGTTGATTATCTGTTAACATAACAAATAATTACTTGGCTTGATCTTTCCGATTGTTGCTACGATGAATGAGTTATAGTAGGACCGAAAAAAAGCACTTTCGCTGCGTGGACGGATTAATTCTATGCAAATTTAACAAATGTAGACGTGCGGGTGAGCTCTACGACGTAGTCAGAAGATTGCAAATGCCGCACGTCGGCCATCAAAACGGTTAACGTGTGATTCTTGAGCTAGTTTGTGTGTCATTTTTATTTTTATCGTCGAACGCGTTTTGTCCCGTAGATGTGCCATCGTTTACGCTTTGGTAAACGAATTGCGTAAAGCAGGATTGCGGCGCTGGCTTTGCATTGAAAGAACGCCGACGAGAGAAAGAGAGAAAGAGAAAAATACTTCCGGCCCATGTTTACATTTTGTTTGGGACGACGCTTGGACGCGCTCTCTCTCGCTCGTCCGGCTGCGTCGCCGTCTTCTCGGCCGGTCGACGCACACAATATACCTCGCTTAACGTTTGGCGTATACGATGTATATTAGAAGATGACGGGGCGCAGCGCTCGCGTACGTGCAAGGTCGTGTTCAAAAACAGTGAAAATTATATCGGAATGTAAAGCATTATCTCAATCGAAATTACGACATAATATTTCTCAGTTTCTTTGAACGCGACATTGCGTATGCGTCGATTGGCCGAAAGGATAAACAACTTCGAGACCGTGTGTTTACATTTTTTCACGCCGAGGTTCGGACGCGCTTGATTTCGCTCGTTCGCGCTTGCTCGCTCTGCCTCTCGGCCGGTCGACGCACACAATATAATCTCGCTTAACGTACAGTGTATGCTATGTGTATTTGAAGACGACGGGGTGGCGCGCTTACGTAAGTGCAACGTCATGTTTGAAAAAATCTAGAAATATTATAGGGCATCGCTTTAAGCGAAATCACGAAAAAATTCGTTGTACCGGTAGACGAGCGCGCTCTGCGAAAGCAGTGTCGGTAAACCAAAATTGCGGCGCTGGCGTCGCGTCGAAGAACGCCAACGAGAGAGAGAGAGAGGGAAAGAGCGCCAGTCGGTTGTCCGCTGTTCCATACAACGGATCGAGGAAAAATCGGGAAGCATCGAGGAATCGTTAAATTCTGCAAACACAGTGCCGGTAAAAAAAATTGCGGCGCTGGCGTCGCGTCGCACGGACGCCAACGAGAAAGAGAGAGAGCATCAGTCGGCTGTCCGCAGTCGTGAACGATTTGTCTTCGAGAAACAATCGCGTCGAACCGAACGAATCGGTTACTTGTGTACAACGGATTTGTGCAACAGTGTTGAAGTGCCAGTGTTACGTGATGTCTGTGGAGGAAACCGTCATTCGCTTGCGCAGGTGGGGTATTTCCGAGGAAGCTGTCCAGAAATTCAAAGGTAAATGCGTATTATCTCTCAGCTTGCCACTTTGTTCTCTCCCTCAAGACGATGTGCTACTGAGGCAGTTAAAAAAAATTGTAAAGCGCTGTTTTCGGCAAAATACGAAATTACGAAAAGCATTGATTTCGTCTTCGAATTCCGTAGTCAACGCTTCTCGTCTTTTCATCGACCGATCAACCGTGACGGGAAACAATAATTCGGAAAAATTTAGCTGCCTCATTCACACATTCAGACGATCGTTATATAGATCGCACGTTATGCGACGTGCATAATACGTTTCGCCCGGCCGAAAGGACAAAGGACTTCGAGGCGGTGTGTTTTTTTGCGACGAAGCTTGGACGCGTTCTCTCTCGCTCGCGCTCGCTCGCCGTCCTATCGGCCGGTCGACGTACACAATATACAGAAGCCGACGGGGCGCAGCGCTCGCGTACGTGCACGGACGTGATCGAAAAAAGCGAGAAATATTATATCGAGATGCAGCGCATCATCTTACTGGAACACGACATAATGTTTTTCATTTTCTTGGAACGCGACATCGCGTATGCGTCGATTGGCCGAAAGGACTAGAAACTTCGAGACCGTTTCTTACATTGTCTTCGCGGCGAGGTTGGGACGCGCTCGCTCCCCTCTCTCTCGCGCTCGCTCGCCATCATCTCGGCCGGTCGACGGACAGCGTACGTTATATATCGTACATCATGTTAAATCGAACATACGAGATATCACTTTTTTCGATCGCGACGTTACGTGTGCGTCGCCCACCCGAAAGGACAAAAAATCTTCGAGACTATGTGTTTTTTTTTTCGCGATGAAGCTCGGCCGCATTGTCTCTCGCTCGCGCTCGCTCGCCGTCCTATCGGCTGTTCGACGTACACAATGTACATTAGAAAACGACGGGGGTCGCAGCGCTCGCGTACGTGTACGGTCGTGTTCGAAAAAAGCGAGAAATATTATATCGTGATGCAGCGGTCCATCTTCTCGAAATGACGACATAATATTTCTCATTTTTTTCGAACGCGACATTGCATATGCGTTGGTTGGTCGAAAGGAGAAATACTTCGAGAACGTTCGTCACATTGTCTTCGCGGCGAGGATGGGACGCGCTCGCTCTCCCTCTCACTAGCTTCCCTCTCACGCGCGCTCGTTCGCCGTCTTCTCGGCCGGTCGACGCACACAATATTCCTTGCGTAGAGTACAGCGTACGTATATCGCGCATTATTTGAAATCGAAATCACGAGATATTTCTCACGTTGTTCCAACGCGACAGTGCGTGTGCGTCGACCGGCCGAAAGGAAAAAAATCCTTCGGGGCCGTGCGTAAAAATTTTGTTTCGCGGCCAAGCTCATTCGCGCTCTCCCGCTCTCGCGCTCGCGCTCCCTCTCGCTCTTGCTCTCGCTTGCACTGGCTCGCTGTTCAATCGGCCGGTCGAGGCAAAATATAACTTTTTTTTACTTAATTTTATCGCGATTAATTTTTTTTTTTTAATTTATCGCGAAATAATTTTTTTAATCTGTATAAAAAATACGTCTGCCCTTATGAAATTTTCAGCAATAACGATTAGTTATTAAATCAATAAAATTTCAGACGCGCGCATCACGGACGACTTATTTCCGTTCGTAGAAGACGATGTCTTGGCCGATCTCATATCGTCACCATTAGAATTGGTGCGGTTTCGAGTACATCGGACCAAAGAATTCGCGGAAAAGCAACCGAAGATTTTCGCAACAGCCGGTAATATTTTTCTTCAGTTTTGATTGTTTTTTTTTTTTTTTTTTTTTTTTTTTTTTTTTTTTTTTTTTTTTTTTTACTAGAAATTGATTTTAATATTCAAATGTCCATTCGGGGTTTTCGCAGATGCTGACGGACTTGTGACGATTGCGGAGGACAGCGAATGCGTACTGGACGCACTGATCGGCGAATCCGGTGTCGAAAAACGCGCAGCCGTTGAAGAACCTCCCAAGGACGAAACTCCGGCAATTGAAGGATGCTGGGATGATTCCGCGGAAATAGTAAGCAGCGTTGCATATTTGGTGCAATTAATTTTATTCTTAGCTACTAGGTTACGATGCTACCCATTTTTGCGATATAGTGTTTAAAGAAGTGATATTAATGTTAATGTTAATGAAAATGTATTTCATTTAATATACGCGTGTGTAAACTCATCAAATACGAACTGTTATTTATTTCAGAATAAACCCAATCCCTAATTTAATTCTACATGGAAGAAATGTAATATGTTACGACAACTCACCACAAGTCACTGCAACAAATTTTGTACGTCAAGATAATGACAATAAACTCTTCAGTGACAGTAAAAAATAATTAAGTTACGCTTAATTTGTTAAAGTAACAAATAACATTTGCCAGAGTAACGATGCGGATTGGCTGTGGTGACAAATGCATTCGTCACATAACGTAATTTCTTTTGTCGTCGTAGCAAAAGACAAATAGTCAATTCAGCAACAAAATTTGTTGAGAGAACCCGATTTCATTTGTTACCACAGCAAATCTGCATTGTTATTCTGGCAAAAGTTATTTGTTAAAGTAACGAAATACGAATAGTTAATTTAGCAAAATCATTTGCTGAAAGAACACGATTTGATTTGTTACCACAGCTAATCCGCAAGTGTTACAGTGGCAAATGTTATTTGTTGCTCTAACAAATAAAGCGTAACAAATGTTTATTTGCTACCGTCACTGAAGCGTTTGTCGTCACTATGTTAACATACAAAATTTGTTGCAGTGACTTGTGGTGAGTTGTCCTAACACAAAAATTTTTCTGCGTGTGCGAGGAAGGCATGTAGGGTGAACCCGGCGACGAACAACGTATGTTGCCTTCTTTTATCCCGTCGGTGCGTGCCTATTTCGGCGATGCGTTGTTCGATTTCGAACAACGACTCGTCTGCCTCATGTGTTTTCCATTGGGCTCGCTGTTCGGTCAGTTTTTCCTCCAGCAAGCGTTCCGGCCCTTTTTCCTAGGGATGTGCACAAGCTCGCTCGAGCCCGCTCGAGGCATGCGCGTGAAGCTCGGTACTTGCTCGAGCTTTGCATCGAGCAACGGTGCTGCATCGAGCTACCCCGAGCCGGTCGAGTAGTCCGAGCCGTCCGAGCTCGACGAACCGTTCGAACTTGCCGAGCCGCTCGAACTCGCCGAGTCGTTCGAGCTCGCCGAGCCGCCCGAGTCGCTCAAGCTCGCCGAGCTGCTCGAGCCGCTCGAGCTCGCCGAGCTACTCGATCTACTCGTGTTCGCGAAGCCACTTGGACTACTCGAGCCCGCCGGGTCGTTCCACCCGCTTCACTCACACGGTTTAACCTTGTTATTCGACGAGATGTAATACAATTTATAAAATCTTTATCTCGGATGTATGTATATATATTGTGTGCTCAGCTCCACGCATGTACTATGTGGCTATTTCTTTTTAGGTAAAATTGAAAAGAATAGAAGCAATCGAGACGAGAAGTTTCTGTTTTATTACAACATAAGTGATGTGTTGAATTTCATTTCAATGAATGTAAATCTTCATTACGCTTTTTTTCTCGCCTCTCCCCCTCGCACGAATCATCATTGGTACTAAATGTTAAATTATCGTCTAAAGTTATATAAATATTTACAAAAATTCGATACAATCAGAATCTAAAGAATTAATACGATACGATAGAGACGTTAAATTTGGCGTCGACGCTTGTAAATTACCGGTGTCATGGGCTCGGCGAGTGGTCGTTTCTCCGCATTCGGAACCACACGGCTGCAGATAAATTCGCCCGAATTTATCAGTTTTTCGTAACAAAAATTACTCACAGTTCTCGTGTAAAAACGCGAGTTGCTCCACGTGAGAAGACAGCAGCTGCAACCTGTTTGGAGTCACGATATTTCCGGCCGTCGAGAAAAGTCTTTCGCTCGTAGTTTGAGCGGCGGGAATGTTCAAATATTGGCGCGCTGCGTGTGCCAATATCGGGTATCGAACACGATTCCTCGACCACCAATCGTACACGGAGATTTTGCGAGACACAACTTTCTCTTCCAAATACAGCTGGATTTCCGTGCCAACGTTATTCTCGCCGCCGTCGTCATCATCCGAATCGAGAAACATGTCAAATAATTTTCGCAGTTTTGACTTCGGCTCGCCTAGAAAGATGAAAAAAAAAAATGCGTTTATACGAAGAAAAAAACAGCGAGTAAAACATTTAAAGAGGACATGATATATTGACAAATGCTGACAAAAATATTGACCTTGCACTTCACTACGGCGAGTAGCTTCTTTGTCGGGCGCGACCGTGATTTTTTTTCCGTAGAGGAACGTTGCTTTCTACTTTAAACGTTTCATCACCTCATCCTTTTCGGTAGCAGATGGAATAAAGCGATCCTTGTAGCGTGGATCTAAGACCATAGCAAAGACCATCGGGTCATTGCTGGGATTCACGAATGAAAAACGGTGATTTAAGGCATTGGAAAGCGGCCCGACCAGGTCACTCTCGCCCACATCCGAGTCATCTGTTTCCATTTCTTGATCGGTGGTAGCAGCTTTCTTCAGAGTCTCGACGACAGGGATGTACTGCGAAAGACCCGGATATGTGTCGCCACTCATAAGAACCGTCGCTTCTTTAACGGGTTCCAGCGTTTCGACGTACTGGCTGATGGATTGCCACTCGTATTCTGTGAGATTGGCGGGCATACCTTCGTCATGGATAAAATATATATACGTTATTACGTTATTTATAATGTCCTATGAATGGTGACGCGCGTCCACGCGCGCAGTCGGGAGTTAGTCAGCGTAGTAGGACGAACCTTGCGATTTTTAGCGAAAAAATGTTCGATTTTACGAAGTTTAAAAGCTCTATCCGATTGGAAATTACCCGCTGGTTCCAAAACCATGGATGTTTGCCCGAAAAATTGAAAATTCGAGGAGAAAAACGCAAAACACGATTGTTTTTTACGAACTGCCAAATTTCGCGATATTAAACATCGAACTATCGTTGTATCGCAACGACCAATCAGAGGCCGAGTTATATCGGCAACAACAACCACATTGGCGCAAATTACGGACTTTTTAATAGAGGATCATTTATATCACGTTTTTTTTATGATAAACAGGGCAGGGAAAAAATACCTCTATCGCACAAAACGACACATAGAGCTTTCCTCAGTGTCAGCAATCTCTCGAACATGTCATACTGACTGTTCCATCGCGTGTCTACGTTTTGCACGAGTTTCAAAACGTTTTGATCCGGCGTGAGATTTTTTTGCGCGTTGAAAAACTTCGCCTGTCCCGTTGACGATCGCGCGAAGAAGCTGACGATCGTTTGGGCTTTTCGACAAGTAGCCGCGAAATCAGGGGATTCCTAAGTAGAAAAGACACAATATGTTTCATAACAAAAATGTAATAACGATTATATATTATATATTGCAATAATTGTAGCAAATTACCTTCACGGCATCTTTCACAACGAGTTGCAACGTGTGAGCAAAGCAAGGGATTCGAATCCACCCAGTGCCCATACGTATGGCTCCAACGATGTTGGGCGCATTATCTGTTACAAAAAATAACGAGGTAATTGCGGCGTTGTTGAGCCCCCACTCGACAATGGTTTCCAGCAACACATCGTGCAAGTTTTTGCACGTGTGGCTTTCGACCAAATGCGTCATCGCCAACGTGAACTTCCGAGGTTCGAAATCCTTCGTGACGTAGTGTACTGTCAATGACACGTAACTCTCGATTGCTCGCGAAGTCCAACCGTCGGTGGTAAATGCAACCGATGTAACGCCTTAAATTATATCCAATGAAATGAAAATTAATTGTGTACAATAAAATAACATTTTAAAGAAATTTTTAGAATAATATTTTAAGAAAACTTTATGAAAATATGTTGAGTAACGCGAATTTCAAATCGTATTTACTCCAATTTGTTATTCTATACTTTACCTTCCTCTATATCCCGTGCAATTATCTGCCGAATGCGCTCTTTTTCTTGTGCGTAGAGAGCCGGAATGATCTCTCAGGAAAAGGTCGTCCGGGATGGAATGGCGTATCTCGGTTCCAGCGTTTTTATTAACGCACGGAATCCTCGCCGATTTACAATGTTGTGTGTATGGCTCCAGGTCCCAAATAATCATTTTCGCGATTGCTTGGGTGAGTTCGTTCGCGCGAGCCGAATTCGGATCGAGAATTGCTACGACCGCTGGTACATTGTTGTCGACTAGACATAAACAATGTGCAATTTATGTTTATTCAATCTTGGTCAGGCTCAGCTCGAATTGGCAATGAATTTTAAATAACAAAAAATGCGGCGAACGCTCCAATATTGTTCTGTTCACAAACTGCATTGAAAACCAAAATGTCAGGTATAGGGTAGAAGTACCGGTTGTGGCCACTGTACCGGTTGTGGCCACCTCCCCTAGTTTTTAGTGATTTTCTTGTCTTAGAAGTTGCAGCGACTGTACGCAACGAACATTTTCGAAGTCCTCGAGTATTCCAGCAATAAATATCGTCGGAATTACGCGAGAACATCCACGTTGAAGGAAAAAACATACGCCGAAGTGCAGGATCGTCGTGCGCCAATGTGAGAAACTCAAATCCTTACGACAATCGACAAGAATCGGAGGTAAGGAAAAAACTATTTTTAGGTTATATAATTGCGTGATTGGTTTCGGCAATGACATGTTTTAGTTTTTAATGTTTTTCTGGTCTGTGTAACGCTTTATGGATAATGAATTGTGAATATATTTATACAAATATACTGTGGCCAAAACTGGTACATTGAATTACGGTATTGTACCAGTTGTGGCCATGTCATTATAACCTTTTATTCCATGGCAGAATTCATGTGCATTAATCAATATCTGAGTATTTTGTAACTATTTGCAGTTTAAATAAAAATATAGTTTTGTTTCTAGGTTATGGCACCGAAGAAGAAATCTGCATCGAAGAAAAAATCTGCATCGAAGAAGCCAGCGAAAGGAAAAAAGTTATTCTCATACTCTCCGCAGCGAGTGAAAAATGCTTTGGATGCCATACGCAGTGGCACTCCTGTTTTGCAGGCTAGCAGGACGTTTGGTGTTCCACGTACAACATTAAGGCGAAAAATCAAAGGATCTGCACCAGAAACATCAGGGCACGTAGGCCCTTTCCCAGTTCTTGGCTCATACGTGGAAAAGAAACTATCCGACTGGCTGATTGAGACTAGCCGAATGGGATTTCCCATCGATAAAGAGTGCTTGCTGCACTCTGTGAAGCAATTGGTGGAAGCTGAGAATCTTCAAACTCCGTTTAAGAATAATCTCCCTGGACGAAGATGGTTTGAGTCTTTCATGAAAAGGCACCCAGAATTGTCCCAGAAAAAGGCTGAATATTTGAGCAAGACACGTGCTGCCGTCTCGGAAGACTCAATCCGGAAGTGGTTTGCGAATCTCGAAACATTGCTTGGAGAAAATATGCAGATATTGCAACATCCGCGTCGCATATTTAACATGGACGAAACAGCCGTTTTTCGCGCACCGAAAGGCGGCCTCGTTCTAGGAGAAAAAGGAAAGGCTTTGTACGACGTATCGTCCGCAAGCGATAAAGAGGCGATTACAACTTTATTTACTGTCAACGCTGAAGGACAAATAGCTCCACCTTTGACTCTCTATAAATATGTACGTTTGCCGAAAAGCTGCATCGACGCTGCTCCTCCGGGTTGGGGCATTGGAAGAACGGAAAACGGTTGGATGGATAGCGCATCGTTTTACGAGTACATCGCGAACATTTTCCATCCATACCTGCTCGAAAAGGAAATTCCTCTCCCAGTCATCGTGTTTTTGGATGGTCACGTGTCACATCTCTCATATCACCTCAGCCAGTTTTGCAGAGAACACAATATCATTGTCTGCTGCCTGCCGCCAAACACCACGCATATTCTGCAACCACTTGATGTTGCATTCTTTGCTCCGCTCAAACAACAGTGGAAGAAGTTCGTCAAATTCTGGCGGCTGCAACACGACGGGGAAGACATCCAGAAGTTCGAAGTTCCTAATGCACTTTCACAAATAATTGCGAAGCCGAAGTTTGCCGATACGATCAAAGCTGGATTTCGAACGTGCGGCTTATATCCTCACGACCCAAACGCTGTGGATTACACGAAATGTGTGCAACGAAAACCAGTTGAAGAGGCGAAGACAACTGAAGAAGAAATCATCGTTGGGAATCAAACGAGCGACGAACATTTGCCCCTTCGATATCTCGAGAGAAACATTCCTATTGACATTTTAAGGGAGTTCGAGAGCACGTTTGCCTCTAATACAGATTGGGTGGGAGATGTTCAGTACACAGCTCTCTACGAAACCTGGTTTCGTATTCGCCAAGAGTCGAGCGGAAGAATTCTTCAAGAAGATCCGAATCTTCAAGATAATCGCGAGCATAGCATCGACGTTGAAGCGTCGGCGGTAGAGACATTTAATTGCGATTCTATCGAATTCGAGTTTCCCGAGTTGCAGTCGGTTCTAGATGGTACGTATTTCTGTAAAATTTCAAGGATGCAGAATTCGAACCTCAAAATTATATTTAAAAAATGGTAAAATTGCAAAATTGCAATTGTATAATTCTCAGGACATTTCAAAATGTATTCGCCTAATTAGTTTTCATGGATTACGAATGTATAGGTTTGGAGCAGGAAATTTTGTTCATCGGCGATGTGGAAGAAGGTCCGCTCGATAAGACGGACGAAAATCAGAATTTGTTGACGGCGATGGCCGGTAACGAGGCGATTAATCTTCCTTCTACAAGCGCGGCGAAAGAAAATTTGCAGAAAGCAACTGAGCAGACGAATGATGCAGCAAATTCTACTTCTTGTGAAGGAAACAACATCACGGTCACAAAGTCAATGGATGAAACGTTGCAAAAAGTGCTGATCTATCCGGATCCAAAGCCTGCGAAAAAACGGCAATATAAGCGTGAACAGCTGCCGTGTGTCGTCACATCTGAGAAGTGGGCTGAGATAATGGCAGCTAAGGAGAACGACAAGCGAGAGAAGGCGGAAAAAGCTATGGCGAGAAAAGCGAGAGGGTTAAAGGAAACCAACGAGACTGAAGAAAACATTCACGAAGAAGCTATGCAGGATTCAACCACCGAGGCTGGTGTACCACCGAAAAAATCAAAACCTGCGAGAAAGGTCATACAGAAGCCACCGCCGCCTGCGAAGAAACCCACCGAAAAGCCGCCGCCTTCGACGAGAAAGCGCACTACGAGGGCAAAAGCAAATGAAGCGTAAGCGCAGTTGCCCTCTCCAACGTGAAGCAACGTAAAATGACATTGCTGTACCTACAAAAATATTAAAACATTTATTTTGAATTTTTTTAATTATTTTTTCCCAATAAATGATGTCTGTTAAGATCATTTCGAAGATATATGGCCGCAACTGGGACATTAGGTGGCCGGAACCGGTACAAGTGTGGCCACAACTGGGGCATTGGCACATTCCATCTTCTCGATTATTTTTCTCTTTTCTCATATATACATAAGGTAATTATATTGTTTAGGATTAAAATTATAACCATTGACGACGGGCAAGGTATAACTGCGATTATTTTTTCAACTCCAATTTCGACCAATCAGAGCGCGGTATTCAACATCACGTGGTACAGCTAGGGTAAAATTATATCGATAATTTTTCGAAAATTTCCCGGCTCGGTTGCTAAGCGATAAACAATAATTTTTTTGACACTTGTAACCTCTGCGAATCTTTAAAACGTCAAGGTACTATTAACGGTCGTCAATATGAGTGAGTCAAAAAAGCGATTTGGTGATGAATCGCTTCAGAACATCGCTAAAAAAATAAAACAAAATGTCCCGGCAAATACAGAAAAGAGTAAAAAATCGATTTGGGCGCAATTCACTGCATTTTGTGCAGAGAGAAAATATGTGTTGGATGCAACATCGTCGGATAGAAGTCTCGCCGATATTTTGAAAGACTGGGCCTTTAATATGAAAAGACACAACGGAGAAGAGTACAAGGAAGCAGTCGTCAAAACCATGTGGAACCAAACCGCTAAATTATTGAAAGACAAATACTTTACAGAATTTAACAGAGAAGTAGATCCGTTTTCGAGTCCTGTCTTTCAAGAAGCTCGAAACGCAAAAAATGCTAAGAGACGGCTTTTGCAAGCGGATCCTGAAAAGCGCATGCAAAGTGCAAGTGCTCTCGAAAAAGCGGACATCGATGAAATGGTGAAGATTCACGATGAAGACACACCAGACGGGCTGCAAAAGAAATTATTCCATATAATATCGGTGGAGTTAGCCTGGAGAGGAGGTGAGGGAGCGTCTGCTATGCTTTATCATTTTAAAGAAGAAACAGGCAATAATGGAAAGGCCACTGGAAGGATGGAATACAACCCGATTTTCACGAAAACTACCCAGGGCGGCGACAAAAAGTGTGCCAGCAGCAAGTGGCTCATTGTTAATGAGGAAAATCCTGCCAATTGTCCTGTACGCCTATTCAAGAAACTAATTTCCAAAAGAGGCGAAAACGTGAAAACGGACCGATTGTTTTTGGCGGTGCATCCGAGGTGGCAGTGTGGAGACGAGTGGTACAAAAACTCTGCTGTAGGAAAAAACACGATAGGAAAATGGACCAACGAAAGTGCAACCAAAGTGGGACTGGACACAAAACGAAAAAAAATCACGAATCATTCAAATAGAGCCACGGCAGTGTCAACCCTCGCTAAAGCTGGAGTAGGAGAACACCAAATCACCAAAATCACTGGACATACGAACGTAAATTCCATCAAGCCGTACCTTCAATTGGACCAAGGACATCATGAACAACTGATGAACAAGATGAGACAGAATGACGAACCAAAAATGCAAAATATTACATCGACATCTACAAATTTCAATTTGATCCCACAAAACTCTACAAATACCAATCTTATCCCACACAACGTTACCTACACTTACAACAACTGTACCTTTAACTGCACAAATCTTCACATGAACCAGTAACTTGTATTGTATTGAGTATAAAATATTCAAGAAATTCGAAATAAAACGTTTCCACGAAGATGTTAAATACCGCACTCTTATTGGCCGAAATTGGAGTTAAAAAAATAATCAGCCGAATACCCCTCGAGCTTGAAAATTAATCGGATATTTCCCTCTCGTTTCCCTGCGTAGCATCGAAGGCGACAAGTTTTGGTCAAAAATCCCTCGCGCTTCGCGCTCGGAATTTTTATAACCAAAACTTGTCCCCTTCGTTGCTACGCAACGAAACGATCGGGAAATATCCGATAATTTTCAAGCTCTCGGGGTATTAGAACCGAAAACATTTGATCATTTATTAGTCCGAATTCAATTGAATGCAGTGTGTGAAAGCGCTTAAGGTGGCCACAACCGGTACTTCTACCCTATAAAACAATTTTGGAGCACTGGCTCCATCCCATAGTCAGAAGCAATACGCACAAACATTTTGGAGCACGACCTCCGTCGAAGAACAAAATGTGTGTCGAGTAGAAACATTTTGTCAGATTTAACACTGCCGATGAAGAAATGTGTGTTAAATAAAAATATTTTGTGAGATTTGACTGTCGAAGAAAAAATGTGCTGGGTTAAAATATTTTGTAAGATTAACTCTGTCGAAGAAAAAAATCCATGACAAGGAGAAACATTCGACAGACTTAGTATTGAAAAATGTTTCTCTTTATAATGTATTTTTTTTTTTCTTCAACAGTTAATTTTACAAAATGCTTCAATTCGACACGTTTTTTCTACGGATGTAGTTAATCTACAAAATGTTTTAATTCGACACATTTTTTTCTTTGAGAGAAGTTGTGCTCCGAAAGCTTTGTACTCGACATAATTTGTTTGCTTCGGCAAAAGACATTTTCGAACGTGTTTGTACATAGTAATTGTCACTCTGCAATGGAGCCAGTGCTCCAAAATTGCTCTGTGGTTTCCTGAAATATTTGAAATTGCTATTTTACTGTATATCAGATCTATTATACCGTGAGAGACTCTGTGCGAACGCAAATGACGCCAAAGTGACGTTGTCGAGCTACTTGAAACTTTCAAAATCTTTGCACAAGTCGTGCATTTCGCCTCATTTTGGTCGAGCTTCGTAAAAGACTCCCAAATAAGGCTCCGCGGCGTTTCTTGGACGGTAGTCACAGTGTCGTTGTTGCTAGTGCTCGCCCGGTACTGGAATCGTCGCGTGCGAATCCATCCGAAGAATTTTCGTCCATCCCGCGACGAAGAAATGATCGAATAATCGATTTTTCTGCACTGATTTCACTGCGTTTCCTTTGTCTGCCAAACAATTCGTATCCCGAAGTTGCTTCAAACTGCTGAAGTCAATTGGGTAGGTTCGCATACTGCGCTAGTCATGGCGCGTGTGCGCATGCCATGTGCGCATATCACGAGTAAGCGAAACATCGAAATATATGCGCTGTATTTTTTGGTTTTCACAAAAAGCAAAAGATATATTAAAAATATGTTTATATTAAAAATATGCATTTTTTACATAAGCATATGTTACATAATTCATTTGAATGATGTAAAATCGAATTGAGAAGATGGAGCGGCTCGAATGAATTTATTGGCTCCAATTGTTTGCGCAGGCGCGTGACTTGGCGGCCCGTGCGGCCGGCGCAGGTCGGGCACACTCGGGCGGCCGAAGCACTTCGGGCGGTCCGAGTAGCTCGAGCGGCCCGAGTAGCTCGGGCGGCTCGAGCGGCCAGCACAGGTCGGGCGCACTCGGGCGCTCTCGGGCGGCTCGAGCGACCCGAGCGGCTCGAGCGGCCCGTGCGGCCGGAGCACCTCGGGCGATCCGATCATCCGAATGATTCGAGCTTACATCGACGCTCGACATAATACCGAGCCACATCGAGCTGACCCGAACAGGCTCGATCAGCGACGAGCCGAGCCGAACAGCGAGCCGCTCGAACGAAGTCGAGCTTCTGCACATCCCTACTTTTTCCGACGCAGCAATAAGCGTTGGCGCTTATTGATTGAGACGTCTAGTGAGATTTCCGGTGAATAGAAGAATTGTTCGTGGCTCTCGTAGGCACGCACACCAGTGAGAGCGGTCGTGCGCGTACGGTCAACACAATTAGCGCTGAGGTGGAGCACGCCCGCCCCCTCCACTGGTATTGTGATATCAGCCAGGCCAGGGCAGAGCACGTGGACCGTCTCGCGCTCTGATAGCGAGAACAGCCACCCGCCCTGGGATGGTAAGTGCGTCCAGAATGCATCGTGTTGCGGTCGAATTCGCACGTCGCACCGCCTGTAGGACTCGATGGTAGGGTTTATTAGCATTAACACTTCGCACTGCTTCGATGTCGAGACCTCGTGCAGCGGTGCTTCCATCGAACAGATGTATCGGTGTTCGACCGTCGCGCAGCCTCCTAGGTAGACGGAGTCCAGTGTTGCCAGACCGTACAATAACTATGGAATCGTACCATAATTTGAATGCGCGTACCATGTACGCGCATTCAAATATTACCGCGCGTACCATGTACGCGTATTCAAAATTGTGGTAAGCGTACCACAATCGGAAAATGTACCATAATTATTGTTCCCAGGCGTTTTTTCCATAACTTTGTACCATAATTCCGGATAATGCTGCACTTAGTCCTGATTATTGATAATCCCAATATTGACGATAATCAAAATAGTGAAACTGTCTCAATTTTCGTCCAACCTCTGTATAGCATCTTTCATTGGTCGCCGTTGATCAATGAGTCGTGATTGGCTGAGGGACTCGGGAACTCGAGACACGCGATGCGATGTTATATCTGCTGGTCTACCACGCTATAGAAAAAAGTATTTCTCTGCTCATGAGGACAGGCCTTATATTGAATAAGCTATCTTCATTGGCTGTTGATTTTGCTGCTAGCGAATCACCGGCAAGTTTTCGTCAAATTACAGGAGTGTACGGCGGTTCGCGTCCTAACGACATAACCTCACAAAAGAAGATCGCGCAGATACGTAGTAGATTTGCATTATGTCATCACTGGACCGAAACGATTCGGCCAAACGGACCCGTGATCCCGCCTCAACTCCCGAAAAGAAGAAGAGGTTGCGGGGGGAATCCCGAGAAAAATCGACGAAGCGAGTGCAGAAGTATCGACAAGAGTGGCAAGATGACGAAAAAAACAAAAATTGGTTAAGACTGGTACCCCAGATTCCTACCAAAGCCCAATGCATTCTATGCAAAACAGATTTCGTAGCGGATATATCTGTTATCAAAACACACGCAGCAGGGAAAAAGCACGTCGCGGTCATCAAGGACATTGGGCATTGTTCTTCTTCGATTAGAGATATCTTCGTAAAAAGCGACGAGAAGAGCAAAGCTACCACCGCATTGGATCTCAAAATAAAGTCGGCAGAGATCAAGTTATCCGGATTTATATCATCGCAAAATTTGGCTCTGCGGCAAATCGACAACATAACCGATGTCTGTAAATCCGCTTTTGACGATTCAGAGATCGTGAAGGGCGTAAAACTCGGAAGGACGAAAGCCACCAGCATTATCCGGAACGTTATCGGAAAGATCCATCGAGAGGAGCTGACAGAAGTACTGAAACGTGTCAAATTCAGCGTCATTATCGACGAAGGTACAGATGTGGCAGGCTCAAAAACAATGGCGGTCTGTACACGATTCTTTGACGAGAAAAGCGGCAGCATTCAAACGAAATTCTGGTCCTTGATCCAAATTTTCGATGGCAAAGACGCGGAAGCAGCTCATAAAGGAGCTACAGCGGAAAGATTGTTCGACGAACTGATGAAATCATTTCAAGAAGCTGAAATTCCTGCAGAAAACATTATTGGTTTTGCGAGCGACGGATGTAACGTCATGTTCGGGGCGCACAACTCTGTCGCCTCGAGAATGAAAGAGCTGCATGAAGGCGTTGTTGTGATGAAGTGCATCTGTCACTCATTACATCTGTGCGCGAGTGAAGCGTGTAAGATGTTACCGAAACATTGCGAAGATTTAGCGAGAAACGTCTACACGTTTTTCAATCACAGCAGCAAGCGACAAGCAGAACTTCAAGAGTTCCAAGAATTCTTCAACGTCGAGCCGCACAAGTTGTTGAGGCCCGCTCAAACTAGGTGGCTATCCCTGTTACAGGTAACACATCCTTCCTTTAAATTCTATCCATAATATATTCTTTTAATAATATATAATAATACACAAAAATATTTTATTATTTGTTGCAGGTCGTCCGACGAATCCTCGAGCAATGGGAACCACTCAAATTATTTTTCACGAGCAAATGGATGGAAGAAAAACTCGTCGCGGCTGAGACTCTGTTCAACGAGCTAAACGATGATTGGCTGAAGCTTTATTATTTCTTTCTCGATTGGGTGCTGCCGAAAAACATCAAAATGAACGAATACTTCCAGAGCGAAAAAGTAGTCATCACACTCTTGCATCTGAAAATGACTGAAATGCTGACGGAATTGTTTTTGGCCTACATGAATCCGAGAGCTGCGAAGGAGAGGAGCCTGAACAGTATAAAACCTAACGACGAATCGCTCTTCGTTCCGTTAAAACAAATGTACTTGGGCGTACAAGTGATGCGAAAGCTGCAAGAAAAACAAATCCAAGCCGAGCCAGACAAGATAAACAACTTTTTATATCGCTCTCGTATGTTCTTGATAACTCTCTGCGAGCAAGTCCAAAAGCGCTACGATTACAGTGAGAATAACATCGCCTCAAAATTGTCTTGGTTTAATCCAAAAGAAGCTCTCATTTGTGCCCCAAAGAGGCCTTCGAGTATCTCGCTTCTCGTGCAGCAGATGCCGTGCATCGTCCCGAGCACTGATATGGCATTGGTACAAAAGATTGACGATCAGTGGAGACAGCTACCGTTTGCATCCTTCCCGACGGAGTTGCTAAACGATCCCGTTGACAAAGCTTGGCTCAAAGTTCGAGACAGCGGTGACGTAACAGGAAAAAAAGAATTCGAAGATATTGGCCAATTCGTTTTGAATCTACTCGTTTTGCCGCACTCGAGTGCTTCGTGCGAGAGAGTCTTCTCGAAGGTAAATTTGATCAAAACGAAATCAAGAAACAAACTGTTGACTCCAACTTTGAATGGGCTGTTACTTTCATCGCAATGCGTTCAAGAAAATGGCGGAAACAAGTTCGAGCCGTCTAAGAAAATGATACAATCTATGACCAGTAGCAATTTGTATCCGATCTGCTGCACCAAAGAAAAGAGTGAGCAGAGATCTAATCTGCAAAACGTTGGAAACGGAAAGGAAAACGTTGGCACTGGGAAAAGCGGTGACAGCGACGACGATATTGTATTTGACTTGGCTTGACTTTTTGAATATTCAAAGTTGGTATTCAGATATATAAGATGGACTGTGATTATATAGCCAAAAAAAGTTAAAGATGTATAGTATATGCAAATCTGTTATCTGTTATGAAACATTGTTAAGAGGTAAAGACAGATTTCGTCGGGCATCTGCAGATTGCCCTTTACCGGAAACCGAACGTTCTCGACTTGTAGTTGGAGTCGTTCGAATCGAAGCGCCATGAGCAACCTGAACAAGGTGTTGCACACCTGACACCTTGTTCAGGTGTGCGAATAGACGGAAAAGTTTATCTCGCGCTTGAACGTACAGCTGTGCCGGCGTGTTCTTATTTGAATAAAAGTATTGCGGCGCTCATCTTTAACACTGTTATTTATTTCCCCCTCACTCGCAACTCGTCTGTTACATTAAATATAATAAATAACGTATGGAAATGATTTAAAAAACCGTTCCACTGATATTAATAAATCTTTAGGGACGAGTTCAAGCAAGAAACAGCGCAAGCAACGTCACTGTGTCTACTAGATTTTGCGATTTCCGCCGCGGCGACAAAAAAGAACAAGAGTGGGGGCTGTCGCTGGTTCTGTTTCCACCAATAGGCCCGTACCATAATGTACCATAATTCGACGGCCCTGGTTTCATAATTTTGTTCGACGGATCTGGCAACGCTGAAGTCGCTGGGACGCCAAGTTTTTTGCATGCCAGCCCTAACAATCACGACGACTTTCAAAGTGACTATAAAAATTAGGTAAAAATGAAAGTTATCGTGGTTGCTAGGGAGTACAGACTTTGCAAGCCAGACTACAGGGATTTTGCTTGGCTGCATTTGATTTGATTTTATTTTTGAAATTGCCATGAATTTTTGGTTTGATGGGATGAAATTGCCACGAATTTTTGGTTTGATGGGATTGAAATTGCCACGAATTTTTGGTTTGGTGAGATTGAAATAGCCACGAATTTTTGGTTTGATGGGATTGAAATTCCCACGAATTTTTGGTTTGATGGGATGCCCACTTTTTTATACTTGGCGTACCAATTTTTGTTTCGAAGAAACATTTTTGGACTGATTTGCTATCTTTTTGAAATTTGACCTCATGAAAACCGACAGTTTTTAATAGAATAGTAGCAGAATTAATCGTTAGCCTAGCCAGTGAAATATTCTATAAACATATATTCTGAGGACGACGACGTTGTTTAAATGGTAAATCGTTGATGAATATCGAAGCAGTGCCCTTGCCTCGCACCCTTGTTGTATAACGTGAATCCTTGTCGTTGTCATTTTCGCCGTGATGAAATATCGGTCGCTCTCTCGGTCGCTCTCTCGGTCGCTCTCTCGGTCGCTCGCTCGGTCGCTCGCTCAGTCGCTCTCTCGGTCGCTCGCTCGGTCGCTCTCTCGGTCGCTCTCTCGGTCGCTCTCTCAGTCGCTCGCTCGGTCGCTCTCTCGGTCGCTCTCTCGGTCGCTCGCTCGGTCGCTCTCTCGGTCGCTCGCTCGGTCGCTCTCTCGGTCGCTCGCCCGGTCGCTCTCTCGGTCGCTCGCTCGGTCGCTCGCTCGGTCGCTCGCTCGGTCGCTCGCTCGGTCGCTCTCTCGGTCGCTCGCTCGGTCGCTCTCTCGGTCGCTCGCTCGGTCGCTCTCTCGGTCGCTCGCTCGGTCGCTCTCTCGGTCGCTCGCTCGGTCGCTCTCTCGGTCGCTCGCTCGGTCGCTCTCTCGGTCGCTCCCTCACTCGCTCCCTCGTTCGCTCCCTCACTCGCTCCCTCGTTCGCTCCCTCACTCGCTCCCTCGTTCGCTCCCTCACTCGCTCCCTCGTTCGCTCCCTCACTCGCTCCCTCGTTCGCTCCCTCACTCGCTCCCTCGTTCGCTCCCTCACTCGCTCCCTCGTTCGCTCCCTCATTCGCTCCCTCGTTCGCTCCCTCATTCGCTCCCTCACTCGCTCCCTCGTTCGCTCCCTCATTCGCTCCCTCGTTCGCTCCCTCATTCGCTCCCTCGTTCGCTCCCTCATTCGCTCCCTCACTCGCTCCCTCGTTCGCTCCCTCACTCGCTCCCTCGTTCGCTCCCTCACTCGCTCCCTCACTCGCTCCCTCGTTCGCTCCCTCACTCGCTCCCTCGTTCGCTCCCTCACTCGCTCCCTCGTTCGCTCCCTCGTTCGCTCCCTCGTTCGCTCCCTCGTTCGCTCCCTCACTCGCTCCCTCGTTCGCTCCCTCACTCGCTCCCTCGTTCGCTACCTCACTCGCTCCCTCGTTCGCTCCCTCACTCGCTCCCTCGTTCGCTCCCTCGTTCGCTCCCTCACTCGCTCCCTCACTCGCTCCCTCGTTCGCTCCCTCACTCGCTCCCTCGTTCGCTCCCTCGTTCGCTCCCTCGTTCGCTCCCTCGTTCGCTCCCTCACTCGCTCCCTCACTCGCTCCCTCACTCGCTCCCTCGTTCGCTCCCTCACTCGCTCCCTCACTCGCTCCCTCACTCGCTCCCTCACTCGCTCCCTCACTCGCTCCCTCACTCGCTCCCTCACTCGCTTCCTCGTTCGCTCCCTCGTTCGCTCCCTCACTCGCTCCCTCGTTCGCTCCCTCACTCGCTTCCTCGTTCGCTCCCTCACTCGCTCCCTCGTTCGCTCCCTCACTCGCTCCCTCGTTCGCTCCCTCACTCGCTCCCCCGTTCGCTCCCTCACTCGCTCCCTCGTTCGCTCCCTCACTCGCTCCCTCGTTCGCTCCCTCACTCGCTCCCTCGTTCGCTCCCTCGTTCGCTCCCTCGTTCGCTCCCTCGTTCGCTCCCTCACTCGCTCCCTCGTTCGCTCCCTCACTCGCTCCCTCGTTCGCTCCCTCGTTCGCTCCCTCACTCGCTCCCTCGTTCGCGTCGTCGGCGTCCTCGTCGTCGTCGTCCTCGTCGTCGTCGTCGGCGTCCTTGTCGTCGTCGTCGTCGTCGTCCTCGTCGTCGTCGTCGTCGTCGGCGTCCTCGTCGTCGTCGTCGGCGTCCTCGTCGTCTTCGTCGTCGGCGTCCTCGTCGTCTTCGTCGTCGGCGTCCTCGTCGTCTTCGTCGTCGGCGTCCTCGTCGTCTTCGTCGTCGGCGTCCTCGTCGTCGTCGTCGGCGTCCTCGCCGGCGTCCTCGTCGTCGTCCTCGTCGTCGTCGTCGGCGTCCTCGTCGTCGTCGTCGGCGTCCTCGTCGTCGTCGTCGTCGACGTCCTCGTCGTCGTCGTCGACGTCCTCGTCGTCGTCGTCGACGTCCTCGTCGTCGTCGTCGGCGTCCTCGTCGTCGTCGTCGGCGTCCTCGTCGTTGTCGTCGGCGTCCTCGTCGTCGTCGTCGGCGTCCTCGCCGGCGTCCTCGTCGTCGTCGTCGGCGTCCTCGTCGTTGTCGTCGGCGTCCTCGTCGTCTTCGTCGGCGTCCTCGTCGTCGTCGTCGGCGTCCTCGTCGTCGTCGTCGGCGTCCTCGTCGTCGTCGTCGGGGTCCTCGTCGTCTTCGTCGGCGTCCTCGTCGTCGTCGTCGTCGGCGTCCTCGTCGTCGTCGTCGTCGGCGTCCTCGTCGTCGTCGTCGTCGGCGTCCTCGTCGTCGTCGTCGTCGGCGTCCTCGTCGTCGTCGTCGTCGGCGTCCTCGTCGTCGTCGTCGTCGGCGTCCTCGTCGTCGTCGTCGTCGGCGTCCTCGTCGTCGTCGTCGTCGGCGTCCTCGTCGTCGTCGTCGTCGGCGTCCTCGTCGTCGTCGTCGTCGGCGTCCTCGTCGTCGTCGTCGTCGGCGTCCTCGTCGTCGTCGTCGTCGGCGTCCTCGTCGTCGTCGTCGTCGGCGTCCTCGTCGTCGTCGTCGTCGTCGTCGTCGGCGTCCTCGTCGTCGTCGTCGTCGTCGGCGTCCTCGTCGTCGTCGTCGACGTCGGCGTCCTCGCCGGCGTCCTCGTCATCGTCGTCGGCGTCCTCGTCGTCGTCGTCGGCGTCCTCGTCGTCGTCGTCGGCGTCCTCGTCGTCGTCGTCGGCGTCCTCGTCGTCGTCGTCGTCGTCGGCGTCCTCGTCATCGTCGTCGGCGTCCTCGTCGTCGTCGTCGGCGTCCTCGTCGTCGTCGTCGTCGTCGTCGGCGTCCTCGTCGTCGTCGTCGGCGTCCTCGCCGGCGTCGTCGGCGTCCTCGCCGGCGTCGTCGTCGTCGTCGTCGGCGTCCTCGTCGTCGTCGTCGGCGTCCTCGTCGTCGTCGTCGGCGTCCTCGTCGTCGTCGTCGGCGTCCTCGTCGTCGTCGTCGTCGTCGGCGTCCTCGTCGTCGTCGTCGTCGTCCTCGTCGTCGTCGTCGGCGTCCTCGTCGTCGTCGTCGGCGTCCTCGTCGTCGTCGTCGTCGTCGGCGTCCTCGCCGGCGTCGTCGTCGTCGTCGTCGGCGTCCTCGTCATCGTCGTCGGCGTCCTCGTCGTCGTCGTCGGCGTCCTCGTCGTCGTCGTAGGTGTCATCGTAGGCGTCGTTTAAAAATTGAAATAAAATGTAAAATAAAAAAAAATACAATAACAAAAACGAGTTAATGAATTATTTTTTATTTAAAGCATTTTAAATTTGTGTAGTTGCTTGGGGGGGGCTTCGCCCCCCCACCCCCCAGCGGGGCTTCGCCCCCTGCACCCCCACCAGGGGGGGGCTGCGCCCCCCCTGGACCCCCCCCTCGTCCGGCGGCCGCCCACGCGTACGCACGGTCTGCGGAATTCCGCTGGCGAGTGACTGTGTACGCCGCGGGAGTCGAGCCGGCCAGCGACTATCCACTGGCACGTCGGGCCGGCCGAAACCCGACAGCGGTCGGCAGTCTCGCTCGACTCCCCGGGATGGACTGTGTGTGCGGCCGCTCGACGTCACACGGATAGGCTCACCGACGCGGCGATCGTTGGTATGGGAAATGAAAATCGATATTTTCGCGAGCGCTTAGATTTTAGAAATGTCGATGTATTAGCGATGGGCGAACGGATTTTATCGTGACAGGGCTCGCTCGAAAGAGAAAAATAAATAAAAAATATGGAACCTGAAAACTTTTTCGTGCGAG
This sequence comes from Itoplectis maculator, assembly GCA_964034905.1. NCBI lineage: Eukaryota > Metazoa > Arthropoda > Insecta > Hymenoptera > Ichneumonidae > Itoplectis > Itoplectis maculator. The sequence continues at coordinate 66,833 of CAXITY010000189.1, forward strand.
AAGTACTTGCTGCGATATCGCAAGATACTTTTGAAAATAACGGAAAAAGCCCCAACTTCCAGTTAATAAGAGTAGCGGTAGCGCCTCGTCTCACGCGTCACATTTTTCTTTTTTATACTTGGCGTCGAGACGCTACCGCGTCTCTTGATTAAGAGACGCGGCAGCGTATTCGACGGTATTTCAACTAAAAGGCGCTACCGCGTCTCTTGATAATTATCATCAATAATAATTTTAAAAAAGTATCTCACCTCGAACTTGTTATCCTGTCGCTTGGACATTTTCGACACGAATGATGAACCGGAAGAATGATACCGGAAGCTTCATGTGGTCACGTGATCCACCAACTAATCACGATCACGCAAGCTATTCTCCTATTGGAGGAGAGGAGCAGCGGCGTTACTATTTCCTGGCGGTAGTCTTTCCTTCATATTAGTCGCGCTGCGATTGGTTCTCGCATCTCGCGCCTCGCGGCCGACGCCATTGCTGTCCCGTTTAGCAGTTTGACGAGTGACGATTACGTTGTCCGACTATTGTCCTGACGGTTTTTCTTGAGTCGTTTGGTTCTCTTGACGGATTTCCAGTCCTCGCGGTACTCACGTACGTACTCATCGATATTATACGGAATTCGGAAGCTTTTGTCCGCCATGTTGGATCAACCATTTCGAATTCGGTGAATCTGATAACGGATTCGTAATCAGCGCTCTCGAAAACCCCTGCCTACAAATTTTCACGATAAAATACGGAATTCGGAAGTTATTGTCCGCCATATTGGATCCGCCATTTTGAATTCGGCAAATCTGATAACGGATTCATAATCAGCGTCCTCGAAAACCCCTACCTACGAATTTTCAATGAAAAATACGAAGTTCGGAAACTTGACCGCTATATTGGATCCGCCATTTTTTATTCGGCAAATCTGATAACGGATTCGTAATCAGCGCCCTCGAAAACCCCTACGTACCAATTTTTACGGAAAAATACGGAGTTCGGAAACTTTTGTCCGCCATATAGGATCCGCCATTTTGATTTCGGTAAATCTGAGAACGGATTCGTAATCAGGGACCCCAAAAACCCTTGTATACCGCTTATTATGCAATTTCCATCGAACAAGATAGTTGCGACCGCGTAAGTAGGAAATGCCAGATAATTTTCGGCTTCAAGCCGCCATATTGGACACCGCCATCTTGAAATCCATAATTATCAGGTATGGATTTTGAAGATTATTGTCCATGGACGCGATATATTGACCCCCCGGAGGGGTTACGGTCGAATGTCGATAAGAAAATGTCGGTTAAAAAAAATATTGGAGCGAAAAAAAGCGGTTTTTTTAAATAAACAAATATAACATTGTCGGAGTATATTTTTTGACAATTCTGATCGCGGATTTGGAAAGCTGAGAAAATTCTACATCTGATACAACTATAGCTGAATTTTTTCGAGGCTGCTGTCATGGAAGAAATGACCGCTGGAAAATGTGACGAAAAAGTGTCCGTTCAGGACTTAATGGGTTAAGAATCATATTCTTACATTTGTTGTGAGTTGCTGAAAATATCGACAAAATTAAGGGGATGCTAGAATACATTTTTTACCGACATTGCTCGGTACAAAATCTACTTCAGTATCCCCTTTATATAGTTTTTCAGAGATTTGTCACGAAAATCTCGAAAATCTCAGAGTGTTTCAGAACAATCGGGAATATTTCGTTTCAGAGAAAAAAATGAGTTTGTCTGAACAGAACGAAGAGTGATTGAAATTCAGAGCTAATTTCAGATTTATCTCTGAATTTCCGACATATTTTCACAGAAATATTTTCACCAAGGCCATGTAATTACTATCTGCGCGCATGGCGCGCAGATATTTTCTTACAGTGTTTTGATTTTCTTTGCAGATCCAGCGACCACGAGAAAAAGCACTGATTTTTTTTTCCATTTTTTCCATTTTCATGTATTTTCCATCATTTTTTTTTTTTTTTTTTTTTTTTTTTTTTTTTTTTTTTTTCACAACTTGTTAGCAGCTTGTTGCGCATCGGCAGCACTTTGCGCCTATCACAACTTGTTAGTAGCTTGTAGCGCATCGGCAGCACCTTGCGCCTCTATCGAAGTCTTTGTCGATTGAGAGAATATTAAAAAAGTGATAAAAATATTATATCGATTTTTTACGGGCTAAAGGACTCCGGTCCATAGCCTTTCGCTAACGCATAATCGCTCACGTGAAGCAATTAAAACATTAGTAGAACTATATTCGTTTTATTTTTAGCACTTGTGAGTTTAAAACCCACTGACAGCTCACAGCGCACGGGTAACTTCTAGCGTGTTCTTTAAAGCCCTAGTAAAGAAACAATAAACTATTAGTAAGATTACAAAATACCTGTCATTATGATGGCAGGAGTCGATTTCGAGTTCGCACAAAAGGTCAAGATTACTGAAGGTCATCGACTAAATGACGATCATATTGATGAATTTGGGCGTTTATTAGCCGCAAATTCAGATTTCACGTTACCATCCGAAACATGGAAGATTAATTTTCCCGATGAAATAAACAGTATACCGCATGACCAGAAGCATATTCAGATATTGTACAGTGCTATTCATTAATGCCTGGACTTGACAGTTTTCGGGTTATCTGTGTGTGTGTGTTATTGTCATTTGTCGAAGTTCGGCGAAGTTCGCGCGAATTTCACTTTGATCGGTCATGTCAACAGCTGAGATGACATAACCCATTCGGTAGTCGAAACAGCGCGGCGATGGGAGGCGGGCTATATTGTCACAATGCGGACTAATAGTGATTTTGTACTATTCTCGGCATTCAACATCCGAGATTTTCTCAAGTCGCTACGATTCAAGGGAATGCGCGTGTGCAGATTGAGTAGTAGTTAAGAGAGTAAAAGCGACGTTGCGTTATGTTTTCATGTCTTTCAGATAAAGTAAGGAAACATTTCTTTCATTAATTGTGTTGAGTGTTTTTTGATAATGTCCTGGAGATTTCTGCCCGCCAGCAGTCGCCGAGCCGAGAATTATTTTCATTTAAATGTCCTGGAGGGTTTTCCTTGCCAGAACATTCTCTTGAGACGAGATTTTAGTCTTCTGGAAATGTCCTGGAGATATTTCTCCTCGCCAAAACCTCAGTCTAAGCGTTAATTTTATTTTGTGAAATAATAAATTACATATTTTTCACATTGCAAATTTTTATTATCAGTGTCCTGGAGGATATTGATAATAGAAATTTGCAATATTTTCTTTATTTTTCCTAGAAGTCATGAAACGAATACCACTACAAACCCAACAATTCTATCATAACAACATCACATATGATCGAAACGTTGCTTTCGTTTCATGGTTTTCATTTCCCAAATACTTTTACGGAAATAAAACGTTGCCCGTGCCGAGTGTTAATAACATTTTGTTAATGTCCTGGAGATTTCTCCTGGCCAGCAGTCGCCGAGCCGAGAATTATTTTCATTTAAATGTCCTGGAGGGTTTTCCTTGCCAGAACATTCTCCTGAGACGAGATTTTAGTCTTCTGGAAATGTCCTGGAGATATTTCTCCTCGCCAAAACCTCAGTCTAAGCGTTAATTTAATTTTGTGAAATAATAAATTACATATTTTTCACATTGCAAATTTTTATTATCAGTGTCCTGGAGGACATTGATAATAAAAATTTGCAATATTTTTTTTATTTTTCCTAGAGTCATGAAACGAATACCACTACAAACCCATCAATTCTATCATAACAACATCACATATGATCAAAACGTTGCTTTCGTTTCATGGTTTTCATTTCCCAAATACTTTTACGGAAATAAAACGTTGCCCGTGCCGAGCGTTAATAACATTTTGTTAATGTCCTGGAGATTTCTCCTCGCCAGCAGTCGCCGAGCCGAGAATTATTTTCATTTAAATGTCCTGGAGGGTTTTCCTTGCCAGAACATTCTCCTGAGACGAGATTTTAGTCTTCTGGAAATGTCCTGGAGATATTTCTCCTCGCCAAAACCTCAGTCTGAGCGTTAATTTAATTTTGTGAAATAATAAATTACATATTTTTCACATTGCAAATTTTTATTATCAGTGTCCTGGAGGACATTGATAATAAAAATTTGCAATATTTTTTTTATTTTTCCTAGAAGTCAAGAAACGAATACCACTACAAACCCAACAATTCTATCATAACAACATCACATATGATCGAAACGTTGCTTTCGTTTCATGGTTTTCATTTCCCAAATACTTTTACGGAAATAAAACGTTGCCCGTGCCGAGCGTTAATAACATCAAAACAAAAATTGTACGCCAAGTATTACAAGTTTAGCTATCCCATGAAAAAAAATCCCAAAAAAAATCTCTTGCAAAAAACAATTCTTTGCAGCAAAACCTCTTGCAAAAAATCCTTTGCAAACAAAACATTCTTTGATGAAAAATCTCTTGTAAAAAAACTATAAAAAAAATCCCATAAACAAAAAAAAATCATTGCAAAAAATATTTTTCAAAAATATTAAACCAAATCCACAACCCAAGCCAAGTGGAACTATTTCGTAGATGGTTAACAGATGTAAATGTTTATTAGAAAAAAAAAAAAAAAAAAAAAAAAAAAAAAAAAAAAAATTCGCGTGCTAGCGTTTTGCAACCGTACCTGGTCCATAGAAATACGGACGGGTCAACTGCTGACTACAAGCCGCTGGAAACCGCTCCTGAAAACCGCTAGCACGCCAATTTTTTTTTTTTTTTTTTTTTTTAGGCACTCACGTTTTAAAAAAACGCACCAAGAGTGCCTATTGAATTCGCTGTCCAAGGGTGTAAATACGTTTTTTAAGGAAAATGTTAATATAATTTTATTTTATCCACTACTTTTTAGTTCACATTTCTTAAGCATGCTAAAATACATATTCTTGACATAAAATAATAAGGAATTTGCATTACTAAAGACATTTTTTCCTTCAGACAAGATTTTGTGTTACCCGGACGTCCGTATCACTTAGTGGCTCTGGACTGAACAGAGCGAACAAGTTGAAATTTGGAATATTTCTTAGTCTTCTTCTTAGCACTGGGAAGTATGCCCATGAAGTGTGTTAATTTTCCAATCATTTTATACAGGAGTTCACTTGAAGACATTTGGCACTTTTGGTCGTCAAGTTGTATACGGGTCTCAATCTTGGCCATCGATGGAAGAATTTGGCTGAAACTTGCTGCATAATTCTAATTCAACTTAATCTTGATGCACTTTTTTTAGTTTTTTTCTTACACACTTTTTAAGTGGTGAGTACCTAAGACACTCAAATCATTAAATTGAAAATTGTGTCCGGATGTCAGTCTTCGCAGTCAATAAAGTAATTTGACTAAAACTTGCAGCGTTCTCATATTTTACCTTAATTCAAATGTATCTTTCCTCATATTAGCCCTTAGATCATTTTAGAATGATGATTACCTACCATAATAGAATCAAAATATTCAATTTTAATTAATTCCACAATTATGATAACAATAATATTTTTCTCTTCAAAATAATTATCCGCTGTACATTCCACATATTATAATGTCAAAATAATTGATTCCGAAATGATTTTTCAATTTTTATATTTATTAATTGCACTGATACAGTTTTATTGTATTATTAATTCATAATTAATATACCAAACTGAAATATGAGTATAAACATAACCTAAACACAAAATTCGTAAAACATATTGACACCTTCTCTACGGAACTATATATGTTTGAAATGTATATTTTTCATTAAATTATTCGTTATTTTTTATTCACTGGCACTCATAACTGTATTCACTATTTATTGTCTGGTTTCGTCTGTAAATTTTCACTTGTCACTGCTAATGTTTTTGTCAATTTTATTTACTCATTGTAAATCATCACGTAATTACCATATAACACCTGCATTCATGATTTTATTGATTTCTAACATTTTTTTACACTCAATTATTAAATTAATTAACTACTATAAAAAAATAGAACCCAACAAATTCAGGTGTTTCACGATTGTCACCTGATTCATAATTCACGCCGCGACCGCAATCGCGCTGACGGCTTGCCGTCACTCGACCAAAAAATACGATTGCCGAACGTACTAAACGCGCGAATTTATAAATGCCGATTGACCGTTCACCCGAATGAGAAAAGATCCGACGAGTCATAATACCGAAATATTTATTAGCCGAACGGTGAAAACGCTGAAAAGTTTTTATGCCGAACGGATGAAAATACCGAATTTCATTTCAACAGAATTGTAATGTTCCCGAATGCACCATTTGCCTGAATGTATCGAACACTCGAAAGTCCGTTCTCCCGAATGGGATTTTGACAGAAAATATTTTTCACTTAAGTAGAGTTCTTCATTACCGACACGTGCTTCTAACCATGTCGGTATATTGGAGTTCTAGAATTCGATCTATAGTCGCCTCGTCCACAGATAGTTTTCGTCTCTTAATAAGCTTAATAATCATTACATCATGTGGATATCGACTGGTAAATATTAAGGGGCTGCTGGAATAAATTTTTTTACCGACTGGTCGGTAAAAAAGTACGGTTTCGTAGTTTACGGTTTACGTCGTTATTTTATTACAAAAATGTCTCAAATTGCACAGGATTATAATATCAACATAGGCGCATCAGCGTAGACTCGAATTTTGGGTGAAAACGCTTGAAAAACAAAGAAAATCGTAAATTTGTAAGTCTATCGAAAACCAATATGGCCGCTAGAACTGTCAACTGTCACCTTTTTCGTATTATATAAATATTTCCAGGAATCCCATACGAAAAACGAGAATCTACGCCGATGCGCTTACATTGATATAATAATCTTGTGCAATTTGAGACATTTTTGTAATACAATAACGACGTAAACCATAAACTACGAAACCGTACTTTTTTACCGACCAGTCGGTAAAAAATCTACTCCAGCAGCCCCTTAAGAGGCGAAAACTATCTGTGAACGAGGCGGCTATAGATTGAATTCTAGAGAACTCCAATATACCGACACAGTTAGCTGCATGTGTCGGTAATGAAGAACTCTACTTAGGTGAACAAGTGAATATTTTTCCACTGCGTACTAGTTACCGCTCACAGCTCCAGTCTGAACGACACTGTGCGGAGCGCGTAGCGCGACGCCCGAACGGCACTGAGCGGAGCGCGTAGCGCGACGCCCGAACGGCACTGAGCGGAGCGCGTAGCGCGACGCCCGAACGGCACTGAGCGGAGCGCGTAGCGCGACGTTCGAACGGCACCGAGCGGAGCGCGTAGCGCGACGCCCAAACGGCACTGAGCGGAGCGCGTAGCGCGACGCCCGAACGGCACTGAGCGGAGCGCGAAGCGCGACGCCCGAACGGCACTGAGCGGAGCGCGAAGCGCGACGACCGAACGGCCCCCCCTGCGGAGCGCGTAGCGCGACGACCGCGTGAGTGCCTTAAAATGACACCAGGGAAAAATGTCCCGAAGGGACATTTTTGCCGCAGGGTCATTTTCGGGGGGTTTGGGGGGCGGAGCCCCCCAACAACAGCCCGGCGCCCCGCAGGGGCGACCGGGTTGCTTGTTTTTTATGGGATAGCTAAACTTTTAATACTTGGCGTACAATTTTTGTTTTGAAAAAACATTTTTGTGGGATTTCATATCTTTTTGAAACTCAGCGGATCATAAAGATATGAAGTAATAGAGAAAAACTTTGCACACAGTGCTCTCTGACACATCAGGTGTCTACAGTAGAAAGTGCTCCGTGCAAAGTCATTCTGCTGTGGCTTTGGAACCTTTCTTTCGACAAATGGTTGTCGCTTGACACTTTCCTCCAGCCACCGACTGGCTGGAACAGCTATTCACAGGCTCCGTCAACTTATCGGTGACTGCAGAAAACTGTTAAGCGAGACAAATTTGTGGAAAGAATTTGGTCTCGCGTAACAGATTTCAGCTGATACCGATAGATGACGGAGCCTATGGATACTTGATGCAGCTTGTCGTGACAGCAATAAAATGTAAAGTGATAAAATTTGTGGAAACAAATGCTCAAACTCCACAAGAGAAAGACTTTGCACAAAGCACTTTCTACAGAAGATAGCTGTCCTGTCAGAGAACGCTCGGTGCAAAATCTTTCTCCGGTGGAGTTTGAATGAACATTTCTTTCGACAAATATTTCTCGCTTGACACTATTCTGCAGCTAGCGAGGCAAATTTCAAGAATGAACTTTGTGTCGCTTAACAGATTTTAGCTGATACCGATAAGCTAAAGGAGCCTGTGGATATCTGTTGCAGCTAGTCGGTGGCTGCAGAAAAGTGTCAAGCAAGAACTCTTTGTCGAAAGAAATGTTTATTCAAACTCCACGGGTTTCTCGTAACAACTCCACAAATGTTTCTCGCTTCGCATTTTATTGCTGCCACCGACAAGCTGAAACAACTATCCACAGGCTTTTTCAATATATTTATTAGTGGCAGCAAAAAACTAAAGCAAGAAACATTTTTTCTAAAATAAACATTACTAATTTTTTTAAATAACCTGCTGATGAGGTTAGAAGTTAACTCCCACATTTTTGTCGTCGTAGAAAATAATCCTCTATCCGCGGTTTTGTCACTCACATTCACTCACTCGAGTCATTAAACTAGAGAAAAAATAATCACGCATGACTCTGGTTTTTTATTTTCTCACTTTCTGTCATCTGTCATCAGACGACGTGAGCGAGCCGGTCGGCAGACGATCGCTGCCGCTGCGGGTGCCAGGCGCCACCAGTCGTGTTATGTGTGCGAAGTTTTCTTCACACGTACGCACACGTATATGCGATCGGACAAATCAGTTTCGATGTGTGAGTTCGGACAAAAGTGAAATTTGGCCAAATATCAGCACCTCGGGAACCGATTTTATCGCAATCGGTCTCATTAAAAAGGAAAAAATAAATAAAAAATATTGGCGCTGATACATTTAGCGTCCGCGATCTATTGCCTGAGATAATTAGAGTTAAGACGGGCTGCTACACACCTTGCACGTATATCGACGGACACATCAGCAGTTTGACGTTGTGTGAGTGCGGTGAAAATTTTTTGACCGATTCAGAATTGTAAGTGGCCAGATATTAGCATTGCGGGCACCGATTTTATTAAAACAGGGCTCATTGGAAAGAGAAAAAAAAAATTTGGCGTTGGCGACGTTTTGACTTAAATAATTCGAGTTACATTTCGTAGCAGACGAAAAAGGGGCGAGCTTGCTGTAAATAAGAGTAGCGCTAGCGTCTCGGTTTTAATACTTGGCGTCGAGACGCTACCGCGTCTCTTGATTTTGTTAATGTCCTGGAGATTTCTCCTGGCCAGAACATTTATCCAGGTAGCGCAACTTTCCTTCCTAATTATAATTTATATAATGTTTTAAAACCGATGAAAAAAAAAAATTACTTTTTCATCCGCATTATCAGCATTATTGCGGGATAATGCGTATGCGAAGGTATTTTTTTTCGATTTTTAGCATTATAGAAACTTTGTTAGCAGTTAACCATCCAAACTTAAATAAATTCAGAACCCAGATTTTTCTAAATATGAATATCTTAAAGCGGTGAAGCTTTATGATACTCATATTTTTCGATCCCTCTATTTTTTTTATAAATATAACACTTTTTATCGATGATTCGAGTTTAATTTATTTTCTTGAAGGTCACAAAATAAATACCACTATAATCTTGACAACGCATTGACGATAACATCGATGGTGATCGGTAAATTGCAGCAGATCTATGGTCTCTAGTTCCCCAGTATTTCTTTTGATAATATTGTAAAGGTCATAAAATAAATACCATTGCGACCTCGACAATTTTTTCAAAAGGACGTCGAATGTGATAAAAAGTTACTTTGCGAATGAAGACCATGTTACCGCTGCAATTTCTCGATCATTCTTGGTGTTGCCATGAATAAATTGTCGGGTTTATAGTGGTATTCATTTCATGACCTTTAGGAAAAAAAAATGAAATCGAATCAGCGATAAAGAAGTAATACATTTAATACAAATAACTTGGGATATAGAGACCGAAAATCCGCTGCAATTTTTCGGTCACCTGCGATGTTGCCATGAATGAATTGTCGCGTTTGTAGTGGTACTCATTTCTTGACCTTTAAGGAAATAAAATTAAATCGCATCATCGACAAATAAGTGATGAATTTATGTAAAAAATTATTTCGGAAATAGAGCCCATTAGTCACATCAAAAACTAGACTTTGTTTAAAAATTCACGAATTCATAATCGGTACTATTTCCCGCGCTCAACTACAGGTGGCTTCGGAGTGGCTGCGCGCGCAGGCTTTGCACTCACCTTATGCTTACAGGTCGACCACGTGGTATTCCGATTACATGGGGAACCCCATCTTTACCGAAGAAAGTCGCGTGCCCGAATCAAGAAATGCGGTAACGTCTCGATGACAAGTATTACGAGGCTGTGGCACTTCCCCCATCCTTCCCAAATTTCTGAACCCTTTTTTCTCCTAAAATACTCTGCAGATACAGCTCAAAATTTGATACAATGTGCGGAAATATTTCAGAATTGGGCTATTCTTCCGTCTCCTCGATAATCAAAGCCTTTTGTTCAGGAGAATCGAAAAACTAAAAGGTGCGAAAGAGCAGAGTGCCGCTATCACTTGTGCTGCGAAAACCGCAGCTCAAGCGGCTGCTTTGCGGCCGCAGTGCAAGCGGCGGCTTTGGTGATAAATAATTAATAAGCAATACACATGTGCATATATTGAAACGTTTTCGGATACGTGGACCCGCGTATAGGCTGGAAGAGCCGAGCGAGCACGAGGTCCTCCGGTGCACCGGAGACAAAATAAATGATAAAAACGGAAGAACGGGATTCATGTACGGGACCCGAACGAGGGGGAAGGGGGAAAGAAGGGATTTACCTCAGGCACAAGTAACTGCGGCAGGAGTCGCTTGTACTTTTCTCGTCATTGGTTATTTGGGGAAGGAATAATTTGGGTGGGAAAATCTGTTATCAATTCTGTGAGTGGAGATGCGCAATAACAGATTACCACGAACGCGAGTCGTAGGGCAGCCGAGTCGCGAATTGATGTTGATTCCCCGTGGAACAGGTGTTTGAGACCGGATATTATGTCACTCGGATTGGGTGCTAGGTTTAAATTCCCAGCGTTTGGCTTTTAAAGTCGTAAACCGAGGTCTCCTCGGCTTGTTTTCGGTGTATCGCGGGCTGTCGCGGCGCGCCGGCGTGTGTGTATGTGCGTATGCGCTTGTCGCTTATGCGGAACCCGGGCCTGTGTGTGCGCGATGTACAGACAGGCGCGTCAAACGGGAGTCAGGTAGACGCGGGCACGTGTGTGTGCTGTACACAGGCGTGCGCGCAAGGAGGTGGACACGGCGAGTTCGTTGGCTATAGGCCGTGCGCGGAACACGGTGCCTATAGCAAAACTGGTCGCGTGGGGGAAGGTACGCAGCGAGGTAGCGTGCGCTCGGCACGAGGATGGATAGAGAATGAGGGAAGTAGGGAGGATAGGGAGGCCGTGTTATCGCACTGATAAGGCGACCTGGAGGTTTTTAAACGGAGGGAAATTACAGCATCTGTGCCAGCACGATGCTGGGGCAGGCGCTTCAGAGACAAGATACAACTACCGGTCGACACAGTGCGTGTTGGGGCGATCCCAGGGCGCACAGTGGGGTGGGTAGGATTTCTCTGCGAGTGTCAACGCGCTGTCGAGGCTCGCAGAGTTTTTGGGATCTTTCTTCGAGGAAATTCAAGGAAAGAATAGGTGCCTCGGACGGCGCGCGCGCTGCTTTTATATCCGCAGGCGCTCGCTGTTCGGTCAGCTGAGCGGTGGGGGAAGGCGCCCGATGACGCCTGGACTCTCATGGGCCGGCGGCTCGGGGGGCTTCGGCGGTAACGGACGCGTCCTTGGCGACATCGTCGCCGGGTATAAGTCGTTTCGTTACAACACCCCCCCTAAACGCTGGATATTCCCATTCGGTGTTAGCCGGAAATGAATTTGAAAGCGTTTTTTTTTGTTTTGTTTTTTAAATCTGGATGATTATTGTTTTTTTTTTTTATTTCGACACTGGTACAGGTTGAATGCGTTTAGCTGTACGTGCTTCTTGTTCACGTATCGTGATGTCAAGTTCGGCCAGTAACGCCTGTGTCTCCTGGTCGATGCTGTCCGGGTGGATGGTCGGGATGGATCGGCGTATTCGTCCGGAGTATACTGGTGTATGTGAGTACTTGCGGGTGATGGCCTTCTCAATCTCGTCTCCCTCGATTCTCGGCTGCTTCCTGGGGGGTATTTCCTCGTTTTCCGGGGACAAGCTTCGGTGTTTCCGGGCCGCTAGTGGTAGGATCGACGCGATCGGTGGCAGCGGCTGCCTTTTTGTCTCCCGCTCGAGTTCCCGGGGAATGTATCGGAGGTAGAGCCGGAGTGTCCCTTGGTCCACGTGCGATGTTGTCGGTCGGAGGCTGCTCGTGCCAAATATCTCGTGCAAGGTGAACTCCGTCTTGAGGAATTGGAAGTGGAACTCACGTGCCTCCGATTGCTTGTGATGCACCTTCTTAATTTTCCTCGGGCGGTGTCCATCACGGGTGTGTGCACTAATAAATGTTCCTGGGGTTAACACGCGGATCCCGTTATCTCCGGTGTCCACTTGGGTCGCGACGTCGCGGGTAGTCTTCATAGCGAAGGAGTCGGTTGGTCTGCCTCGGTTCGGATCTTGGGCGACACTGGCGATTTTGGGGGAGTCTGTCAGCCGAGACGGTTGACTTGTGACTTTGGGTGATGCGTCCTCTGTTTTGATTTTGTCGGTGCTTCCATCGATGCGACAGTTCTGCGGGTCGACCGCTGTTGATGTTGTCGACTCACGGGCTTGTGTGCGGCGGTGGTGCCCGGTAAGGCCGTAGGTCGTGCGTGTGGAAGAGACCGCGTTCTTTCGTTTGGTCGAGAGTTTCGAGCATATACGAGCAGTTGGCGACGATTTTTTTTATGCGATATGGCCCTTCATATAATGGCATAAATTTCGCGATCATTTTTGCGGCGGGATTCGACACGTTGAGGGCTTTGACGAGCACTAGCTGCTCGAGCGCGTAGGGGGTCACCCGGTGGCTTTGATTGAATTTCTGTGCTTGTTTTCCTCGTGATTTCTTCATTTTTTGCCTTGCCGTAAACAGGAGAGATTCGTAGTCGGTTGACTCACGCTGTCTGTCGTCGAGAAATTGGTGCCAGGGTTTGGGAGGGGGTAACCCGGTGTGCAGGTGATGAGGGGTGACCCCGGTGCTCTCGTGTGGTGTCTCGTTGAGACAGCTTTCGATAGTTGGCAGCCACGCAACCCATTGGTTGTGTTTCTTACCGAGATATGTGCGGAAAAATCTCGAGAGCTCTCGATTGGTACGTTCGACAGGGTTTGCCTGTGGGTGCCGGATGGAGGTGAGAACTGATTGGATGCCACTATCGGCGAGTTTCGCGCGCCACTTTGCCGAGGTGAACTGTGTCCCCTGGTCGGACAGAATTGTTCGGGGCTTTCCGCAGCTCGGTATATAATCTTTGTGTAGGCAGTTAAGTGTGGCTTCGGTCGTGGCTTGTCGAAGCGCGTACAGTTTGGTGTACTTGGAAAATACGTCGATTATCGCAAGGATGTACTTCATCCCGTATTGGCCGGAGGGTAGTGGCCCGTAAAAATCGAGAGAGACGAGGTCATTGGGCCTTTCAGGCAGGATATTTCGCATCTCGGCGAATGAACCTCGTGTATATACTTTGTTTCGTTGACACGTGTCGCATGACGCGAGCTGATGCCGAACGTGTCGATATAGGTGGGGGCAGTAAAAGTCCTCTTTCAGCAGGAGATAGCATTTCTTTGCACCGGCGTGGCCATACATCTCGTGGCAGTCCCGAATTAGTATTCCCGCTACTTTTAATGGGATCACCGCCCGGAAAGAGTCCCGGATCTTTTTGTAGATGACTTGGTCGACCAGCTTATATCCTTCGAGGGGTTTTCTTAGCCTGAAAGATGATCTTATCTCCGCGATTCCCTCGTCCTGTCCCTGTAACTCGCCGAGACGGTCAAGGAGGTCCGCGAGTTCGGCAGTCATGGTGGTCACCAGACTGGCGATCAGTACTTTGCTCGTTGGTGATCTCCGATCCAGTTCGGGTAGCCGGCTTAGTGTGTCGGCGACGGTGTTCGTACTGCCCGCGCAGTGTTGGATGGTTATGTCATAGTCTTGTATGGCAAGGGACCAGCGGGTTAGTCGAGCGTGGGTCAGACGACATTCGCGGAGAAAAGTGAGGGCGGCATGATCCGTTAGAACATGAATCCGAGACCCGAGGACGTATGACCGGAATTTTTGTGGCGACCAGACGATGGCGAGTAATTCTTTTTCCGTGGTATAATACGCCAATTCTGGGCCCTTCAGGGTTCGACTGGCGAAGTGTATCACTTCGTGTTCGTCCTCGTCATTTTTTTGGTATAATACGGCGCCGAGCGCGTAATCGCTCGCGTCAGTTTGGAGGAAATAGGGCCGACGAGGGTTGGGATAGCGCAGGACCACGTTCACACAGAATTTTTCCTTGATCTGCGCGAAGGCTTCGTCCTCGGGTTTTCCCCATTTCCATGACGAATTTTTTCGCACCAGGTGCAGAAGAGGTACGGTTGCCTCGGCGTGTGATTTCGTGAATTTACTGTAGAAATTTATTAACCCTAGAAAGCCACGGAGCTGCTTGACTGTTCGTGGTGTGGGAAAATCGTAGATTGCTCGGAGCTTGTCAGGATCCGGACGGATTCCCTGGGGCGTCAAAATGTGCCCCAGGAAGGTGACCTCCTCCTTCAAAAACTGTGATTTCTCCAAATTTAAGGTTAACCCATGTTGCTCGAACCGAGTCAGTAACTCATCCAGGTGATCCATGTGTTGATCGAATGTTTCTGACATGCAGAGAAGATCGTCCACAAAATTGAGCGTATTGCTGAGGCCCTTGAGCACGGGGTTGAGTCCCCTGACCAAGCTGGCGGTACTTGTGCGCAGACCGAAGGGGGTCACGCAGAATTCGTATCCCCGGCCTCGGTGCGAGAATGCGGTGTATTGACGTGACTCAGGGTGCAGAGGCACCTGCCAAAAACTCGATCTCAGGTCGAGTGATGTCATAAATTTGACTCCGATGCACTGTTGGAAGAGAACTTCTGGTGTTTCCATTTGCTCATTGTCGGGGAGCATAATCTCGTTAATCCGTTTGGCGTCGAGGCACAGCCTTACTGTGCCATCTTTCTTCGGTACGACCACCAACGGGCTCCGGTAGGGGCTCTGCGATCGCTGTATAATTCCGAGCTCCAGCATATTTTCGATCTCGACATCGACTTTCTCGCGATATGCCACGGGTACCGGGTATACCTTAGCCTGAAACGGCGGGTGTGGAATGACCTTGAGTTTGTGCTGATATGACGTGAGTAGCCCGGGCTTCTTGGCGAATACGGGGCTATGTCGAACAATTAGCTCTTGAATCTTCTCCGCATATTCGGCCGACGACCAGGTTGTCTCGTTTATCTTGGCGTTTATCTCCTCAAGGGTGATCGCGTAGTCGTGATGACTTAACGCCCTGACGAATGTTTTGCCATCCTGGGGAAACGGGGGTGGACCACTGAAGGTGATTTTATATGAGGACGCTGTGACTCCTGGGACCGACAAGGTCACTGTGTGCCCTTCCATATCGATTTTTGCCCGCATTTTATAAAGAAAATCTGCCCCGAGTAGACAATCGACCGAGAGCCCCGGTACCACCAGCAGAGTGGCATCTGCCTCGATTTCTCCAAGGTGGACCCTCGGGTAGAATTGTTTCTTGATTTTTGTTGTCCTGCTGGAGGTGGCCCCGGACACAGTCACTCCGGTGAGTGGGAGGGTTGGGCAGCCTTGAAACGTCCTGTAGTGTCTGGTGTAGAATTCTTCGGACACTGCACTGACCTCGCTGCCCGTGTCGATCAGGGCCCCGATTTCTTTTCCCTGAATGGTTATTGTTGTTACGGGGCATTTAGGTGGCGCTTGAGTGGCGTGCTCGTCTGCGCTGAGGAGGTGTTCCCGAACATCTTCCCCGTAGCCAAACGTCACCTCCTTTATTGGGTCGTGTCTGGAGGTGACGTCTCCTCGTTTCCCGGATTTTCAATGTCGATCACGTGAGAGTCCTCGTCTGGAGGAGCTTCCTCCGTGCCACTTGTAATGGCCCTAATCCTTTGATTATTATCACTGGTCCGGGACGCTACGGGGTTATCCCGGGGAGGCGGGTACCGTTGTTTCATGGGATTTCCTCCCGTCTTCGCCTCCGTCCAGGGACGCTTGTCGTTGGAGCCAGGGTGTGCCGACCGCTCGGTGGTCACCTGCTCGAACCTTCGGCGATGAATGTTCAAGGTGCCTGCCTGGTCGAATCGTTCGAGCAGGTCCAGAAAGGGGGTTAGAGTGTCTATCCCCCGAGAGATCACGGCCGCACGCAGCTCTTCGTTGAAGTGCCGAGAGAGTTTGTTTATTATCTGCGCCTCAGAGAGCGCGGGTTGCAGCTCTCTCGCGACGCCCACGAGATTGAGCGCATACGACAACCGCTTCAGCTTTGAGTCGGGACGATAATAGACGAAGTCGAGGATTTCCCGGACCCCGTACTGGACATCGTCGTTCCAGAAGCGGCGACGAAAGCATTGCTCGAAATCGTCCCAGTTCTCCACGGACGGCTCGACTATCGCCCACCACTCTTTCGCAAGGCCACCCAGGCTCTGCTCAATCACCGGGTGGATGTCGTAGAGTGGTCCAAGCGCATGGTGGTAGTTGTATAACTCAGCGAGAAAACGCACTGGCCTCTCCGTTGGGAGCCCCCGATACATCGGTACATTGAGTTTAGGCGTTCCCCATAACTTGACCTCGGGATATCCCGACGCGCCTATACCAGAAGAGGGGAACACCTGCCGTAGTTGATTAGTCCCTGGGTGCCGGGCACTATGGGGTGATGATGTGCGCCCCGGCTCGTCTATGTACCGCGTCGAGTGCTGTAGATAAGCATCCTCGCGATGCTCGTTGGTACGATTCCGGGTACGATTATACGCGTCGATACGTCGGCCGATGTCGCGATCTAGCTCCGCGGACTCCCGCCTGGCTCTCGTTGTGGATGCCTCGTGTGTCAAATTTCCGGGAGGCTGATTACGATTCCAATTACTCTCGGAAACTCCTCGTCGTGTCTCATTCGGCGGGTACGTCGGGTGAGGCAAACCCCGAGGAAAATTATTCGGCGCCGCGGGCTCGGGATTACAAGCTTCCTGACGCGTCAGGAGGGGCGTTGTTCTGGGGACCGCCCCTAGTGATTGGCCGCCCCCGCTCCCGGCGACGCTATTCTCCGCTGAAAGGTTGCGAGAAATCACCTGGAGCTCCTGAAACACTGACGAGAGGGTCGTCTCGACGTGTTGGGAGAGGCGATCGACTCTGCGGTCGACTGCCGCCGCGAACTCGTCCAGGCGCCGTGCCAGGCCTTCGTTCTCTGCTCGCTGCAGGTCGCGAAACTCGGAGAGAATCGTCGTAGCTGATCCTGTCGGGTAACTTGGTGGAGGATTTTCGCGACTTCGGGCCCGATTACGGCGTGAAAGTGCCTGGAACGGTCGAGGCTGTGACTGATCCAAGGCACGCGCTTCAGCGAGTTGCTGTGCCAAATTTGGCAGCGAATACGATAAATCGAAGGAGCTCGCGGTGGTGGAGAGTGCGGGGGCCGCGGCTGTATTCACCGTGGCCGCCTCGGCTGGCTTCTCCGGGTTGGACGATGGTGTAGACGATGCTGCACCTCCACTTGGGGCGGCCATCGCACGTCCACTCTAAGTCCAGATATTCGCGATATCCCCTTCGCCTTCTAAACTATAACTCCCGGGAGAGTGGCCTTCCCTGACGTTCAGGTCCCTGTTCGGGCGCCAATGAAACGTTTTCGGATACGTGGACCCGCGTATAGGCTGGAAGAGCCGAGCGAGCACGAGGTCCTCTGGTGCACCGGAGACAAAATAAATGATAAAAACGGAAGAACGGGATTCATGTACGGGACCCGAACGAGGGGGAAGGGGGAAAGAAGGGATTTACCTCAGGCACAAGTAACTGCGGCAGGAGTCGCTTGTACTTTTCTCATCATTGGTTATTTGGGGAAGGAATAATTTGGGTGGGAAAATCTGTTATCAATTCTGTGAGTGGAGATGCGCAATAACAGATTACCACGAACGCGAGTCGTAGGGCAGCCGAGTCGCGAATTGATGTTGATTCCCCGTGAAACAGGTGTTTGAGACCGGATATTATGTCACTCGGATTGGGTGCTAGGTTTAAATTCCCAGCGTTTGGCTTTTAAAGTCGTAAACCGAGGTCTCCTCGGCTTGTTTTCGGTGTATCGCGGGCTGTCGCGGCGCGCCGGCGTGTGTGTATGTGCGTATGCGCTTGTCGCTTATGCGGAACCCGGGCCTGTGTGTGCGCGATGTACAGACAGGCGCGTCAAACGGGAGTCAGGTAGACGCGGGCACGTGTGTGTGCTGTACACAGGCGTGCGCGCAAGGAGGTGGACACGGCGAGTTCGTTGGCTATAGGCCGTGCGCGGAACACGGTGCCTATAGCAAAACTGGTCGCGTGGGGGAAGGTACGCAGCGAGGTAGCGTGCGCTCGGCACGAGGATGGATAGAGAATGAGGGAAGTAGGGAGGATAGGGAGGCCGTGTTATCGCACTGATAAGGCGACCTGGAGGTTTTTAAACGGAGGGAAATTACAGCATCTGTGCCAGCACGATGCTGGGGCAGGCGCTTCAGAGACAAGATACAACTACCGGTCGACACAGTGCGTGTTGGGGCGATCCCAGGGCGCACAGTGGGGTGGGTAGGATTTCTCTGCGAGTGTCAACGCACTGTCGAGGCTCGCAGAGTTTTTGGGATCTTTCTTCGAGGAAATTCAAGGAAAGAATAGGTGCCTCGGACGGCGCGCGCGCTGCTTTTATATCCGCAGGCGCTCGCTGTTCGGTCAGCTGAGCGGTGGGGGAAGGCGCCCGATGACGCCTGGACTCTCATGGGCCGGCGGCTCGGGGGGCTTCGGCGGTAACGGACGCGTCCTTGGCGACATCGTCGCCGGGTATAAGTCGTTTCGTTACAATATATATTTTTTATTTTTGTTTTGCATTTATTGGTTAGAAAATAATTATACCATTTACTGGTTGGCAGAATCCAACAACCGTTCTACTTCTGTCTTTCTTTTTTTCTTCTTTTTTTCTGTTTTTTCTCCTTTGTCTTCTTCTATTTCGCTTCCTTGTTTTTTCTGTTTAGCTTCCTTTTTCTGTTTTCTTTTTTTTACTCTCCCTGCCTCATCCATCCGCAGCGGCTCCGGCTCCAGCTCCTCGTCGTCGTTGTTGTTGTCACCGCTGCCGCTGGCAATGCCCTGTCCCATGGCCGTTTTCGGCGCCGTCTTCGCCGCTGCTGCCGCCGTGCCCGCTGTCTTTGCCGCTGCAGTCGTCTTTGCCGCTGCTGTCGCCATGCCCGCCGTCTTTGCTGCTGCAGTCGTCCTCGCCGCTGTCGGCGCAGCCGTTTTCCTTTTTTTCCATTTTTTTTCGTTTTTTTTCTTAGTTGGCCTTAAATCCGGCTCTGGCTCCTCGTCGGCGTTGCTGTCGCTGCTGTCGTCGCCGCTGCCGCCGCCAATACCGTGGCCGATGGCCGTTTTTAGCGCCGCCGTCTTCGACGCTCCTGTCGCCATGTTCGCCGTCTTTGCCGCCGCAGTTGTCCCCGTCGTTTTCGCCGCCGCTGTCTTCCTTTTTTTATCTTTTTTTTTCGTTTTTATTTGCAGTTGGCCTCAGGTCCGGCTCTGACTCATCAGCGGCATTGTTGTCGCTGCTGACGTCGCTGCTGCCGCTGCCAATACCGGGGCCGTTTTCAGCGCCGCCGTCTTCGCCGCTCCTGTCGCCACGTTCGACGTCTTTGCCGCCACGTTCGTCCCCGCCGCTGTCGACGCCGCCGTTTTCGCCGCACCAGTCCTTTTTTTTTCTCTTTTTTTTCGTTTTTTTTTGGTATTTGGCGTCAGGTCTGGTTCTGGCTCCTCGTCGTCGTTGTTGTCGCCAATATCGTGACCGAAGTCGTCGCCGTCTTCACTTCCGCCGTCTATGCCGCCGCCGCTGTTTCCACCGTCGCCGTTTTCGCCGCCGCTGTTTTCACCGTCGCCGTCTTCGCCGCCGCCGTTTCCACCGTCGCCGTCTTCGCCGCCGCCGTTTCCACCGTCGCCGTCGCCGCCGCTGGCGTTTCCACCTCCGATGTCTTCGCTGGCGCCGTCTTCGCCGCCACCTCTTTCATCGTCGTCGTCTTCCCCGATGCTGTTGGCAACGCCGTGAACTTGTCTTCTGTTGGAATAAAGCAATTTGTATTACATACGTGTTTTTTCTGTACGTACAATTATGTCCGATTTTTTAATTCACTTTGAAATTTGAAACCTCTATATAAAGAACACGAAATTCAAAGTGGACATGAAAATCTTAAAAAATGCATGCGTATTCAGAAAAACGAACGATTCATTTTCATTAAAAAAAAAATGTTGGTCACCGGTAGATTTGTTAAACAATTTTTTTCTATCCATTTTTGAATGATATTTTTTAATTATCATTATGCGAAATTATTCTTTTCAGTACCTTTAATGTGCAAGAATTTTTTTCCGATTTTTATACCATCGAGAAGTGTTTGCAATTCTCTCATTTTTATCGAATTTCTGCGAAATGAATACGCATGGACTACCTGAAACTTTCTGAGTAGCACCAAATCACAGCGCTCATAAAAAAAAAATAAAAGCCGTGATTTGGTGCCACTCAAAAAGTTTAAACTGCGCTAGTGATTTCAGTTCCCCTAAAAAAGAGATGGACTAAAATCACCAGAGCAAAAAATAAAATAAAAGCCGTGATTTGGTGCCACTCAAAAAGTTTAAACTGCGCTAGTGATTTCAGTTCCCCTAAAAAAGAGATGGACTAAAATCACCAGAGCAGCTTAAACTTTTTGAATGGCAATGAAGATAGCACCGTTGCTGGGGTTCTGTTCCACTCAAAAAGTTTACGCTGGGTGACACCGCAGCTTACTGAATATGTTTAATTTGACTAAAATCATCACCGCAGCTGAAACTTTTTAACTTTGAAAGTTCAAGCTGCGCTGGTAATTTTAGTCAAACTGAACAATTTTAGTAAGCTGCGCAGCTTACTGAATATGTTTAATTTGTCTAAAATCACCAGCGCAGCTTAAACTTTTTAAGTTGAAAACTTTCAGCTGCGGTGATAATTTTAGTCAAACTGAATATTTTCAGATCGACTGCAACTTTTGGGTTACCAGTGAAGGTTAAACTTTTTCAGTGGCACTGTACCCATTTTTATTTTTGTAATAACAGGGGTTCAGTCCCACTGAAAAAGTTTCACCACTGCTGGTAACGCAAATATTTTATTAAGAAAGTGAAAATTTACTTACGTTTTTTTATTGGCGAACACGGACTGCCACCGGCCTATAGCTGCGGACCCGAGCGAGATAAAACTTTGCCTGTGAAAAATAAAACTTACAAATAACCTAAAATATAATAAATCGTAAACCGTTCAAATTTGTGTACTTACACCTCGGCATACAACGAAGTTTCCTTCTCGACGCCATAAAACCTGATGAAATCCAGAAGAAACTGTCGATGCGTTCTTATGAACGTTTTGAAACACTGTATCCGTTTCTTCGGCAGCGGGTTGTTATATATCTCGCTCGTAATTTTCCGTAGGTTTTCCGCGGAAAGGATTTCGTTCTTTTTTAGGTCCTCGACGACGTCGACGAGAGCTACAGTTAATCGACCGAGGATCTCCGGGGAATTCAAGATATTTTTCTCGTATTTCACAGCGAAATTCGGGAGCTACGGAAAACTCTCCATCGCGACGACACTATCGAAACTGACGACGAAACGAGTCTCTACCCTAGCCTTACCCTACGTTGTAAACACCGTGACAGTGCTACTCACCGCAAACGTAAACAAAGGAGCTGTTTCGCGTTTACGTCAAACGGCGCTAAAATCGATTTATATTCAAAATAAAATTTCAGCGCAGTTTGCGAAAACACGACGGACAAGAATCTTTGATTACGGCAAGTAACCGTGCCATCGTATTTACAACGTAGCGTAGGGCTAGAGCGATTTTATTCGTGAGTTTAATTACCTTGGAGAGATATCCGTGGCACCCGACTTGGAATGTAAAGTACGAGAAAAACATTCTCGATTCGCGGAGATTCTCGGACGGCTAAATTATAGCTATAATTGACATGTTCGAAGATCTAAAAAAAAAGAATCTTTTCCGCGGCAACCCTAAGAAAAGTTACGGACAAAATTTATAATAACCCGCTGCCAAAAACGGTCAAATATTTCAAACCGTTAGTACGGCAGAACCGGGACTTCTTACGCGGCTGTAAAATCAACCGCATCAGCTTTAGAAGAATCGACTGCTGAAACGCATAATTATATATTGGAATGCAACGTTAATATTTGTCATCGAGACAAAGCTACTGCATTTCTTGATTTGGGCACGCAACTTACTTTGGTCAAGATGGGTTCCCCCGAGTATCTTAAATACCACGTGGTTGACCTATAAGCACAACGTGAGTGCAAAGCCTGCGCGCGCAGTCACTCCGAAGTCAGCTGTAGCGCGGCGCGGGAATAGTACATTTATGAATTTATGAATTTGCACAGAAAGTCTAGTTTTCGATCCGATTCATGGACTGTATTTCTGAAAAAATTTATAATATATTCAATATTTCTTTATCGACGATTCTATATATATTTTTTTTTCTTAAAGGACCAGAAATGAATACCACTACAAACACGACAATTCTTTCATGGCAATATCGCATATGATAAAAAAAATGTAGCAGATTCATGGTCTCTATTTCCCAAGTTATTTTTATTAATTGATTACTTCTTTATCGACGATTCGATTTTATTTTACTTCCTTAAGGGTTAGGAAATGAATACCACTACAAACTCTACAATTCTTTCATGGTACCATCGCATGTAATCGAAAAAATGTAGCAGATTCATGGTCTTTATTTCCCAAGATATTTCAATAAATTGATTTCTTCTTTATCGACATGCTCTAACGCATGCTCTAAAGCCAATCTCGTTATTTGTGGTAAACCACGAAGCCATTTTTTTCAGAAAATATTTTCACTATGACAAAGCATTCTTTCCTCCTGTAGAAAATATCCATTTCGTACTTACGTAATTAAGGATGCAGAAGCGTGCAGCTCAGTCGAAGGAACGAAAAACAGCGAGAAAAAGCAAAATCAGTCGTAAATTCTCAATATTTCGAGGAAAAGCGTCTCTGGATCTGGATCGGCAAAACTGTAAAAGATCGAGGCAATGAGTCCTCTCGACAGACTGCAAGTATCGTATGATACGGTGGTCGGGCTGGGCAGAAGTTCTAGCAAGGAAATCCTCCAGATCATTTTCAACAAAAAATTAACGCTTGACTCGGATGAATGTTCTGGCGAAGAGAAACATGCTGGTCATTTACAAAATATAATGAAATCTCGGCACGGCGACTTTTCTATTTTCCAACAATTATTTAGGAAATAAAAACCATGGAACAGATGCAATGGTTTGATTACATGTGATGTTGTTATGAAAGGATTGTTGGTGTTATAGTGGTATTCACTTCATGACTACTAAAAAAAGTTTTAAAAAATTGCAAATTTTTATTATCAATGTCCTCCAGGACAATGATAATAAAAATCTGCATTTTTTTATTAAATTTATTTCTTTAAAACAAATTAACAGCGGAACAATTCCATGCGTTACGAGACAACGTCCTCCTTCTCTCGCCAGTGATCGCGCCGAATGGGCGAGATAAAAAAAAAATACCCAGAAAGACTCGCTTGGCGTCGAGCCGAGCCGGACTCAAATCTCGATGACAGCGCGACGCCGCTGATGCCGAGGGAGAATTAACTTATTCGCGAAAGCGGAATCGAACCGAGCGAGAGGCGTTGCGCACACAGCTATCTTGATGACGAAAACGAGTTCGAAGATGGCAGCGAAGAAATCGTGGAAGAGCCTAGTCGAACGAGCGGGAAGATAGCAGTCGCGATCGAAGAGCCTGGTCATCGCAGCCGACGACATAACTTGCGGGCGCGTCTAATACGGTATCCAATATCCATCATTGTCAATGACACACTGTAACCGGTTAGGCATCGAGGCCACGAGCTTCTGCGTCAATTCGGGTCTGGTCTGCAGATTTTCCCAAACGGCCTGCACGTGAGCTACTAGAGCTTCCCTGGTATGATCTTGTCCAGACACCCAGTCTCTTACCATCACAGCTGTAATCAATAAATCCGTGATAATATTCTGAATAAACTTTGCACGAAAATCAGTATTAAATTTATAAAAAGATTACGGTGATGGTTATTGAATTGATCGCTACTTACCCCATAAATTCTCAATTGGATTAAGATCCGGCGACTTGCTGGGATGATCCAATACAATAATCTCAGGATGCTGCTGGAACCATGCCCTCGTGATTCGGGCTGTATGGACCGCGCTGTTATCTTGCATAAATCGGATCACCGGATACTCTGCAGCGGGGAATCTTGCTCTCGCACACGGCAGCATGACCGTCTCCAAGATATTTACGTAATCAACGGCATTCATGCGCGGTGGAATTTCATGGAGGGCCATTACACCGGATGCTGACATGCAGCCCCAGAATCCAGCTGTAATCCGGCCACTCCACTGTTTTTCCACAACGTATTTAGGTTGTAGCTTGAATGCTGTACCCCGCGGACGATAGACGTGCCGACATCCATCGTCCGCTGAGTTGAATACCTGTAAATATTATTTCCCAGACGTTGCTTAAGAGTAGTCCTCTTTATGAGTTATTGTTTTTTTTTTTCAAAATTAATTAAAAAAGGGTTGAAATCATTATTTTCAGGGGTAGAATATGTGACTTGAGAACGATGATATGCGTTAAAAGTCGATATTTTGAAATATTAAATTTGCTGATCCCGATTTGGGCAGTTTTTGACCCGGCAGGCAGATCTACGATTTCTAACAAGCAAAACGACCAAATTTTTTTGTTTTAAAATCAATATTTTTTTTTATAAGAAATCTCTAGTCATACCTTTTCGTCCGACCATATAATTGGTGCCCACTGCTCTGCAGTCCATGCGAGGTGCTCAGGAGCGTACTGCAGCCGTTGTTGACGATGTGCCTCCGTCAACGCCGTTTTTTTCTGCGGTCTGTGCGCGGTTATACCTACTTCCGCCAAACGTCGCCGAGCTGTGCTGACCGACGCCGGCACTCCGGTGATTTCCAATGCGTCAACGACGGTCGTGTGCGGGTGTTCGTCGAAGTGTTGCAGGAGCTGCACGTCTTCCTCGGCAGTGGTGACCTTCGGCCGCTTGTTGTTCTTCCTGTGATCGCAGTCCATCGTAACCTTCTTCCTCGAACTTCCTAATCCATAGACGGACGGTTTTTATATTGCATCCGACTAGATTTTTTATTTCGTTAGGTGGCAGACCAGACAAGTGGAAGCCGACTATCATGCCACGCACAGACGTTGCATAATTTGCAAATACGCTTGGCCTCTCTGGTTGCGCTGCCATTTTTCGAGGAAGTGACAAAAAAATCGGTGACGAGCAATGTTTTGTTTATCATCGATAGGTGGTGCGATCGTCATATTGACACGCGACATTGAAAAGTACCACCAATGTATTCCGGTAACAATTTGGTATCGGGAAAGAGTACCATATCTGCAGCACGAGGAGAGAATTCTTATAAAAAATCCCAAACGATTTGTCAAAGAAATCTCAAAAGATATCATTGAAACTTTATAAAAACTTAGATGCACTGTAAAGCATACCGCTTATAAGTTCAATCATAACATATCAAAAAATGCAGCTTTTCCCACCCGCGGTTGAGAAGCTGCATTCAGCGTTTTCGATATTTTAAAAGAAGCTTCGCAAGAAAAATCAACGTTATGAAAATGCGATATTGTGGCGAAACGGTTTTTACAAGAAAACTGCTCGGGAAGTGAGTTTTCATAGTAACAGTAAAATTTCCGCTCCGAATTACTTTTCGCGTTATTACTTCAAAAACATCAGAATATATGTCACTTTTTAACAGCGGCATATGCATATCAGCGAGTTTTGAAGAATAGCGCCATCGAATATAAGTTCCATGATGAAATATATAAAAATAAAAAACACCTCTTTCTGCCAGCGGAGAGAAAGAAAGATCTACAGCTAAATTGCATATCTCGAAGTCTCGTCACTGTTTAACGTTTAGCTCAGGCGAATGTTCTGGCAAGGAAGAATCTCCAGGACATTTAAACAAAAATTCTTGGCTCGGTGACTGTGCTGGAGAGGGTAAAACTCCAGGACATATTTTAAAAAATCACTAAACGCTCGGCTCGCGCGACTGTTCCGGCGCGAAGAATTCTCCAAGACATTTCCAGAAGACTGAAAACTCGGCTCACGAGAACGATCGGGCAAGGAAAGCTCTCCAGGACATATAAACGGAAATATTTCTTGGCTCGGCGACTGCTAGCAAGGAGAAAACTCCAGGACATTTACGCTCAACAAGGGCAACTTTTTTATTTCCGTAAAAGTATTTGGGAAATGAAAACCATGAAACGAAAGCAACGTTTCGATCATATGTGATGTTGTTATGATAGAATAGTTGGGTTTGTACTGGTATTCGTTTCATGACTTCTAAGAAATATAAAAAAAATATTGCAAATTTATTATTTAAAAAAATTAAATTAACGCTTGGACTGAGGTTTTGGCGAGGAAAAATATCTCCAGGACATTTCCAGAAGACTAAAATCTCGTCTCAGGAGAATGTTCTGGCAAGGAAAGCCCTCCAGGACGTTTAAACGAAAATAATTCTTGGCTCAGCGACTGCTGGCGAGGATAAATCTCCAGGACATTAGCAAAATGTTATTAACGCTCGACACGGGCAACGTTTTATTTCCGTAAAAGTATTTGGGAAATGAAAACCATGAAACGAAAGCAACGTTTCGATCATATGTGATGTTGTTATGATAGAATTGTTGGGTTTGTAGTGGTATTCGTTTCATGACTTCTAGGAAAAATAAAAAAAATATTGCAAATTTTTATTATCAATGTCCTCCAGGACACTGATAATAAAAATTTGCAATGTGAAAAATATGTAATTTATTATTTCACAAAATTAAATTAACGCTTGGACTGAGGTTTTGGCGAGGAAAAATATCTCCAGGACATTTCCAGAAGACTAAAATCTCGTCTCAGGAGAATGTTCTGGCAAGGAAAACCCTCCAGGACATTTAAATGAAAATAATTCTCGGCTCGGCGACTGCTGGCCAGGAGAAATCTCCAGGACATTAACAAAATGTTATTAACACTCGGCACGGGCAACGTTTTATTTCCGTAAAAGTATTTGGGAAATGAAAACCATGAAACGAAAGCAACGTTTCGATCATATGTGATGTTGTTATGATAGAATAGTTGGGTTTGTACTGGTATTCGTTTCATGACTTCTAAGAAATATAAAAAAAATATTGCAAATTTATTATTTAAAAAAATTAAATTAACGCTTGGACTGAGGTTTTGGCGAGGAAAAATATCTCCAGGACATTTCCAGAAGACTAAAATCTCGTCTCAGGAGAATGTTCTGGCAAGGAAAGCCCTCCAGGACGTTTAAACGAAAATAATTCTTGGCTCAGCGACTGCTGGCGAGGAGAAATCTCCAGGACATTAGCAAAATGTTATTAACGCTCGACACGGGCAACGTTTTATTTCCGTAAAAGTATTTGGGAAATGAAAACCATGAAACGAAAGCAACGTTTCGATCATATGTGATGTTGTTATGATAGAATTGTTGGGTTTGTAGTGGTATTCGTTTCATGACTTCTAGGAAAAATAAAAAAAATATTGCAAATTTTTATTATCAATGTCCTCCAGGACACTGATAATAAAAATTTGCAATGTGAAAAATATGTAATTTATTATTTCACAAAATTAAATTAACGCTTGGACTGAGGTTTTGGCGAGGAAAAATATCTCCAGGACATTTCCAGAAGACTAAAATCTCGTCTCAGGAGAATGTTCTGGCAAGGAAAACCCTCCAGGACATTTAAATGAAAATAATTCTCGGCTCGGCGACTGCTGGCCAGGAGAAATCTCCAGGACATTAACAAACTGTTATTAACACTCGGCACGGGCAACGTTTTATTTCCGTAAAAGTATTTGGGAAATGAAAACCATGAAACGAAAGCAACGTTTCGATCATATGTGATGTTGTTATGATAGAATTGTTGGGTTTGTACTGGTATTCGTTTCATGACTTCTAAGAAATTAAAAAAAAAATATTGCAAATTTATTATTTAAAAAAATTAAATTAACGCTTGGACTGAGGTTTTGGCGAGGAAAAATATCTCCAGGACATTTCCAGAAGACTAAAATCTCGTCTCAGGAGAATGTTCTGGCAAGGAAAGCCCTCCAGGACGTTTAAACGAAAATAATTCTTGGCTCAGCGACTGCTGGCGAGGAGAAATCTCCAGGACATTAGCAAAATGTTATTAACGCTCGACACGGGCAACGTTTTATTTCCGTAAAAGTATTTGGGAAATGAAAACCATGAAACGAAAGCAACGTTTCGATCATATGTGATGTTGTTATGATAGAATTGTTGGGTTTGTAGTGGTATTCGTTTCATGACTTCTAGGAAAAATAAAAAAAATATTGCAAATTTTTATTATCAATGTCCTCCAGGACACTGATAATAAAAATTTGCAATGTGAAAAATATGTAATTTATTATTTCACAAAATTAAATTAACGCTTGGACTGAGGTTTTGGCGAGGAAAAATATCTCCAGGACATTTCCAGAAGTCTAAAATCTCGTCTCAGGAGAATGTTCTGGCAAGGAAAACCCTCCAGGACATTTAAATGAAAATAATTCTCGGCTCGGCGACTGCTGGCCAGGAGAAATCTCCAGGACATTAACAAAATGTTATTAACACTCGGAACGGGCAACGTTTTATTTCCGTAAAGTATTTGGGAAATGAAAACCATGAAACGAAAGCAACATTTCGATCATATGTGATGTTGTTATGATAGAATTGTTGGGTTTGTAGTGGTATTCGTTTCATGACTTCTAGGAAAAATAAAAAAAATATTGCAAATTTTTATTATCAATGTCCTCCAGGACACTGATAATAAAAATTTGCAATGTGAAAAATATGTAATTTATTATTTCACAAAATTAAATTAACGCTTAGACTGAGGTTTTGGCGAGGAGAAATATCTCCAGGACATTTCCAGAAGACTAAAATCTCGTCTCAAGAGAATGTTCTGGCAAGGAAAACCCTCCAGGACATTTAAATGAAAATAATTCTCGGCTCGGCGACTGCTGGCCAGGAGAAATCTCCAGGACATTATCAAAAAACACTCAACACAATTAATGAAAGAAATGTTTCCTTACTTTATCTGAAAGACATAAAAACATAACGCAACGTCGCTTTTACTCTCTTAACTACTACTCAATCCGCACACGCGCATTCCCTTGAATCGTAGCGACTTGAGAAAATCTCGGATGTTGAATGCCGAGAGTAGTACAAAATCACTATTAGTCCGCATTGTGACAATATAGCCCGCCTCCCATCGCCGCGCTGTTTCGACTACCGAATGGGTTATGTCATCTCAGCTGTTGACATGACCGATCAAAGTGAAATTCGCGCGAACTTCGCCGAACTTCGACAAATGACAATAACACACACACACAGATAACCCGAAAACTGTCAAGTCCAGGCATTAATGAATAGCACTGTACAGTTCGAGCGATCTTGCTGATCCGAGGGGACCTGGTGGTCATTGGGTTTGCAGTTACTACGATAAAAAGAAACTGTTGGTCTATGATTCCAGCATGGCTCCGTCCAAACGGTTGCACGAACATCACAGATTGTTTCTTTCGAAATTGTATCCTCATTTCGATTTGACTAAGAAATCAAATGTTGAATTTCCACTCGTCGATCGCCAGCCGAATAATAAAGATTGCGGCGTGTATGCAATCGCATTCGCCGTATCGATTCTGTTCGGTTTAAAGCCGGAGAACGTCAGGTATGACAAGACAAGGATGCGTCGTCATTTCCTGGAGATGTTTGAATCCAGAAGAATCGAACATTTTCCTCGCCAATCAACAGACAAAAACCTCGTACCAACGTTAGAAGTGGCAATCAACAGGCGAAAAGCGAGCGCGAGTCGAGCTCTGTTGAGAGCAAAGAGTCAAAGCCGAGAAGCAGAGTCTATTTCAGTAAAAGACGGTTATACTGATGGTTTCCTGATTGTCACGTCCCGAAAAAAGACTCCACGCCCTGAGGGCCGTAATCATGGTAAAAATAGTGGAATTGTGATTGACACTGTTATAGCGGTTCAGAACAGAAATCGATATTCTATATTGAATCAGCTTGACGAGAACACTAGCAATACGAAACGCACCCCCACAGAAAGTGTAAGTGATGTAGAAAGTCGTGTAAGTATGAATAAAACTAAAAAAACTGCAAGCCCGTAAAGTATTCACGCTAACAGAGTTATCGTTGTTGATGGCACTAGTGCATTTAATAAAACAGACAAACAGGTCCCTGGTAATGAATTACAAGAACATCGTCAGGACACCAAACTAATCGAAAAAAGAAAGTTCAATACGATAGAGGCTTGTTGCAACATTCAACAGCCATCTGCGCCGCTTAGGAAAACCAACAAAAGAAAGTGTATTCCTCAAAGTAGTCAAAATAGTAAAATAATAATACTTGATGACGAACTTGTATCTGATAGCATTGTCAATAACAGCATTGTCAATAAATCGGCATCTACAGACCGCAAAGCTGTAATTAGTAGGTCTGCTAATATCGAGGTATCACGTGATCGCCAGATGGAAATTATAGTTTCTGGTGAAAGGCTCAATGATGATGATATTAACGAGTTTGGAGATCTTTCAAGTATGTGTTCCGGCTATAAGCCAGCGCAAACGTACTGGCTTCAACGGCCTGAATATATACCTCCTATTTCACCAGTAAAAAAACATATTCAGATTTTGTATAGCTGTGCTTGTAATGGTAATAATCATCGCGATTGCAGAGGTAGCCATTGGGTCTGTAGTTATTATGACACGGAAAAAATATACATTTACGATTCTCTCAGGACAAACAAATTGCACAAGCACCACATTGTCTTTTTGGAAAAATTATATCCACACATTAATTTAAGTGACAATAACTTGGTTGTATTTCCGTCAGTTGACCAGCAGCGAAATGCCATTGATTGTGGTGTATACGCAATTGCTTTTGCTGAGACACTATTACATGGGATACATCCAGAGACTGTAAGATACGATGAAACAAAAATGCGTCTTCATTTGTTGAATATGTTCCAATAAAAAAGGATTCTTCTTTTTCCACGACTGAGAATTGATTTTCACGGTACACTTGCTTCACAAGTCCTACTGTCCAGTTCCATGAGTGGTGTAAAAAAATATTTGTGATTCAAACTCAAATTGTTCCATTGAAATGGAACAGGGTAGGAAATGTCAAAGGAAATGTGAAACACAGCTTGTAGCCATTGCTCCCTCGGTTGAAAATATAAACCACGTCGTTGACAAGAACTGCAATGTCACTGATACCGCAATGGTCAATGGTAAGAGGAAATTGATTTCAAAACCGCATTACAATGTCAATAAACTTAAGAATCGAACAAGAACCAAATTGAACGTTGCAACAAAAATTAAAAACAAATACAGGAAATTCAACAATAACGGTCTAAAAACCAAATATACTGCAGAAAAATATATTCGCGATATATCAGCAGAACTATCACGCGACGCATCGGCGCCTGATTCGCCTATTACAAACAGGTTGAGGGCCGAGTCCATTCTCAAGTGGTGTTTGCATACGAGAGAAACGCTCGTTTCTAGATTAAAGAAAGTATTTAAGGATATAAAAAAAAGTCTGAAGTGTGTCTGTCAAGACTAGTGGACAATGCGACGCATAATCTCTGTGATAACGTCGAAGCACTATGTGGACAACGCAGACACGTTGCTTCTGCCGAGGCGTATTATGCAGAAACTTCTTATTATCCACTGGATAGTACTGAACCTATCGTCATGAATTCCGAAGGCATAGCCACGAATATTTTACCTTTATCAATTAATGATAAAAAAACAAAAACAAAGTCTTGGACTTGCAGTGATCTCTGTAAGATAAATGATCATGAAGTTACAAAAGATTTAGAGAATTTTCTTCAAAAACTATGTAATTGTACATTGCTGATGCTAAAAAGATTCTTATGTCGTGTACATATGTGCACGAATAAAATCAATATTAATAAATTTGGCCATTCTCAAGGCTGTTATATAAACTCCAAGTCATGCAAGTCTGAATTCTTGTCAATGGAAATTGTAGCCCTACATTTTCCACAAATACGATATATTAAAAGACTGTTTTACAGTATAATGAGTTTTGACAAACAATTGTTCGATCTGGATGAAGCTTTGAACAACAATGATATTATAAAACTATGCCAGATTTCTGATCAAGCTAAAAAGAAAGCTCACACTTGTGAACTGAAAAATGTAGAAATTAATTTGAATGAGGATGAAATAGAAGCTATGTATAACGATGCTTTTAGAGCTTACACTAAACGCGCCACCGATACCCCACGCTTTCCATGCATTTCTTGTGAAAAGTTGTGTTGTGCAAGAAGCGGTAGTTTTATTGATGTTAATAAAACGAAGCTTGGACCATTTTGGGACAATTTAATGGATCATCATAAAAAAAAACAATATAGCATATAGCGATTTCAGATTTCTGTGTAGCTACTGTCGAGATAAATTTCGTAAAAATACGATGCCTCCAACTTGTATTCTTAACAATCTTGATGTTCCAATGTGGCCACTTGAAATAAAGTGTTTAAACGTTTTCGAACGTATCTTGATACAACGGGTCAAAGCGTTTCAAACGGTTCAGAAATTCGATCCTGTTTCAAAGAAAAATATGCCTGAAAGATACAAGGTTCCAAAAGTCGTTGGAAGAACTTTCCATCTGCCGTTACCTTTGGAAGAAACGTTAAAAAAAATATGTCCCTCTACCGAAGCAATTAATCGTAATCATGAATTATATATATTATTTCGTGGTATACCAACAAAGTCAAAGATAGTATGGGAAAGATAGGTAGATTTAAAGAAAGTGTGGAATGCGCTGAAATGGTCGAAATCGCACAATCCACTATACCATGAAATAAACTTGCCATTGTCTCATGAAAATTTATTACCCGATAAATTACCCGACGTCGAATTTCAAGACGTGACTCAATTACAATCTTGCCGAGATACACAAAAAATGAATGATTGCACAATTCCTAATAAAAAGGAAAAATGTATTCTTGACATTAATGAACAAAAGAAAGCTGCACTTTTGACGCAAAAGTCGCAATCTGACTTTTATTACGAACAGTTTACAATATATCCAATACACGAGAAACGGGTCAACGCAACTGCAACAGAGCTCTATCAAATGTTAAAAGTTCATGATGTTCCTCTTGACAAGAGTGTTAAAGATTTGGACACAATGTGTTTTCCTGATTTATATCCTTACGGGGTTAACGGCCAGTACGCCGACAGATCAGTACGTCTTACTGATCATGAATTCATTAAAGCAAAGATAATGTCCGCACATCCTCAATTTCGTATGAATATACAATATCTCTTTTTTTGTTGAACGACACCAACAATCGGCAATTAAATGCAGGAATTTACCATAAGATGAATGTAACTAATGCTCGTGAAAAGTATACAGCTGCTTCTTACTTACAACAGCTTTCTAAAGATCAATTGGAAAGCAATTTAACAACAATTTTCGCTAGATTGCGTAATTCGGAACAATATTGGAAAAAAATTCATTGCCAAAAATATTTTTCAAAAATATTAAACCAAATCCACGACACAACCCAAGTAGAACTATTTCGTAGATGGTTAACAAATGTAGATGTTCATTAGAAAAAAAGAAAAAAAAAAAAAAAAAAAATGGCGTGCCAGCGTTTTGCACCCGTAGTAGTCCATAGAAACGCGGACGGGTCAACTCCTGACTACAAGCCGCTGGCACGCCAATTTTTTTTTTTTTTTTTTTTTTTTTTTTCTAATGAACATCTACATTTGTTAACCATCTACGAAATAATTCTACTTGGGTTGTATCGTGGATTTGGTTTAATATTTTTGAAAAATATTTTTGGCAATGAATTTTTTTTATGGGATGCCTAAACTTTTAATACTTGGCGTACAATTTTTGTTTTGAAAAAAACATTTTTGTGGGATTTCATATCTTTTTGAAACTTAGTGGATCATAAACATATGAAGTAATAAAAAAAAATTGTACACACAGAGCTCTCTGACAGCTGTCTACTGTAGAAAGCGCTGCATTCAAAGTCATTATAGTGTGGGGTTTAAACATTTCTTTCGACAAATGGCTGTCGCTTGACATTTTCCTCCAGCCACCGACTGGCTGCAACAGCTATTCACAGGCTCCGTTAGCTTATCGGTGACTGCAGAAAACTGTTGAGCGAGACAAATTTGTGGAAAGAATTTTGTCTCGCTTAACAGATTTTAGCTGATACCATGTGACAGAATTTCTTGGATTTTCTGTCCCCCGGCCGCAGAAGTCGCGAATCTGTCGGTTTTCCACGCGTCCTTTCCGATCTCTGATTGGTCGCTGCCCGATCGTCGATGAGTTTTCCCTATTTTGTTATCTGCCGTTACGTTTTCGTGGTCAGTGTGCCGAGAATACCGAGGACCAGGGCCGATATTACCGTGCCACCCGGTATATCTCGGCGGTAACGCTTATGTTGCGTCGATGCGAGAGGAAAGAGGACCGGTGAAATTCCGGCGCTCCATTTAAGGGGACTACCCTAATTAGAATTTTCGAAAAATCGTTTTTTTTTATTGCATTTTTCGAAAGTATACATATTTAAAAGTATCATACTAAACTTTTATGATGATCCTGGCAGTCTACGTGTACTTTTGAGGGACGCCCACTGTGGTACTTGAGCGCGTTAGGGTACGCACCGCAACCCGTTAAACGCGTTTTTCTCAAAATGACGTTTTTGGACGGTTTGTTGATGAAATCTCCGAAACTATTCAACCGATCCTCACCAAAATTGTACCACATGTTCATTATGATTATAGCTATAGCGCATATCATACGAATTTTGAAATTTTAAGTGTAACTATTTTTTTTTCTCAAAAAACGATGAAAAAAAACGTGATATTTCGAAGTTTTTGAAAAAATGGCCGCCATTTTGTCATTTTTGATAAAATCAAAAATCGTATGATATGCGCTATAGCCATTTACCTAAGGAATCTAAAACCATTTTAAAAATTTTTTTCCTATCATCCATTCCAGAAATTTCATCAACAGCGCACACCCATCGTTTTTTTTTACCTGTCTTCTCTTCCATTTTAGTGTACAAAAACTCAGTGAAATAAATATGAACAATTTTTTTTTTGTGTATTTTAAGAGTATATTTCTTAGGCCTAACACTTTTTATATCCATATTTATAATTTATACCGGTCAAAAAAATTCGTGGAAATAGTACTTTTTTTGGCCGTCTAATTAGGGTAGACCCCTTAAAATATGACGCCTGGGGGAAAGATTGTTTAAGTTTCAGGTTGAGGTGGAAGGCCGCAGCGGAGGTGCTAACGACCACACCGATGCTCGGATTGCCAAGGTCGTTTTTCGTTATCTATGCTATCCATTACGTTTACGTTTGTTCGGAGCCCCTACGTCACGAGGAGATTCCCTCGTTACCGACCATCACCACGACAGTTCGGTCATAATTCGTGTTAGTTTCCGTTTAGAATTATCTTTCCGTTATGTGTCCGTTATCTGGAGCCTCTGCGGTAAGTTTCGGCGTCGCCGCTCACTTCGGCCAGCTTCGGGTCCCGTCGGGTGCTCGCGTGTGCGCGCGCATCACCGTCGCAGCATCGCCGCGCGTCGCCAGGAGTGGGATCATGGTACGAGTGGGGCGAGCGGTTCGCTCGGCCCCTGGTGGGTGGTAGAGTTTCGCTCCGGCGCTCTCTCGTCGGCCGGCCTCCGGCCAGAGCAGCTGCTCTCTCTGTTCTCTCTGTTCTCTCTGTTCTCTCTGCTCTCTTTGCTATCTTTGTTACCTATGTTACCTATGTTATCTATGTTACCTATGTTATCTATGTTACCTTTTTGCGCTCTCGTTACGTTCTCTTTATGCGTTACCTTACCCTTTTAGTGTTCTCTATGCGCTATCTCATAATGCTCTCTCCATGCGTTACCTCATCGTTCTCTATGTTCTCTATTCGTTATCGCAGAGCTCTCTGTTCGATCGATAGATCGACCGTTCTCTTTTAATTACGTTTACCTTTCAGCTGCTCTCTTCGAAATTTTTCAGCGTTCGCTTAATTCATGTCCGATGTTCTCTGGGTGCATTTACCTGCGCTCTCTCCTAATTTCCACAGGTCTTCTACTTTTCTTTCAGATCATCGGCTCCGTGGATTATTTAGTGCATGCGTGTGACTTAGTGTTTTAGTGACAGGTGTGGACGGATTCCCCGAGCTCTTTCCGAGTTCGCGTATTTCTTTTCGTGTTCGTGGTTTTCGGTGCTCGCGTTATTCGTGTTCGTGGTTTTC
The DNA here is from genome assembly GCA_964034905.1 of Itoplectis maculator. Taxonomy (NCBI): domain Eukaryota; kingdom Metazoa; phylum Arthropoda; class Insecta; order Hymenoptera; family Ichneumonidae; genus Itoplectis; species Itoplectis maculator. The sequence continues at coordinate 103,476 of CAXITY010000189.1, forward strand.
GGTGCTTGCATTATTTCTCACGTTCTCTGCCGCGTCGAGTGTTCTCTCCGCGTGTGTTATCTGTCCGTGTGTTCTCTCTCGCGTGTCCTTTCGGATGTTACCTATCGGGCGTTACCTTTCGCGCGTTCTCTCGCGTGCACTCGTCCGCGTGTTACCTCTCGAGTGTTACCTTTCGCGTGCCACCTTTCGTGTTTCGACGATGTCCGCGTGTGTTACCTTTCTCGCGTCAGTTATCGCGTGTTCTCTTCCGGTTCCCGACGCGCTTCGCCCGCGTTATCCGTTCAGGATTCAGTATTCGGGTGTTACCTCGTTACCTTGCTCTCTCGTTCTCTCGTTACCTCGTTCTCTCGCTATCGTGTTACCTCCGTTACCTATCGCGGTGATTACCGCTGTTTCCGTTCTCTACGTTTTTTTATACGTTTTCATATTTTGAATAAACCGACCGAGCCTTATCAGGAATTATTTTCTTTTGCGTTCTCGCCCTTAATCAGTGCCATAAAGTACCCTCGCCCTCTCTCCACTACCGACACACTGAGCGACCCCGGATTTCCGCACCGCTTCTCCGCGTCCGTCGCCAATTAGTTTTTGTTTCGGTTGCGTTTTCGGTTTCGGGCGGTTTGTCGATTCCGCCCGCGTCCCAATCAAATAAAAAAATCGGCTGGCGCCCACCGGCGACGGGCGTGGAGGGCGGCCGAAGGTGGCGGAAAAGTTAAGAATTTTCCTCACAACCAATAAGTTAACGGAGTCTGCGGATAGTTGTTGCAGCTTGTCGTGGCAGCAATAAAATTTAAGTGATAAAATTTGTCGAAACGAATGTTCAAACTCCACAAGAGAAAAACTTTGCACAAAGCGCTTTCTACAGAAAATAGCTGTCCCGTCAGAGAGCGCACGATGCAAAATCTTTCTCCAGTGGACTTATTGAATGAACATTTCTTTCGACAAATAGTTCTCACTTGACTCTTTCCGACAGCCACCAACTAGCTGCGACAGTTATCCACAGGCTCCGTCAGCTTATCGGTGACTGTAGAAAACTATTAAGCGAGACAGATTTAAGGAACGAATTTTATGTCGCTTAACAGATTTCAGGTGATACCGATAAGCTTACGGTGCCTGTGGATAGCTCTTCCAGCTAAGTCGATTGCTACAGGAAAGGATCAAGCGCAAACTATTTCTCGAAAGAAATGTTTATTCAAATTCCACAGGAGGAACACTGCACAGAGCGCTTTCTGACACGACAGCTGTCGAGCTGTCTACTGGAGAAAGCATTCTGTGCAAAATCTTCTGAAGTTTGATGAATATTTCTTTCGACAAATGTTTCTTGCTCCACATTTTACTGCTGCCACCGACAAGCTGCAACAACTATCCACAGGCTCGGTCAATTAATTTATTAGTCGCAGCAAAAAACTGAAGCAAGAAACATATTTTATAAAATAAACATTACACATTTTTTTTTAAAAACCTGCTCATGAGGTTAGAAAATATCTTCCACATTTTTAACGTCGTAGAAAATAATTCTCTCTCCGCGGTTTCACCACTCACATTCACTCACTATAGTCATTACGCTAGAGAAAAATATCACCCATGACAATTTTTTTTTCTCACTTTCTGTCATCTGTCATCGACGACGTGAGCGAGCCGGTCGGCAGACGATTGCCGCGTCGGTGCAACTTCCTTGGGCTGCCGCTGCGGGAGCCGCGCGCCATCAGTTGTGTTATGTGTGCGTGTTTTTCTTCACACGTACGCACACGTATATGCGATCGGACAAATCAGTTTCGATGTGTAAGTTCGGACAAAAGTGAAATTTGGCCAAATATCAGCACTTCGGGAACTGATTTTATCGCAACCGGTCTCATTAAAAAGAGAAAAAAAAAATATATTGGCGCTGATACATTTAGCGTCCGCGACCTATTGCCTGAGATAATTCGAGTCAAGACGGGCTGGTACACGCCATGCACGTATATCGACGGACACATCAGCAGTTTGACGTTGTGTGAGTGCGGTGAAAAATGTTTGACCGATTCAGGATTGTAAGTGACCAGATATTAGCATTGCGGGCACCGATTTGATTGAAACAGGGCTCATTGGAAAGAGAAAAAAAAATAAAAAATATTGAACCTGACACATTTTGGCGTCAGCGACGTTTTGACTGTGATAATTCGAGTTACATTTCGTAGCAGACGAAAAAGGGGCAAGCTTGCTGTAAATAAGAGTAGCGCTAGCGTCTCGGTTTTAATACTTGGCGTCGAGACGCTACCGCGTCTCTTGATACCAAGAAATAACGTAAGATGCATGACGCGTCATTACGGTCCTGCGACATGGTTCTTAACAATCAGTCCCAGTGAGTGGATGTGGCCAGACCTCATATAATATCTTCGTGATTCACTTGAAATTCCAGAACACGTGAATGTTAACGGAAGCGAACTTATTGCAGCTGATCCAGTTGCGGTTTCTAGATTTATCGACATAAAGTTCAAAACCGTGCTTGACTTTATTTTGTCACCCGATAATCCTATCGGAGAAGTTGATCGCTACTTTTATCGACGAGAGTATCAGTCTAGGGGTGCACAACATTTCCACATTTCTATTTGGATCAAAGACGGTCCGGTAATCGGCAAATCGACAACGGAGGAAATCGCAACATTTATTTTGAAGTATGTCACATGCAGGATGCCAGATAAAAATGTTTCCCCACAATTAAATGGACGTGTAAACGCTCATCAGAAGCACCGCCACAATAATTACTGTTTACGAGCTAAAAAAACCAAAACTGGTTACAGTCGACGGTGCAAGTTCGGTCATCCACGACCACTCACGGAAACAACACAAATCAGAGATGTCGCTGTGGCCATTGCAGGTAGAAGGCGATTGAAAACAAGAAGCAGGCTTTATGATTTGCCTCGCAGTTCAGCCGAAGCTTCAGTTAATGATTACAATCCAGCTATTCTTTGCGTTTGGGAAGGAAATATGGATATACAGTTTATTGGTGAGGTATCGACCATTTTAACAGCGTATATAACTAAGTACCAAACCAAAACGGAAAAGTCTAATGTGTCAGACTTATTTAACGTGGAAGATTCAACAAAAACAGTGCGCTCCTGTCTTTGGAACATGGGAATGCGAATGTTGAAGAATAGGGAGTGCGGTGCTCTTGAAGCTTCTGATACTCTTTTGGATATGCCATTGTATGGAACTGACCAGTGTATTACTATAAGGTGGCTCGATGTCAATAAAATAAGAAATCGGAAATCAAAAGCTCGCACAGAAATTGAATTATTGGACGCTGACTCGACAGATTTGTTCTGTCCTGCGTTGATCGACAATTATTACCCTGCGAGGCCGCAAAGTTTAGATTCCCTGAGTCTCTATGATTTCGCAAGATGGTACGATATTACAACAAGCAACCCGGTCGCCCCTTCGGGGCGCCGGGTTGTTGTTGGAGGGCTTCGCCCCCCAAACCCCCCGAAAATGACCCTGCGGCAAAAATGTCCCTTCGGGACATTTTTCCCTGGTGTCATTTTAAGGCACTCACGCGGTCGTTGCGCTCCGCACTCCGCAGGGGGTCGTTTGGACGTCGCGCTTTGCGCTCTGCACGATGCCATCCGGACGTCGCACTTCGCGCTCCGCACGATGCCGTTCGGACGTCGCGCTTTGCACTCCGCACGATGCGGTTCGGACTAGAGACGTGAGTGGTATACATGACCAGTAATTTTACGATTAAAAACGGTATGTGACCGGTGTTAAATTTACGACATCGGTAATAAAGTCATATAGTCTCTTAGTGATTAAAAATTCTCGTCAAGATACGGTGAATTTACGAAACAACGTTGCTGTAATTTTACCAAAAAATTCGTTATAGACAGTTTACCATTTTTTATGGTGAATTCACCAACAAAAATTTGTAACCGGTCAAACTTACGAGCATTTTTCGTGACCGTATTTTCACAACACAAAGTTTGTAGGAAAAAAATGTGGATAAAAGACGGTAAAGGTACGGTAGTTTCATTGTTATTTTACAAAAAATAAAAATACCGGTATTTTCATATCTATATAATTCTGTGATCAATGTCAAAATGGTCAATAGAAAATGTGGAGTATAAATTTGATATTCGATTTTTTTTAGTCGATGTTTCATAAAAAAACAACACCGAACGTCGATTAATCGACGAAGATCGGTTTTGTGACGGTCATTTGACCGTCACAAAACCGTTTGGACCGTCACATGACGCTTGTCGAAATGACTGTCATTTTTACTTCGACCAAATAGGCAAAAAATGACGTCACAAAACCGTCAAATGACGGTTATTTCTTGGTCTTCTGAACTGTTATAAAAATTACCGTTATTTCAAATCTCTATGTGTGTCAATCGAAATGAGGTAAAAAAACACGGTGTCTCCAGTAAAAAAGTCTTAGAGCGTCTCGTCTCGGTCGGTAAGGTAGTGGAAATGGACTTGTCTCGAGACGCTATCGTGTCTCTTGAAAAGTCGTAAATCGTCATTAAGTTCTACTTTCTTATTATAGTTAAATCATTTAATAACAAAGTGTAAAGAAGGGTTATCGTTAAAAAAAAAAGATATAAGAAATTAATAAAACCGCCCCAGCAGATCGACCAACCACGAAAAATCCAACCAGGTCGGTTTAGAACACGAAAACAACCACCGGCAAACCGTGTTCTCAACAAAATCTCAGTTGGTCGGTGGTTGGTTTCGATGAAATACTAGTTGATCCCGTGTCCTAAAATGACCCGGTGGGGATCATAGTCGGTATACGGTTGGACCGAACTGTTAGGGCGTGAACGCAGTTGTAATTTGGTGATTACGATTGTTTTATGATAAATAAATTAAATCGAAAGATACATCAGCCACAGTGACAGGTGAACATTCTGAGACGAAAACAGCCCTGATGCACGCCACATTACACGGTCAAATACACGTGCGTAATGTCTTCATCTATATTTGACCATGTAATTTTAAGAAAATACACCGTGTAATTTTAAGAAAATACACGGTCAGCTGTAGATTCAATCGCAAATGCACGTACAAATAAACGAACAAATACACGGTCCGGGCGCCGTAAATTTGATCGCAAATGCACGTACAAATAAACGCACAAGTATACAGGGTCCGGGCGCCGTGGATTTAATCGCAAATGCGCGTACAAATGAACGCACAAATACACGGTCCAAAAAAATCTGACCGTGTATTTTCTAAAAATTATACGGTAAAATAGATGAAGACATTACACGCGCGTATTTGAACGTGCATTTGTCCATTCATTTTATCGTGTAATCGATCGTGTACCGTCCTACCAGGGAGACCAAAAAACAGCGAATGCAGTGATAAGATCCAGTGAAAATAAGCAAAAAACAAATAATTCAATATAAAATATACATTATTCATTTATATTACCGATGTGTGTCAATCGAAATGAGGTCAAAACACGGTGTATCTGGTAAAAGAGTCTTGAAGCGTCTCGTGTCGGTCGGTAAAGTAGGTTTTGTCTACACTGGAACCTCTTATGTGCACACCCTGATAGCGTACATTGGGAAACGTATCAGCGCTGTGATTGGATGATTTCGCGAGAGAGAGTGAGAGGCACGAACGTTTCGCGTGCCTGATTGACTCTTCACTTAGCATACATGTCCCCGCATTTCGAACGCTATGAGAGGTTCCACGGTACTTGGACTTGTCTCGAGACTAGAGATGTGGAATTACCGCAAAATCATGAAGCGGTAAACTTACCAAAAAATTACCGTATTTTTACCGTAAAATGACGTCATTTTTTTCGCGCAATCAGGTGTTGTGGAATTACCGTCACAAATTTTTTCGATAAACATACCGTAAAAATATGGTAAATCCAACTATTTAGATGTGGAATTACTGGTCACTTTTCTTTTTGCTAAATTTACGGTCACAAAAAAGTATGACCGGTCATTTACAACTAGATAGGTGTACAGCTCGTTTTTTTTTTTTTTTTTTTTTTGTCATGAATTATTATGAAATGCTGTATTCAAAGATAATTCATTATTCATTTATTGTTTGCACGTTTATCGAATACGTATCTTATTGTTGAATCACAAATTTATGGTAAGATAATTGTATATAAAGTTTTTTTTATTAGGCGACACGCGCGCCACAGCTCTGACCAGATCACTGAGAACTGACTCTTTTACCAGAGTAAGTTAAAGTCAACGCGATTGCGGCTCTATTTTTTTTTAACATAGTTAATTAATTTAATAATTAAGTGTAAAAAACGTTGTCGTTTTGCAAAAAACATTTAGGAAATTAAGAAAACCGTGAATGCAGTTGTTATGTGGTAATTACGTGGTGATTTAGAATAGGTAAATAGAATCGAGAGATACATCTGCAGTGACAGGTGAACATTTAGAGACGAAAAGAGACAAAAAAACAGCGAAAAAAGTAATAAGTGCCAGCGGAAATTAGCAAATAACAAATGATTTAATGGAAAATATACACGTCAAGCGTATAGTTCCGATAATAATGTACTTGTCAACATGTTTTACGAATATTGTGTTTAGGTTATGTTCACTCATATTTCAGTTTGGTGTATTAAATATAAATTATCTTCACAATTAAAGTGTACTAGTGCAATTAATAAATATACTAATGAAGAAATCATTGTGGAATCAATTATTTCGACCTTCTAACTTCTAACATGTGCAGCGGGTAATGATTTTTCAGGAAAAAACATTTTTAGTTGACGTAAGTGTCAAATTAAAAAAAATTAATTAATTAAAATGTATTAATGCAGGTAATTACCACTCCAAAATGATCTTATGGCAAATATAAGAGAAGAAACATCTAAATTGAGATAAAATATGAGTATGCTGCAAGTTATAGCCAAAGTCAAGTACGCAGTGGGAAAATATTCACTTGTACACATATGCGTAATTAAAAATGCAATTTTTTAATTTTGGTGATAGGTATTCACCCCTTAAAAAAAGTGTAAGTGAAACACTAAAAAAAGTGTATGAGAATTAAGGTATTTTAGAATTTTGTAGCAAGTTTCAGCCAAATTCTTGGGTTGACAGCGGAGATTGGGCTCCGGACACAATTTGAGACCCAAAAACCCAAATTTTCTTGAAATAAACTCCTGTATAAAATTATTGGAAAATTACCATACTTCATGGGCATACTTTCCAGTGCTAGACTAAGAAATATTCCAAATTTCAACTTGTTCGGTCTGTTCAGTCCAGAGCCACTGAGTGATACGGACGTCCGGGTAACACAAAATCTGGTCCGCAGTAAAAAATAACTTTAGTAATGCGATTTCCTTATTATTTTATGTCAAGAATACGTATTTTACTATGTTAAAGATATCTGAACTAAAAAAAGTTAATACATTTGAAATATATCAATTTTTGTCCTTTAAAACCTAATTTAAACCCAGCAAAGCGATTTCAATAGGCACTCCTGGTGCGTTTTTTTAAAACGTGAGTGCCTAAAAATGTGGATAAAAGACGGTAAAGGTACGGTAGTTACATTATTATTTTACCAAAAATAAAAATACCGGTATTTTCATATCTATATAAAAGTCATTCGAATCAATAGAAAATGACCCATAAAATGGTCAATAGAAAATGTGGAGTATAAATTTATCGCGTTCAAAACGCAGGCAGCGAGGCCACAAGAAATGACCAAATACAACGAGGACCCAAGGCCCTAGGATGTTGAGTTATCGGTCGGTATAGTAGTGATGATAAAATACCGACGGTTGATATTCGATTTTTTTTAGTCGATGTTTCATAAAAAACAACACCGACCGTCGATTAATCTACGAAGATCTCCCATCCCTACTATGTAGAATGCTATCTATTTTTTCGATTTCGTCAATTGACACAAAAGTGGCCGTCACGTGACCGTTACTTTCGTGTTTCCGAATTAGGCGAGATGCATTTTGTGACGGTCATTTGACCGTCACAAAACCGTTTGGACCGTCACATGACGCTTGTCGAAATGACCGTCATTTTTACTTCGACCAAATAGGCAAAAAATGACGTCACAAAACCGTCAAATGACGGTTATTTCTTGGTCTTCTGAACTGTTATAGAAATTACCGTTATTTCAAATCTCTATGTGTGTCAATCGAAATGACGTCAAAAAACACGGTGTCTCCAGTAAAAGAGTCTTAGAGCGTCTCGTCTCGGTCGGTAAGGTAGGTAAATGGACTTGTCTCGAGACGCTATCGTGTCTCTTGAAAAGGCGTAAATCGTCATTAAGTTCTACTTTCTTATTATAGTTGAATCATTTAATAATAAAGTCTAAAGAAGGGTTATCATTAAAAAAAAAGATATAAGAAATTAATAAAACCGTGAACGCAGTGGTAATTTGGTGACTACGATTGTTTTATGATAAATAAATTAAATCGAGAGATACATCAGCCACAGTGGCAGGTGAACATTCAGAGACGTAAACAGACCAAAAAACAGCGAATGCAGTGATAATATCCAGTGAAAATAAGCAAATAAGAAATAATTCAATATAAAATATACATTATTCATTTATATTATCGATGTGTGTCAATCGGAATGAGGTCAAAACACGGTGTCTCCGGTAAAAGAGTCTTGAAGCGTCTCGTGTCGGTCGGTAAAGTAGGTTTTGTCTACACTGAAACCTCTTATAGCGCACACCCTCATAACGTACATTGGGAAACGTACCAGCGCTGTGATTGGACGATTTTGCGAGAGAGAGAGTGAGAGGCACGAACGTTTCGCGTGCCTGATTGGCTCTTCACTTAGCGTACATCTCCCCGCATTTGGTACGCTATGAGAGGTTCCACGGTACTTGGACTTGTCTCGAGACTAGAGATGTGGAATTACCGTAAAATCCTGGAACGGTAAACTTACCAAAAAACAATGTCAGTGAATTCGTACACAAGTGACGCGGAATCGTTTGATAGTTTGTAATTAGTGTTTGTTAGTGATTAATAGTCCACGATATTTATTTGAATTTCCTTCGTAATAAGTATCAAATTAATAAAAATTAATTTATTAAAATGTATTAATGTAGGTAATTATCACTCTAAAATGATCTTATGGCAAATATAAGAGAAGAAATATCTGAATTGAGATAAAATATGAGTACGCTGTAAGTTATAGCCAAAGTCAAGTACGCAGTGGAAAAATATTCACTTGTTCACCTAAGTAGAGTTCTTCATTACCGACACATGCAGCTAACTGTGTCGGTATATAGGAGTTCTCTAGAATTCAATCTATAGCCGCCTCGTTCACAGATAGTTTTCGCCTCTTAAGGGGCTGCTGGAGTAGATTTTTTTACCGACTGGTCGGTAAAAAAGTACGGTTTCGTAGTTTATGGTTTACGTCGTTATTGTATTACAACAAGCAACCCGGTCGCCCCTTCGGGGCGCCGGGTTGTTGTTGGAGGGCTTCGCCCCCCAAACCCCCATTGGGGGGCTCCGCCCCCCAAACCCCCCGAAAATGACCCTGCGGCAAAAATGTCCCTTCGGGACATTTTTCCCTGGTGTCATTTTAAGGCACTCACGCGGTCGTCGCGCTCCGCGCTCCGCAGGGGGTCGTTTGGACGTCGCGCTTCGCGCTCCGCACAGCGCCGGTCGGACGTCGCGCTTCGCGCTCCGCACGATGCCGTTCGAAAGTCGCGCTTCGCGCTCTACACGGTGGCGTTCGGACGTCGCGCTTCGCGCTCCGCACCGTGCCGTCCGGACGTCGCGCTTTGCGCTCTGCACGATGCCATCCGGACGTCGCACTTCGCGCTCCGCACGATGCCGTTCGGACGTCGCGCTTTGCGCTCTGCACGATGCCATCCGGACGTCGCACTTCGCGCTCCGCACGATGCCGTTCGGACGTCGCGCTTTGCACTCCGCACGATGCGGTTCGGACTAGAGACGTGAGTGGTATACATGACCAGTAATTTTACGATTAAAAACGGTATGTGACCGGTGTTAAATTTACGACATCGGTAATAAAGTCATATAGTCTCTTAGTGATTAAGAATTCTCGTCAAGATACGGTGAATTTACGAAACAACGTTGCTGTAATTTTACCAAAAAATTCGTTATAGACAGTTTACCATTTTTTATGGTGAATTCACCAACAAAAATTTGTAACCGGTCAAACTTACGAGCATTTTTCGTGACCGTATTTTCACAACACAAAGTTTGTAGAAAAAAAATGTGGATAAAAGACGGTAAAGGTACGGTAGTTTCATTGTTATTTTACAAAAAATAAAAATACCGGTATTTTCATATCTATATAATTCTGTGATGTTCAATATCGGTCATTTTCAAAAAATAAAAAGTCATTCGAATCAATAGAAACTGACCCATAAAATGGTCAATAGAAAATGTGGAGTATTGTATTTTGTGATACACCGACTCCCCGGAGGGTTGCGGGCTCCCTGGTACTCCTTCTCTCTCTCCTCCTTCCTTATCCGTTGTCGTCGGTTCGATTCTCGAGTCTGGAGCTTCATCGCGCCCCGACAGGTGTCGGCCTCGGACATACGGCTATAGTCGTAGTTCGTACGTCCTATAGCCGGAGCTTCGTCATCGTCCGTTTTGCCTTCACCGACGGGACTTCAGTCTCGGGAATCGAACCCATGACAGTCTCCAAGTCTTTTTGGCTTACCAGACCAAGGCGCTGGTCCTTTCCTTTAGACCTACTTTTTAAGGTGGATTCCGAACCACCGGGATTACAGAAAAAGCACATAGAAAAATCCATTGGTGCCCGACCCGGGAATCGAACCCGGACCCACTGCGTGTGAGCCCGCGTCCGAAACCACTCGGACTCGGCCACTGCTCTCCCCTGAAAATGTGGAGTATAAATTTGATATTCGATTTTTTTTAGTCGATGTTTCATAAAAAAACAACACCGAACGTCGATTAATCGACGAAGATCGGTTTTGTGACGGTCATTTGACCGTCACAGAACCGTTTGGACCGTCACATGACGCTTGTCGAAATGACTGTCATTTTTACTTCGACCAAATAGGCAAAAAATGACGTCACAAAACCGTCAAATGACGGTTATTTCTTGGTCTTCTGAAGTGTTATAAAAATTACCGTTATTTCAAATCTCTATGTGTGTCAATCGAAATGAGGTAAAAAAACACGGTGTCTCCAGTAAAAGAGTCTTAGAGCGTCTCGTCTCGGTCGGTAAGGTAGTGGAAATGGACTTGTCTCGAGACGCTATCGTGTCTCTTGAAAAGTCGTAAATCGTCATTAAGTTCTACTTTCTTATTATAGTTAAATCATTTAATAACAAAGTGTAAAGAAGGGTTATCGTTAAAAAAAAAAAAGATATAAGAAATTAATAAAACCGCCCCAGCAGATCGACCAACCACGAAAAATCCAACCAGGTCGGTTTAGAACACGAAAACAACCAGTATTTTGAAGAAAACAACCACCGACAAACCGTGTTCTCAACTAAATCTTAGTTGGTCGGTGGTTGGTTTCGATGAAATACTAGTTGATCCCGTGTCCTAAAACGACCCGGTGGGGATCATAGTCGGTATACGGTTGGACCGAACTGTTAGGGCGTGAACGCAGTTGTAATTTGGTGATTACGATTGTTTTATGATAAATAAATTAAATCGAGAGATACATCAGCCACAGTGACAGGTGAACATTCTGAGACGAAAACAGCCCTGATGCACGCCACATTACACGGTCAAATACACGCGTGTAATGTCTTCATCTATTTGACCGTGTACTTTTAAGAAAATACACGGTCAGCTGTAGATTCAATCGCAAATGCACGTACAAATAAACGAACAAATACACGGTCCGGGCGCCGTAAATTTGATCGCAAATGCACGTACAAATAAACTCACAAGTATACAGGGTCCGGGCGCCGTGGATTTAATCGCAAATGCGCGTACAAATGAACGCACAAATACACGGTCCAAAAAAATCTGACCGTGTATTTTCTAAAAATTATACGGTAAAATAGATGGAGACATTTCACGCGCGTATTTGAACGTGCATTTGTCCATTCATTTTATCGTGTAATCGATCGTGTACCGTCCTACCAAGGAGACCAAAAAACAGCGAATGCAGTGATAAGATCCAGTGAAAATAAGCAAAAAACAAATAATTCAATATAAAATATACATTATTTATTTATATTACCGATGTGTGTCAATCGAAATGAGGTCAAAACACGGTGTCTCCGGTAAAAGAGTCTTGAAGCGTCTCGTGTCGGTCGGTAAAGTAGGTTTTGTCTACACTGGAACCTCTTATAGCGCACACCCTCATAACGTACATTGGGAAACGTACCAGCGCTGTGATTGGATGATTTTGCGAGAGAGAGTGAGAGGCACGAACGTTTCGCGTGCCTGATTGGCTCTTCACTTAGCGTACATGTCCCCGCATTTGGTACGCTATGAGAGGTTCCACGGTACTTGGACTTGTCTCGAGACCAGAGATGTGGAATTACCGTAAAATCCTGGAACGGTAAACTTACCAAAAAACAATGTCAGTGAATTCGTACACAAGTGACGCGGTATCGTTTGATAGGTTTTAATTAGTGTTTGTTAGTGATTAATAGTCCACGATATTTATTTGAATTTCCTTCGTAATAAGTATCAAATTAATAAAAATTAATTTATTAAAATGTATTAATGTAGGTAATTATCACTCTAAAATGATTTTATGGCAAATATAAGAGAAGAAATATCTGAATTGAGATAAAATATGAGTACGCTGTAAGTTATAGCCAAAGTCAAGTACGCAGTGGAAAAATATTCACTTGTTCACCTATGTAGAGTTCTTCATTACCGACACATGCAGCTAACTGTGTCGGTATATTGGAGTTCTCTAGAATTCAATCTATAGCCGCCTCGTTCACAGATTCTCGTTTTTCGTATGGGATTCCTGGAAATATTTATATAATACGAAAAAGGTGACAGTTGACAGTTCTAGCGGCCATATTGGTTTTCGATAGACTTACAAATTCACGATTTTCTTTGTTTTTCAAGCGTTTTCACCCAAAATTCGAGTCTACGCTGATGCGCCTATGTTGATATTATAATCCTGTGCAATTTGAGACATTTTTGTAATACAATAACGACGTAAACCGTAAACTACGAAACCGTACTTTTTTACCGACCAGTCGGTAAAAAAATCTATTCCAGCAGCCCCTTAATATTTACCAGTCGATATCCACATGATGTAATGATTATTAAGCTTATTAAGAGACGAAAACTATCTGTGGACGAGGCGACTTTAGATCGAATTCTAGAACTCCAATATACCGACATGGTTAGAAGCATGTGTCGGTAATGAAGAACTCTACTTAAGTGAAAAATATTTTCTGTCAAAATCCCATTCGGGAGAACGGACTTTCGAGTGTTCGATACATTCAGGCAAATGGTGCATTCGGGAACATTACAATTCTGTTGAAATGAAATTCGGTATTTTCATCCGTTCGGCATAAAAACTTTTCGGCGTTTTCACCGTTCGGCTAATAAATATTTCGGTATTATGACTCGTCGGATCTTTTCTCATTTGGGTGAACGGTCAATCGGCATTTATAAATTCGCGCGTTTAGTACGTTCGGCAATCGTATTTTTTGGTCGAGTGACGGCAAGCCGTCAGCGCGATTGCGGTCGCGGCGTGAATTATGAATCAGGTGACAATCGTGAAACACCTGAATTTGTTGGGTTCTATTTTTTTATAGTAGTTAATTAATTTAATAATTGAGTGTAAAAAAATGTTAGAAATCAATAAAATCATGAATGCAGGTGTTATATGGTAATTACGTGATGATTTACAATGAGTAAATAAAATTGACAAAAACATTAGCAGTGACAAGTGAAAATTTACAGACGAAACCAAACAATAAATAGTGAATACAGTTATGAGTGCCAGTGAATAAAATATAACGAATAATTTAATGAAAAATATAAATTTCAAACATATATAGTTCCGTAGAGAAGGTGTCAATATGTTTTACGAATTTTGTGTTTAGGTTATGTTTATACTCATATTTCAGTTTGGTATATTAATTATGAATTAATAATACAATAAAACTGTATCAGTGCAATTAATAAATATAAAAATTGAAAAATCATTTCGGAATCAATTATTTTGACATTATAATATGTGGAATGTACAGCGGATAATTATTTTGAAGAGAAAAATATTATTGTTATCATAATTGTGAATTTAATTAGAATTGAATCTTTTGATTCTATTATGGTAGGTAATCATCATTCTAAAATGATCTAAGGGCTAATATGAGGAAAGATACATTTGAATTAAGGTAAAATATGAGAACGCTGCAAGTTTTAGTCAAATTACTTTATTGACTGCGAAGACTGACAGCCGGACCCAATTTTCAATTTAATGATTTGAGTGTCTTAGGTATTCACCACTTAAAAAGTGTGTAAGAAAAAAACTAAAAAAAGTGCATCAAGATTAAGTTGAATTAGAATTATGCAGCAAGTTTCAGCCAAATTCTTCCATCGATGGCCAAGATTGAGACCCGTATACAACTTGACGACCAAAAGTGCCAAATTTCTTCAAGTGAACTCCTGTATAAAATGATTGGAAAATTAACACACTTCATGGGCATACTTCCCAGTGCTAGACTAAGAAATATTCCAAATTTCAACTTGTTCGCTCTGTTCAGTCCAGAGCCACTAAGTGATACGGACGTCCGGGTAACACAAAATCTTGTCTGAAGGAAAAAATGTCTTTAGTAATGCAAATTCCTTATTATTTTATGTCAAGAATATGTATTTTAGCATGCTTAAGAAATGTGAACTAAAAAGTAGTGGATAAAATAAAATTATATTAACATTTTCCTTAAAAAACGTATTTACACCCTTGGACAGCGAATTCAATAGGCACTCTTGGTGCGTTTTTTTAAAACGTGAGTGCCTAAAAATGTCTCAAATTGCACAAGATTATTATATCAATGTAAGCGCATCGGCGTAGATTCTCGTTTTTCGTATGGGATTCCTGGAAATATTTATATAATACGAAAAAGGTGACAGTTGACAGTTCTAGCGGCCATATTGGTTTTCGATAGACTTACAAATTTACGATTTCCTTTGTTTTTCAAGCGTTTTCACCCAAAATTCGAGTCTACGCTGATGCGCCTATGTTGATATATAATCCTGTGCAATTTGAGACATTTTTGTAATACAATAACGACGTAAACCGTAAACTACGAAACCGTACTTTTTTACCGACCAGTCGGTAAAAAAATCTATTCCAGCAGCCCCTTAATATTTACCAGTCGATATCCACATGATGTAATGATTATTAAGCTTATTAAGAGACGAAAACTATCTGTGGACGAGGCGACTTTAGATCGAATTCTAGAACTCCAATATACCGACATGGTTAGAAGCATGTGTCGGTAATGAAGAACTCTACTTAAGTGAAAAATATTTTCTGTCAAAATCCCATTCGGGAGAACGGACTTTCGAGTGTTCGATACATTCAGGCAAATGGTGCATTCGGGAACATTACAATTCTGTTGAAATGAAATTCGGTATTTTCATCCGTTCGGCATAAAAACTTTTCGGCGTTTTCACCGTTCGGCTAATAAATATTTCGGTATTATGACTCGTCGGATCTTTTCTCATTCGGGTGAACGGTCAATCGGCATTTATAAATTCGCGCGTTTAGTACGTTCGGCAATCGTATTTTTTGGTCGAGTGACGGCAAGCCGTCAGCGCGATTGCGGTCGCGGCGTGAATTATGAATCAGGTGACAATCGTGAAACACCTGAATTTGTTGGGTTCTTTTTTTTTATAGTAGTTAATTCATTTAATAATTGAGTGTAAAAAAATGTTAGAAATCAATAAAATCATGAATGCAGGTGTTATATGGTAATTACGTGATGATTTACAATGAGTAAATAAAATTGACAAAAACATTAGCAGTGACAAGTGAAAATTTACAGACGAAACCAGACAATAAATAGTGAATACAGTTATGAGTGACAGTGAATAAAAAATAACGAATAATTTAATGAAAAATATACATTTCAAACATATATAGTTCCGTAGAGAAGGTATCAATATGTTTTACGAATTTTGTGTTTAGGTTATGTTTATACTCATATTTCAGTTTGGTATATTAATTATGAATTAATAATACAATAAAACTGTATCAGTGCAATTAATCAATATAAAAATTGAAAAATCATTTTGGAATCAATTATTTTGACATTATAATATGTGGAATGTACAGCGGATAATTATTTTGAAGAGAAAAATATTATTGTTATCATAATTGTGAAATTAATTGAAATTGAATATTTTGATTCTATTATGGTAGGTAATCATCATTCTAAAATGATCTAAGGGCTAATATGAGGAAAGATACATTTGAATTAAGGTAAAATATGAGAACGCTGCAAGTTTTAGTCAAATTACTTTATTGACTGCGAAGACTGACAGCCGGACACAATTTTCAATTTAATGATTTGAGTGTCTTAGGTATTCACGACTTAAAAAGTGTGTAAGAAAAAAACTAAAAAAAGTGCATCAAGATTAAGTTGAATTAGAATTATGCAGCAAGTTTCAGCCAAATTCTTCCATCGATGGCCAAGATTGAGACCCGTATACAACTTGACGACCAAAAGTGCCAAATTTCTTCAAGTGAACTCCTGTATAAAATGATTGGAAAATTAACACACTTCATGGGCATACTTCCCAGTGCTAGACTAAGAAATATTCCAAATTTCAACTTGTTCGCTCTGTTCAGTCCAGAGCCACTAAGTGATACGGACGTCCGGGTAACACAAAATATTGTCTGAAGGAAAAAATGTCTTTAGTAATGCAAATTCCTTATTATTTTATGTCAAGAATATGTATTTTAGCATGCTTAAGAAATGTGAACTAAAAAGTAGTGGATAAAATAAAATTATATTAACATTTTCCTTAAAAAACGTATTTACACCCTTGGACAGCGAATTCAATAGGCACTCTTGGTGCGTTTTCTTAAAACGTGAGTGCCTAAAAATGGTAAACTGCGTCTATATAGTTGTGAAATAACCGGTAACGAATTTTTTGGTAAAATTACAGCAACGTTGTTTCGTAAATTCACCGTAACTTGACGAGAATTCTTAATCACTAAGAGACTTTATTACCGATGTCGTAAATTTAACACCGGTCACATACCGGTTTTTAATCGTAAAATTACTGGTCATGTATACCGCTCACGTCTCTAGTCCGAACCGCATCGTGCACAGCGCGAAACGCGACCTCCGAACGGTACCGTGCGGAACGCGAAGTGCGAAGTCCGGATGGCATCGTGCAGAGGGCAAAGCGCGACGTCCGGACGGCACGGTGCGGAGCGCAAAGCGCGACGTCCAAACGACCCCCTGCGGAGCGCGGAGCGCGACGACCGCGTGAGTGCCTTAAAATGACACCAGGGAAAAATGTCACGAGGGGACATTTTTGCCGCAGGGTCATTTTCGGGGGGTTTGGGGGGCGGAGCCCCCCAATGGGGGTTTGGGGGGCGGAGCCCCCCAATGGGGCTTGGGGGGCGAAGCCCTCCAACAACAACCCGGCGCCCCGCAGGGGCGACCGGGTTGCTTGTTGGAGTTTTTGGCCCCTCGGACACATACATATTTTTCACCCTTTTTTTTATATTCTGTAAGTTCTACAATTATTATTAATTATTCATTTTATTTATTTATCTATTTATTTTATATATTTATTTATTTATTTATTTATTTCTATTTTTATTTTTACATTTATTTATTTAATTTATTTATTTATTTATTGTATGTATGTATGTGTGTTTATTGTTCCCCTTAGGGTTACAAGGACCTCCGGTCCGTTTTTACATTTCTTCTTATTCTCTAATTATTCTAATTATATACATTTCCTATTACATTTCCTTACTTTCTAATCTTACTCTACTCCATTTCTCTCCTTCTCGCGCCTTTATTATTTACATTTATTTTACATCTTTTACACATCCTTCTTTACATTTTTCCTCCTTCTCTTTCTTCTCTCTTTCGTCCTCTCTTTCGCTTGCTCGCACGCTCGCACGCTCTCTCGCTCACCCGCTCGCCCTCTCGCCCGCTCGCTCGCTCGCCCCTTCGCTCGCTCGCTCTCTTTTTATCTCGTTCTCCCTCCCCGTCGCCTCTCTCCTCTCTTCTTCCTCCCCCTTTCCCCGACTTCCGTTTCCGTTCCATTCATTCCATTCCTCTTTCATTCTGCATTCCGCTCTGCCTCCTCTCTTCTCTGTCTTTCTTCTTCGATTTCCTTCATTCGCCTCTCCCCCCCTCCCCTTTCATCCAGAATTTCTCTTACTCTTTCCTCTATCCCTCTTTCCGTTTCTCCTCCCCCCCTACATCTATCAAGCACATGTTCCCACGACTCCCTTTCCCTCTCGCATATCCTACAGCTCCTCTCCTCTTCCGATCCCCAGTACTTTCTTTCCCTCATCTCGTTTCCTAACCTAAATCTCGCGATTCTCCCATACCTTTCCTCGCTCCACCCCGCTCTCAGGTACTCTGGCACCCCTTCCGCCCTTATTATTTTGTACCATCTGTTGTATTGAGATTTTTCTATCTTTCTACCTCTTTCTCTTTCCTGTCTCTTTTCATCCTCCTTCACCCACTTCTCCAGCTCTTCTTCCCCTTCCTCCGCCTCCTCTCTTTCCCCGTTTCCCGGCCTTTCCTTGAACGTCGTTCTTCCTCTCTCCCATTCCGACCTCCCTTGTTCTCTACCCCTCTCTCTCTCCCTTATGTCCTCCCAGCACTCCCTTGCCAGCTGGCTTCCTTCTCCTCTTTTTAGTTTCTCCTCGAACCTCCATGCTCTCCTTCCTGCTCTTATCCTCATCTTTTCCCTCTTCGTCTCCTCCCTCACCATGTATCCCGGTGTCCTCCAGTCCACCCCCAACGTCCACCTGATGTACCTCTCGTGCACCCTTTCTATCCCCTCCCTTTCTTCCCATCCCCATATCTCTGCCCCATATCCCATCACCGTCCATACCAGCGTGTCGAACAGCCACATCCTTCTTTCCCAATTCCTCCAGAATTTTCTCTTCCCTATACCCCATGCCTGCTTCATCACCCCCACCGCCTTCTTCACCCTGTCTTTTATGTGTTCCTCGTGCCTTCCATTCCTCTGAAACGTGTACCCTAGGTACTTAAACTCTTTCAATTCCTCTATCCTCTTTCCCTTCCACCTCCATTTCACTTCCTTCATCCTTCCTCCCCCTTTTCTAAACCTCATTATCTTTGTTTTCCCTACGTTTACCTCCAGTCTCTTCCTTTCAAAATATCCCTGCAACCTTCTTATCATGCTCTCCATCTCCTCCTCGTTTTCCGCCACCAGCACCACATCATCCGCGTACGCTAGTGAGCATATTCTCATCCCTCTCACCCTCACCCCTCCCCACCTTCCCTTTTGCAGTTCTTCCTCCATGTCCGCCGTCAGGATGTTGAAGAGCAGCGGACTCATCGGACACCCTTGCCTCACCCCCTTTGCCGTCCAGAATTCCTCGCCCGTTTCTCCCCCAACCTTCACTTTGCTTTTTGTTTCCATATATACCTCCTCCACCCTCTCTCTTAGTCCCTTTCTTACCCCCCGCTCTTCCATCGCCTCCCACAGCACCCTCCTGTCTACTGAATCAAACGCTGCCTTCAGATCTACGAAGAGCGCCACCAACTTCCCTTTCTCTTTTGCCACTTGTCTGCTCACTATGTGGTTTAGTACATATATGTTGTCTATTGTCCCCATCCCTCTCCTGAATCCCGTTTGATTTGGCGGTATTGCCCCCCTACCTTCCACTTCCTCCTCCAGCCTGCTCGCCAGAATCGTCGTGTATACTTTGTACAGCGCTGGCATCAGCGTTACCCCCCTGTAATCCTCTGCCCTCCGCCCCTCCCCTTTTTTCACTATTGGCGCCATTATGCGTTCTTTCCACTCTTCCGGCCATCCCCCTCCCTCCCACACCCTTCTACATACCACCCACGCTATTTCCCTCATCTTCCCCCCCCCGCACTTCCACGCTTCGTTCGGGATCTCATCGCCTCCCATCGCTTTCTCCTCCTTCATCTTGCTCACCGCTTTCCTAATCTCTTCCTTGCTTATCCCCGTTTCCTCCCCGTCTCTCTTTGCCTTTCCCATTTATTATTATTATTATTATTATTATTATTATTATTATTATTATTATTATTATTATTATTATTATTATTTTTTTTTTTTAGCCGATCCCTTCAAGAATGTCTGGACTCAAGGCCCTCCTCCTGACTTTGTTGTCTATCATGGAGGATCCCGTTCACCGTTACGAGTGGGACAACACCGTCGAGCGGCTACCCTGGGAGGATCCCCGATTCCACCGCGTTCCCCGACCCCATGAATGGGTGGTGGTTCCCTTTTACTGTGAAGAGTGTTGGGAACCACTCCCCAATTGCAAGTGTGAATAACACCCCTCTCTTCATGTTATTTGAATGATTTTAATAAATCATTTTTTTTTTTTTATTTTTCGACTTTCTTTTTCTTGCCTTTCTCAGACGCCACAGTCTTCCTGATTCTCCATTTTATTAATTATTATTTTTTCATTATATATATATACCCTTTTTTTAAATATAAATTAGGGTTGACGAATTTTATCTTCTTCCCCAATCTCGTAATTAAATATCCATAAATTAATTGAAGGCTTAATGGGTCCAACACAGAACTTGGTGCTCTCATAAAAATATTTTTAAAAGAATGACTGCATCCAGGACATATGAGCTTTAACTTTGTTGATAAAAGCTGATAAGTCTTTTCTCGCCAAGTTTCAATGAAATCCCTCATCCCAATGATCCCTTGAGTCGGCGGAAATTCCCCTCTTTCAGATTTAACTTCTTCATTGTTCAAATTTCCTTGATTTAATCCTTGAGCAAAAGTATGCCCCAATTCTTCCGTGGACCTCATGAAATATTCTTCACATCTCTCCCGCCGTATTTGTCCCCCTTTTGCGGAATATTCTTTGAACACTGATGTCTCCCCAATTATCTGATATTCATGATACCAAAATAAATTTTCAATTTTCTTGTATTCTTGCCGTAAATCCCCTTTTTGACCTTGACCCTCTTGAGCATCTTTATGACGTTTGGCCACGAACTTTACAATTTTATATCGTTCCGAATTGTTTTCTGTTTCTTCTATATATGTTTTTTTTGCATTGATATTTGGTTTTGGACTTCCCTTCTTTGCATTGTGAGGAATTTCCCCGCTGGGACTCACAACCCCGGCTCTTCACCACCGCACCGGTCCGACCGAATTCTATAACTGAACGTAATAAAACTCAAAACTCGTCCAAAATCTACACGCCACGAAACTTAAACTAAATCACAAATAACCCGGGACTGCTAATCGAACGGTTGGGCGCCAGGTACCGAAGTACCGCCGGTGAACCACCGACTTACTTTGTCGTCGATAAAACAGGTCCCGTGGTCGGACTGGGCGGCGATGCGGTGTCAAGCCATAAGACACGCGACTAACTCAGGCTCCGCGAGCTGGATATGGTAGAGGGGCTGTTCGAAATAAAGGGTGACAACAACGCGAAGCTTCGGGAAAACCGTTGGCATTTATTCACCAAAATTCCCGGGCTGCACTCGATTTTGGGTCGAGGCGCAAGTACGGTCACATTTAATAAGTTGACAGTCGTCGTAGTGAATCGACACGCTTTACAGAATAATAAAAAAAAAATAAAAAAATAAAAGGCGAAATTACAATGAGAAATTAATCGGTAATAAGAGATAACCGCGCTTCGATAGCGAAAGCCAAAACGGGAGCCAATAACCGGGAAATATCGCTGAGATAACCCACGGAAAAATAGTTGAATCGAATTACAATAATTGAACTTAATTAATAAACGAAAAATATTACGGGAAAAGATGACGAACTAAATTATAATAGAATGGTAGAAAAATCTGAGGGGGAAGGCAGCGTCAGATAATTCTCGAGTCGCAGAAACAGAATCACGGGAAAGAAAGAGAACCGGCAATTATTCGAGCGGTAACCTAGAGATAACCGACCACTTAATACAATAGCGCCGAAGAAGCAACATAATACGAAAATAACACACGCAAAAGATTCCCCGAACTCAACGCTCCCCGAAGATAACCGCAGCGGACGTCGTAGGTAGTGAACCGTAGGGGGAAGCGTGAGCCGGGGGGGCGCTCGACGTATACACGGGCGACCTTGAGCGAGCTACTCGCCGGCTTCGCGGAAACAACGCAGAGAACCGTGTACGCGAACTATCTCGTTTAGCGAGAGCCTCAAAATTATTTAATACTAGTTCGGGTAAAACCAGAGAACCGACTTTGGAAAATGCACGGGAATTGACTCGGCACCCGGGACGACAGGTGCACGCGAGACGCAAAAAAAATAAACTACAATACAGAATTCTCAAAATATATGACAACGTTAACTCCCCGCGCACCGTCGCTTAACCCGATCCGTCGCAAAAAAAATACTAACTAAATTGAATTGAGCGATAATGAATCAATTACTTGAAATGAAAGCAGCTGGCGTCGACCAAATTTTGGGCCGGGAATCGCTCGTGCCCGGAGACGCCGGGTGGCCGCGTGATCCGCCATTCCGCGCGTCTACAAATTACTAACCAAAAATACGAGACTCAAAAACCCGCGCGGGTCTGGCGATATCACCTGGCCGAACGACTCCCGTCCTCACAAGAAAAATAAATGGGTGGTCAGGCTCACCGGAATCTCCGTCGTCACTCACGATGGCGAAGAAATCTCTGCTCTCGGGTCGGCGTCGTCTACACTCGTCCGCAATCCGTCGAGGAAGTGCAGTCGAGTCGACGCCGGCTCAGTGGCGTCGCGGCGGCGATACCCCCCACCCTGCCCACTTGCCGACCGGCTCGCGCGCTCGCACCGTTTGATTGGCGCTCGCTATGCGGCGTCTGTGGCCGCGCCTGCGCATCGCGTCGCGCGCGGCGGCGCGTGATTCGAACGCCACCGCGTTTCCTCAGCCCGGGAATTGTTGGCCGAGGCGCGCGGCGATGCAACGCGCGCGTCCGCCACGTCCTTACTGTCTGCCCTATTTTCGGGCCGCAGCACGTAAATGTCCGGAACGGAGGTCTTCCCCTTGGACCTCGGAAATAGCGTCGAGGGGGCGTGGGGGCCCTCACACCGGAATCCGTGGCCTTTGGTACATCGGTGATATTTGCCCCACAATAAAATGTCGCAACGCTGCAATTAGACGCCCCTGGACGGGAACTCTCGGAGCCCTTTCTTGGTGGGGCGCCGGGGTGGCCGGGCCGCGACCTTCCGTGCCGGCGGGATGGTCCAGCGCCAGGCTGGGAAGTCGGGGAGGCGGGTGACACAGTAAAATCTCGGTCTTTTCTCCGCGCGCTCCCTTGGCATCCAATTCCGCGGACACCGATGTTCTGGTGTCCGCCTGCGACTCGGACGCGCCGAATCTGGCCGAAAATTAGGTGTCCGATTTGGGACGATAAACGAGAACTGGATGAGATAATTCGGCGTCTCCAGGTGTTCGAGAGCCAGACAGTCGATGGAAGCGACGTGGACGGAACACGCGCGAGCGGAGTGTGCGGGGGCGGCGAGCGGCGGTTCGTGGACAGGGCGTCCTGATGTAGATGGTGGAGTAGAGAGATTCCGGGGCGAAAGGGAACAATATAGTCTAACACAGCTGAACTAATTTAATATTAATAACGCAATAAAATTGGGAACGGGAAACGATGAATGGATGACTCGAAATTGAAATAGTTGTCCCGCGGAACGCCGAATAATAATTACTTAACCGCAGAGAACCGACAATAAAAGACAACAAAAATTAAAGAGCCGTTGCATCCTCGGCGGACCTGCCGAGATCCGAAGCGACGAGCACCGACCCAAGTGTCGTAAATCCGGCACTCCTCGCCGTTACACAGTGCGCAGGTGGCGAGGCGAAAAATCTCGTCACAGCATACAAATACAATTTAAAAACTAAATGAAATTGATTATAATCTTTTGGCAATTCGTATCTTTTTCCATTGAATTTTACCCAATTTATTTCCTTGATTGGGACCTTTTTTATTTCTTGTGTTTCTTTATATAAATACCTGATGAACTTCTTGTAACGATTGAAATACAAGGCATCCTCCACCCGTGAGTTCGTTTGATTGGAAATAATCCCAATTTGAAAATCCTGGAACTCCAACCAGGTCCGCGCTCTCTTTATTTGTCCTCTTTCCTCGTAACCCATGATTCGGTCACCCCAACGGTTTTCAGCCCTAATAAAAAAAAGAACAAAAGAACATAGGGGCGGGGAGAATTTCTTTATATCTCCCCTTTGGATGGCAGGAATGGATACACCCCAGTTTTGACTGATTTCTTTACTTGTTTCTTTCCTTGACTGTTTTCTTTCATGTCCTCTTCCGACTCTATTTCTTCCTTCACATTTTCTTCTTCCCGGTTATTTATAATAATTACTTGAGAGGAAGATTTAGGACCTTCCTCATTTTTGGCTTGTTTCTTATCAGTCTTCCTTTCTTTAATGTGTGATTCTTTTCCTCGATGTATATGCAATAACAATCCGGTTACAGAATCCCAAATTGCCCCTATTAAATAAACGGACCATCCGTACACACTACGTAAAGCATACCCATGAATTATAGTATCTACTGCTAATTTCACTCCCTTTAAAACCATCATAACTCCTATCAAACCTGCGCTGATATGTCCAAACACCATAAATTTATCCCATGTCTTTGCCCAAGCAGTTTCGACAATTTTCATGACTTCTGGTCCTTTTAATAAATTGATAATCGACCCACCTTGATTTACTGATTCTTTTCCCATCATTTCATGTCAGGCTATTAACAATTGCCGGTTGCTCCACAGGAAACATGACATACTCCCTTAATTTTTCTAAATCTGCTGCTGAATATATTCCACTAGTTGCTAATGCCTGCGTATCTTTATATTTCCAAGTTGCTTTTGTCATGGGTTTAACAATTTCTGGTGCAAACGCACGTACTGGCTCAGGATGCATTGAATACCATTCTTCGTCAATGTAATATGTAGGAGGCACTAATCTATTGCAACTAATCTGCATTCCAGTTTTTTGCAGAACATGCGTCTTCGGGGACATAAAATACGTTTCATTATCCAGACTCACCGGCAACTGCTTATAACACTCATTTAATTTCTTCATTCGTACATCCACTGGTATGCATTTTACAATGTGCACTACTTCCCCTGCAAGAACTGCCATGTATCCTGGTCCTCTCATGAGATAATATGCAAACTCATCTGGGGATTGTGCAGCTATTGCCAACCTATTTTTTAACATTTCTCTCTCCAAGTTACATTTATGCATGATTACATCATGATATAATCCCCGTATCTCCGTACGAAGATGTCTTTCCACGAACACGAATTTCGAATTAACATATGCAAACATATCCATATTGCCGATGTCCATTGATTCTGCCTTCAAATACCCTTCTCCGTTATGAATTTCATGAATCAAAAGTCTAGGATGCTCAGTTCGTGTCAAAGTTTGCCCACATACCACTATTGTAGACAAGGTCATAAGGGCAAAGGTAATATCTAATTGGACCAATGAAAATATCGGTTTAGAATTTTCCCCTATAATTTTCTGCGCAATTCCTTCGTAAAGTATTCCATACTGCCGGGCTCCACAAGTTTGCATAGGTATAGCATTCCAAAAACTCGGGCCTCCGTCCACATCTATACATTGTCCATTGCTTAATGGACATCGTACCCCAGATCTCAGGTATACTTTGCTGTTTTCGAGACTTACTCTAGCCCGGTAATCCCTGAGTAAAACAGTTACTTCTCCCACTACAGCAACTGTACCCCATCCTCCAAAAGGATCAGAATACCAAGTTCCCTCACACGTTCCATCGGTTTCCACCCGTCCTCCCAATGTTACTGAATATGATTTCGTATAATTTGGCTTTATTCCGGATATTTGTGCCTCCTTCAACTCTAATATCCCATAATCATACATTCGATTACAAGCTTCTCTTGTTACTTCCATTACATATGATCCCACGGAAACGATGCTATTATGTGAATGCATCCCACACCTGAATATAGTTCTTCGAATTCTTACCTTACATTGTCTCACCTGGATTGATGTAAACTCATTCAGTTGTAGAAATTGGATTTGTACATTGCTCACGTTCACAGCAGGAATGTGGATTTCACACTCCTCAATCCCCAGCAAGGACACAGTGGTGATATTAGAACCGGATGAGCCACATTCATAGGCCAAATTTGTTTTTTCGTGTCAAGTGTGTTTGTAGATATAGATTCGATAATAATAATGATAATAATAATAATAATAATAATAATAATAATAATAATAATAATAATAATAATAATAATAATAATAATAATAATAATAATAATAATAATAATAGTAATAATAATAGTAATAATAATAATAATAATAATAGTAATAATAATAGTAATAGTAATAGTAATAGTAATAGTAATAGTAATAGTAATAGTAATAGTAATAGTAATAGTAATAGTAATAGTAATAGTAATAGTAATAATAATAATAATAATAATAATAATAATACTAATACTAATAATAATAATAATAATAATAATAATAATAATAATAATACTAATACTAATAATAATAATAATAATAATAATAATAATAATAATAATAATAATAATAATAATAATAATAATAATAATAATAATAATAATAATAATAATAATAATAATAATAATAATAATAATAATAATAATAATAATAATAATAATAATAATAATAATAATAATAATAATAATAATAATAATAATAATAATAATAATAATAATAATGCTCGTGTCGGGTTGCTGGTCCCGCATCGGGCGCCTCCCCAGGTGGCGGATAGGGGAACGTCATCCAGATATGGATGGTACCGAGACTTCTCGGGGCGGACCAAAACCAGGCTACACACACACTCACGCAAACACCTACACAAACACGCCCGAGTGACACACCGGTGGTGCGAATGTTCAGGACCCTATAAACGGGCCACCCTGTAAAAGCGAATGGCGGACGGCCTCTATAAACGGGGCCCGCCCGGAAGCGAATGACCGGGATCCCTATAAACGGGCTCTCCCGACGACGGACGAATGCACCGGTTTGCCACTCATACGGGCACTCACACTCACGCACACTGTACATGGGGACACACTACACACAGAGGGGTTGGGACCTCAGGGACCGTGCTGCGTTTCGGCACGGTACGAGGAGTCGCGACCTCGAGGGACCTGTAGCACGAAGAAACACCTCATGATATGCACAATGAAAACATGGACATACCTCACGTGGTATTCCCTGAACAGGGGAAATCCATCCTGGGTTCCGATCGGATGAAATCTCCGGTGGCCCAAGGCAGCGGCAGTGGATGTGAGGGCCGCAGTTCGTGCAGTACCATGGGAACGACGGCGACGGCGAAGGGAAAAACGGTGACGACCAAGGCAAAGACAACGGACAAAGGACGCGAGACAAGGGGCATGGCACTACTGGGCCTGCACAGACGAGAACGGACAGTGAGCGCGTCGAGCGCAGGAAGCGCCACGAGCAACGTCTCCGCCAACGACAGCGAGGCAACGTCGACGAGACGCGACGAACGAACCCTGACGGAGCTACTGTTACTGATACAGAAGACAGCGACGGATATGGCGGAGGCAGCGGCAGTTCAGAAAAACATGAACATGACCGTCAAGACAGGAATCAAGACGATCCTCGAAGCCGCGGACGTTGCACTGACTAGGGGCAACGCGGCTGTCCCGGACAGACGGACGAAGAACGACGAAACAACAGAGACAGAGACGGAGACGAAGACGAACGAAACGCCACGGACGAAACGGAAGCGGGAGGCGACCGGGACGACTCCGGAGTCCTCACAGAAGAGGATCCCGAGAGTCGCGTCGGACGTCACCTGGCAAACGGTGGTCCGAAGAAAAAAAACGAAAGCGACAGAACGGACGAAGAAGACAGACGAGACAAACGCGAAAACGAAGACCGAGAGACAAAAACCTGTCCCAAAACAACGAGGGACAGCGGTCCTGGTAAAGCCTGGAAAGGACCAGACGTACTCGGACATCGTACGGAAACTACGGACGACGGTCGACCCGACGAAGAGTGACGTGAAGGTGACCACGGTACGGAAGACAAAAGACGGATTATGTCTCATAAAGATGCAATCCAATACGGACGGACGAGACGCGTTCCGGCGCATACTCCAGGACGCCGTCGGCGATGCTGGCAGCGTTAAATCCATGACTTCACGGGTACAAGTGGAGATCATGGACCTGGACTGTGTCGCGACACCGGACGACGTTGTACAGGCACTGAGACAGGCGACAGGACGCGACTCGGACTTTAAAGTCCACATCTTCGGTCCGAACCGGGCCGAGCAGTACATGGCAGTGTGTGAGCTCGAATCACACGAGGCCGAAGCGCTGCTCGGTCGGGCGCGGATCGAGATTGGATGGGTCCGATGCCGCGTCCGAAAACGACTGACGGTGACGAAATGCCACAAATGCTTAGGCTACGGGCACACGAAGACGAACTGCAAAGGAAATGACCGGACTAAGAGCTGCAGGAGATGCGGCGAAACGGGACATTACGCCACGGACTGCAAGAACGGTCCGGCATGCCCTCTGTGCACCGAGGCGGGGCACAAGGGCACTGAGCACCTCGCGGGATCCGGGAGATGCACGGTGTTTCGGGCCGCGCTGGAGGAGTGCAGGAGGCAAGCCGGAAGACGGACAAGATAATCCAGGGAAACCTGAACCGGAGTAGGACAGCAGACATGCTCTTACCACAGATAGCGGACGAACACGACGCCAACGTACTGATCCTGTGCGAACCGTACAGGAAACGACCGACAGATACGTGGACCACGAACGACGCTGAGACCGTAGCTATCTGGGTAAGGGGCTCCGCCCGATCTCGGATAACTGGCCGCGGAGTCGGACAAGACTACGTGTGGATTAGTTTAGGCTCCATCACCTACGTCAGCGTCTACCTAACCCCAAACTGCGCCGCAGCGGAGTTTGAAAGGAAGGTGGCGCTCCTCGAGGACGGTCTCAGGGACCTTCCCGGGGACTTAGTAGTCGCGGGAGACTTGAACGCGAGGGCGATCGAGTGGGGCATGACAACGACGAACAAACGAGGACGGCTGCTGCTGGAGATGGCCGCAAGGCTGGACCTGGTAGTGGCAAACACAGGGAACTCGCCGACGTACAGACGACCGGGATTTGGCGACTCCATACCAGACGTGACGATGACGTCGGACAGGACGCTCCCAACACTTCGAAGATGGCGGGTCTTAGAAGACTATACAGCCAGCGACCACCAGTATATCGCATTCGAGGTGGCGGGAGAGACAGGGACAGCACAGAAACGGACTCGACACCCCCCGCGGTGGAACACGAACAAACTGGTACAAAAGTTTTCGGAGGAACTGGCGGCAGCGCCAGCTCCGATCACTAACGTTCCCCCGGAGCTGACTGGCCGGCCGAGGGTGGAAAGACTCGTAGAAAAGACGGCCAAACTGACGAAACGACTGTGCGACAGTACAATGCCAAAACTGCACTACAGACGAGACAAACGCTCACAATACTGGTGGACTGACGAGATAGCCGAACTGCGGAAAAGCTGCCTCGCATGCAGACGGAAAAAGACGAGGGCCAAGGGCAAACCCGAAAGGGTCGCCCTTCAGGCAACATACAGTACGGCACGGAAAAGACTGACAGACGCGATTCGTGACAGCAAGGCGAAGTGCTGGAAGAAGCTCTGCGAGGAGGTGGACCAGGACCCGTGGGGTACCGGCTACAAGATTGTAACCGGTAAACTAGGGGGACGGATCCCGCCGGAACTCAAAGACGCGGAAACCACACGACGCATTGTTGACGGACTGTTTCCGACTCACCCGACACGGACGGACGCAACAGACGACGACGAGACAGGGCTGGTTCCCGCCTTCACGACGGAGGAGCTCACCAGAGCAGCCACCGCCTTGAAGCCTGGGAAAGCGCCAGGGCCTGACGGTGTACCGGGCGAGATTATCCGGCTGATGGTTAGCCTGAGGCCGCAGATATTCCTCGACCTGTACAACGCGTGCCTTACGACAGGGACCTTTAGCGACCGATGGAAATTGGCGAAGCTGGTCCTTATCCCCAAGGGTAAGGGTGACCCCAGCACGCCTTCCGCACATCGGCCGCTGAGCCTACTGGACACGACGGGTAAACTCTACGAACATCTACTGAGACCGCGACTGACAGACGCGATACAGACAGGGGGAGACCTCTCGGACAAACAGTACGGATTCAGGAAGGGTCGGTCGACAATTGGAGCAATCCAGAGAGTCGTCGACACCTTCCGAGACACGGAAAGATTCTGCCACGCGGCGCGACCCATCGTGCTGATGGCGACTCTCGACGTGAGAAACGCCTTCAACTCGGCGCGATGGGTGGACATTTTGGAGGCGCTTAGAAACGCCTTCGGAGTCCCGCCTTATCTACTACGCGTGGTAGAAGACTACTTACGCAACAGACGACTGACGTACGAGACAACAGAAGGACAGGTGACGAAACAGATCACCGCGGGGGTGGCCCAAGGTTCAATACTTGGGCCAGACTTTTGGAACGGGGTCTACGACAGCCTGCTCAGGCTGGAGCTCCCGATCGGCGTTTCACTCGTCGCATACGCCGATGACGTGGCGGCGGTGATCGTCGAGAGGACTCCAGAGCTGGCGCAGTTTACACTGAACCAGACGATGAGACGGGTTGGACGATGGATGACAGATCACGGACTGCAACTGGCTACAGAGAAGACAGAACTCGTGTTTCTCACGAGGAAACGCATACAGACGAGACTACCGATGACGGTTGGGACAGACGAAATTGCGGCCACGGGGGAAGTCAAGTACCTGGGGGTGACCCTGGATACGAAGATGACCTTCTGGCCCCACATACAGAAGACAGCTCAGAAGGCGGCCGAAAGGGTTTCATCCTTAAGCCGCCTGATGGCAAACACGAACGGACCGAGACCGGGAAAACGCCGACTACTTATGTCGACGGCCCACTCGATCCTCCTCTACGGCGCGGAGATCTGGGCGGATGCTCTTAGGACGAAAAAATACTGCCACGCGATGATGACGGTACAGAGACAGAGTGCGCTCAGGATCGCCTGCTCCTACCGAACGGTCTCTGCGCAGGCTGTTCTGGTAGTAGCTGGCGTGATTCCCATTGACCTTCTTGCTTTCGAGCGCAAGAGGATCTACGGAAGGAGCGCGGACACAACGCGACAGGACGCGGAAACAACGGAGAGAGACAAGACCATGCAGACGTGGCAACAACGCTGGACGGATGACACAACGGGCAACTGGACGAGACGACTAATCAAGGACCTGAGACCGTGGACGAGTCGGGAATTTGGAGATGTTAATTTTTACATCACCCAATTCCTGACGGGACACGGTTACTTCAGACAGTACCTTTACAGAATGGACAAAGTACGGACGCCAGACTGTACATACTGCGGACACGAACGGGACGACGTTGAACACACATTTTTCGTGTGTGACCAATGGACGGACCTACGACAAGGGCTAGAGACGACCGTTGGAGTCATCACTCCCGATAACATCGTGGAGGCGATGCTTCACGGCACAGACTGGTGGTATCTAGTCGCCACATACATAGAGACGATACTGAGACGGAAAAACGCGGACGGCTGCCTGAAATGACGGACCGGACGTGACACAGACGCGACAAGTACCACAACGGACTTACATAACGACACACGGACAGGCCCCCTTAGCTAGAAGTATTACTTACGTAGTTCCTGGCTGAGGGGGAGACGCGGAGGATAACGCGGACAGAAGTGGTTTCCCTCGCCTAGCCAAAAATTCCCTTGTTTTTTTTGGCTAGGGGAGGGGGGGTTTAGCTGGTATGCATCTCGTGGAAGCTGCGGTCGGGTGGGGGAAAACCCCTCGGCCCAGTCAAAGCGAGATGTGAGTCCAGCACACGAGCGTCGACGTTCCTCCCGGCGTTAAGGAGCAGTCCCTAACGCTGGGCGTAGCGAAGGCGCTTACGGTCTATAAAAGATTTTCCCTATTTTTTACCACGATAAATAAAATAATAATAATAATAATAATAATAATAATAATAATAATAATAATAATAATAATAATAATAATAATAATAATAATAATAATAATAATAATAATAATAATAATAATAATAATAATAATAATAATAATAATAATAATAATAATAATAATGATAATAATAATAATAATAATAATAATAATAATAATAATAATAATAATCTTTATTACGCACACATATCGAATACATAACGCATTCATAGTGCGGGAAGTTCCATTTTTACAAAATACAAGTTTCTTAAAATAATTCTTATTTCATAATTAGAGAGAATCTTAGTCTAAAGCAGTTTAACAAGTATAGGTATAATGCCTTAAGGCTCACAGCATTGTTTTGATTTAATAACGAGATCAGATTTTCTTCTGCACTACTGTTTCCAGTGAATCGCGGGTAAATATAAAATTCTCTGTACGGGGTATAAATTGGGCATTTAAGCATGACATGTTCCAACGTCTCCTTAGCACAATTTTGACATAGAATACACACTTGTGTTGGGTCGATCTCGTACACATTTTTCCCTATAATAAATCGCCTGGCGTGGCAGGTTGCCAGTCTTAGCTGCGCCTTGGCTCTGATACGGTCCAGGATCTCTCTTTTTGGATAGAAGTTACTGAAGCTGTCTGTTATTGTTCTCGGAAGCTGTAATTGGAAGCAGTTGGACTGTTGGTATTTCTCAAGGTCGCCACATTTTTGCTGAAGCTCAAGACTATTTAGAATTTCCTCATTTTTACTTATCCAATAGGTACTATCGAGTCTACTAAAAAGCTGTTTACTTCTCTCATTGCCTAGTGCGTTCTGTAGTTGCACAATCCAGTTATATTGCGGCTTAGCGGCGGATACGCCCCCTAGATCTATTAGGCGCTTGAGGCAGATTTTAGGGATCCGACTATCATCCATTTTCAGGATTTTAATAACCCACCCTAGCGTAAGTTTAATGACTTCCCAAGCCACATTCCTTATCCCTAACTCTAGACGTAGCATAAATCCAGGCGTGCACCTAGGTAGATTCAGGTATCTCTTAAAGAAATCCAACTGCGCCTTTTCGAGTACATCGGTGTATCTTAAGCCCCAGATCGGAGCCGTGTATAATAACGTGGATAAGGTGACAGCTCTGAATAGTTTTAACGCGCTTTCCCACGAATCTGCCTTCGCCATTGCAAGGATCGCTCTTGCAGATGATGACGCTATTTTCGCTTTCGACACCGCTTTTTCCGCTGCAAGCAGTCCCAGACCTGAACTTGACAGCGTAACTCCTAGATAGGTATACTGGTTCACAATTTCGACTTTTTCACCTTTGTACTCAAAGTTCTGTGAGTTTTTCCCAAGTTTTCCACCGGTCCTAAATATTACAAGTTGCGTTTTCTGGGTATTAACAGTAAGTCCATTTTCGTCGCAGTATTCTTCCAGTATAAGCAGTTTCCTTTTTAGATCTACAGGAGAATGAGCCAAGATAACAAGGTCGTCCGCATATAACAACATAAGAAGGTCGTGGAGGTTATCAAGGTCAATCCCTCTCACCTTTTTGTCCTTGAAGTACGAAATTATGTCAGATATGTAGATTATAAATAGAAGCGGGCTAATGACTTCACCCTGCAACACTCCTTCCGTTACGTCAAAATTGTCGGAGAGACCCAGTTTCGTCTTCACTTGGAGAGAGGCACAATCGTATAGATTTGCTAAGATTCTTACAAACTTAGAGCTAATCCCTAGCTGGTTCATTTTTTTCCATAATTTTCCATGTGGTATCGAGTCGAATGCCCTTCTAAAGTCAACGAACAACGCGTAAACCTTACCCCCTTTTTGTCGCAATCTCAAGTGTATAGCTGTTTGCAAGGCAAAGACATTGTCCATGACACCTCTGCCCGCTCTAAATCCCGCTTGTTCTTCCGGTATAATGTCATTCTCTTTAACCCAATTCTCCAACCTGTCATGTAATATTTGCGTGAACAGTTTGGTTATGTTATTTACCAGTGCAATTCCTCTATAGTTTATCGGGTCATTTACATCACCTTTTTTATGAATCATACAAAGTGTTACTTTGGCCCACAAACTGGGTATCGTTTCACTTTCCAGAATTTTATTAAAGAGAGCTAATAAATATATAAACCACTCGTACGGGAGATTTTTGTAGAAATCTGAGGAAACTGCATCTATCCCCGGGGCTTTCCCCCTCTTAGCTTTTTTAATACTACTTTCAAGTTCTTGTGCAGCTATAGGTTGGTCCAGCGCGGTAATAAACGCGCCATGAAGTACTATAGGTACTACCGATCTTGGCGGGTACATATTCCTATAAAATTCATTCCAAGAGGCGATTGTCGGGCTACGTGTTTGTGTTGGCCGGCGCTTGCAGCTTTTTACCGCACTCCAGAATAGTTTGGGACTATCAACTTTCGCAAATTTTTCGATTAGCTCATTTTTGTGTACATTTTTTCTAGACCTAATTAAAGCAGTATAATCTTTTTTTTGCGACACGTATGTTTTTAGTTCAGAGGTCAGATATTCAGAGTCCTTGACTACCTTTAGTTGCCCAATCAGCGCCTTCCTTGCGTTATTACAGCTCTCGTCAAACCAAGCCTTATGCTGCCAATTTGAGTGGCGACCTGTATTTTTTACCCCCATCCCAGCCTCCCATGCCGATTCCGTTATTGCCTTATTAAGATTATCACACAAATCCTCAACGTTCGAGGTCAAAAAATTCATAAAAATCCGTGGCGATTGCGCCATACAGTTTCGAAATTTCTCGCTATTTTTATTCGCCCATTTTAGGCCCCTAGATTGATCAATGGCAGGGTGAGGAGTGGTGTCGCAATCAAGAGGCATTTCATGGTTCTTCTGTATAGTTAGTACTACTGGCAGGTGGTCAGACCCGATGAGAAAATGACCGA
Organism: Itoplectis maculator; assembly: GCA_964034905.1. NCBI lineage: Eukaryota > Metazoa > Arthropoda > Insecta > Hymenoptera > Ichneumonidae > Itoplectis > Itoplectis maculator. The sequence continues at coordinate 138,501 of CAXITY010000189.1, forward strand.
CTTCAAGGTTTTGTACGGATTCGAGTTCGTTGGCTAACACCCACACTAAATCTATAGTGCTTTCTCCATTTGCGTTAATGAAAGTAAAATGAGCTGGGCGATCACTTTTCACTCTGCCGTTTATCAGTACAAATGAATTGGAGGTCATGAAATCAAGTAGCTCTTTCCCCTTTTCGTTATCGTTCTTATCGCGGGCTTCTCTAGATTCAAACAAAATGGTATTTTCAAAAATTTCCTCCGGTAAATCATCAATGGTTGGGACACGCGCATTAAAATCACCGCCAAGTATTATATTGTCACCTGGAAATCTATCTACAATGTCATCTAATGTGAGTTGCAAAACTTCTAAAATCTCTTTGGTATTTATCGACGGGGAAAAATAGAAGGAACCAACAATAATGCACGAGTAGCCACATGAGATTCTTATGAAACACCACCAGGGAGACACATTCACTATTTCTGGATGGAACTTAGTTTTCACGACACTGATTAAACCACCGCTTGCTCTGCCTTTTGCCTTGTCCTTTGTCGCCGGAACCCAGCACTTGAAGTAGCCTCTTATTCGTTCCGGTAGCGATAAGTTTGATTCGAACGTACTCCAGGTCTCGGAGAAGCAGCAGACGTCCAGGTCGTCCTTCAGATCGTTCGTTGACAGGTTGTTGATGCCGTGAGTATTCCAAAATACAATTTTTATGTTTCCTAGTTTTTTGGAGACTGACGAAGGGGCTGAGTTGGATGCTGTTCCATACGAGTTTTGTTGACCTTTTTCTCCAATTTCCCCAGGTCGCGGTTCCAAATAAGCCACTCGCCATCGACGACGAGTTTTTGGAAACGGACACTTACTTTTTTGCCTTCCGCTTTGAGTGTTCTGGCTTCATTCCTGATGGAGTTCTGTATTTCCAGCTCAGCAGTCGTGAGTTCCTGGTCGATATATATCGGTTTATTACCCAGTTTGGATTTTTGTTTCATAATTTCTGCTTTGTCGCCCTGTGCATATAGTTTGACGATGAGGGTCTTTCGTCGAAATCCCACTTCTCTGACCACTTCGACTGCGTTTCTTAGACCAAATTCTTCCAGAAGAAAGGCTTCAACGTCGTCTACTGCTGGTCTGTCCGTTCGCTGGAGTCCCCTGATGACAATATTATTTCGTTTTAGTTCCTTTTCTTGCATTTCGATCCGTTTTCTCAAGTATGCCAGATCCTCCTTCAGCTCAGGGTCAGCCGGTCCCCTATGTTCTTCGAGTCCGGTGACACGAGCCGTGAGAGCTGAGATTTCCTCCTTCGGATTAATTTCCTTTATTTTTCCCTCAAGATTCGTGAATTTATTGGAGAATTTTGTTTCGATCTCTTTCAGTGCGCTCGCCTGTTGCGTAGCGCTCTTCTCAACCTCTACTTTAATTTCCTTTCTTATGTCCTCCGTTTGCTTAGCATTTTCTTTTTTTATATCCTCCATTTTGGCCTCAATTTTTCTTGCGTTGATGTTATTTTCGCGACGCATTTCCTCCATTTGCTCCAGTAGGCGTTTCATCATCTCGTTCGTTGATAATTCCTGGCTCGGGCCGTCTTGTGGCGCGCTGGAATTATTGCACGATCCAGGGCCGATGCCCGTCTTTAGTGATGCCGTCAAGACTCGAGAAATCTCGAATTTTCGAGACAAGACAAGAAATTTCTTGTCTTGAGCTCAAGAATTCTTGTCTCAAATTCAAAATGTCTTGTCTCGACTTTCGAGACAAGACAAGACATAGATCTCGAGACTCGAGATTTCTTGATCGAGAAATCTCGAGTCTCGAGATTTCTCGAGGTCTCTCGAGATTTCTCGAGATTCTCGAGATTTCTCGAGATTCTCGAGATTTCTCGAGATTTCTCTAGATTCTCGAGATTTCTCGAGATTTCTCGAGATTCTCGAGATTCTCGAGATTCTCGAAATTTCGCGAGATTTCTCGAGATTCTCGAAATTTCTCGAGATTTCTCGAGATTGTCGAAATTTCTTGATATTCTCGAAATTTCTCGAGATTTTTCAAGATTTCATGAGATTTTCCGAGATTGTAGAAAAGGATGAGACAGAATTACGAACTGTTCTCGATGAGATAAAAATCTGAAAAAATAGAGTATATGGAAAGTGCTGAAAAGATTATTTTGTAATAATAATTCTTGAAAATAGTTATTAACAAATAACTTAAATAAATTATTTCGCAAAAAATTACCCGGCAACCTAATTTTTTTTTAATGTAAACGATTTGGTTTTTTTGTTGGACACGTATGAACTTTTGCAGACTTTTTAGTGTTGTTTGAAAAAAGCGTTTTTTTAAGTATAAAATAAAAAATCAGAAAAAAAATAAACAGATTTGTTTCACAACAACAAAAGTTAGGTTGCCGAGTAATTTATTGCACTATTATTTAAGTAATTTAGTAATAACATTTTTCAAGTTGTTCAATTATTAGGATAATTTCGTGATTGGCTCTGGTCTTCCTCAGCGACGAATCGTTGCTCGAGTTTGGAACCTCTTGGGACGGCACTACCGCGCGGGGCTCCACGGAACCCCCTCGCGGCGCGCCCCTGTTATTCTTGCTCGAGCACACGAGACGCCGCTGGGGCAGCCATTACTTAGATTCGGTGCCGGCTCACGTGCGCAAGCAACATGTAGTTGCTCTTGAAAATACGGTTTTACTCATCGGTGTCATATCAATACTCGGTCAACTCATTTCTGCATTCTTTCCTGTGCCTACTCATCATACATTTGTGTCATTTCAACAGTCAGGAAAAGTGTATTCTCAGTTTCTGTGCACTCAAATAAAACACGTGGTCGCTCACCGGCAAAAGGACTCTCGCGCTCTCTCACTCTAGTGGTGCTCACACTCTCTCGGTCTCACTCACTCTCACGGGCAACTCATCAGTGTCATTTCTAACGCGATTCGCGACGAACTTTCTTCGCGCTGTGTGCTAATTCGCCGCACTTCCAACGTGTACATATTAATAATAAATCTAGCGATTAAATTTTCCCTGTGATAAATTGGTGTTAAGTGTCCAGGCCATTATTTTTATCCCATCCCAAAAAATAAGATTTACACCAGCCGATTCTCGCGACATTTTGTGGTCCTTCGAGCCGGATTAAACAGTGCTAGGAGTGAAGTGAATCGTGTAAAACTCTTTTCGGACATCTCATCGGGAAATTCATTGTGTAAATTCTCACACAGTGGTCGGCAGACTCATCGGCGCAGTGGCTGGCATACCCTGCCAATCATTGCCTCTCTCAGCGAACACTCTCACAGTGGCCGGCAGACTCGTTGGCGCAGCGTTCGGCAGACTCACCGGCGCAGTGGCTGGCATACCCTGCCAATCATTGCCTCTCTCAACGAACACTCTCACAGTGGCCGGCAGACTCGTTGGCGCAGCGTTCGGCAGACTCATCGGCGCAGTGGCTGGCACACCCTGCCAACTATTGCCTCTCCCCGCAAACTCTCTCGCGCAGTGGTGAACATACTCGGCGGCTCAGCGTTCGGCAGACTCTTCGGCGCAGTGATTAGCACACCCTGCCGATCACCTCGAAATGGCCGACTCGAAGAATCCCGCCGGCGGGATCAAAACGCGCTCGAAATCTCGACCCACGACTCCCGTCGACCAGGGTAGTGACACAAGTCACCTTGCAATCGCTCCACTCTGAAGAGGCAGTCACCCTCAACGCTCATGTGCTCAACACGCTCACTTCTGTATTGCCGACGTTCGTTGCACCTCACCTCGACTGGACTCATCTTCACGGACTTCAACTCGCCGATCCGGACTTTCTCACGCCTCAACCCGTTGACATCATCATTGGAGCGGACTCCTATGGACGGATAATCAAACCAGGACTCAAAAAACTCAATGACTGCTCGCCGATCGCCCAACTCACGCTCTTCGGATGGATTGTTCTCGGCCCGGTTTCTTCAACTCAATGCTCACTCACCGGGGTTTCTCACCACGCATCGGTTGACTCGACCACTCAACAGCTTCACGAGCTCCTAACAAAATTCTGGACTCAACAAGAGGTCATTCGCTCGACGCCCGCCGCACTCACCACAGAGGAAGAGGAATGCGAAAATCATTTCGCTTCCACTCACCAGCGAGACAACTCAGGACGGTATATCGTTCGATTACCCTTCAAATCTTCAGTCAGTCAACTTGGCGACTCACATGCCACAGCTCAACGGTGCTTACATCGACTGCTGAGGCGATTGTCGAGGGACTCCACTTACGAACAGCTCTACACTGAATTCTTAAAGGAATACGAAGAACTCAATCACATGGTACCAGCAACTCATCTCACTTCAGACTCAACCGCCTACTATCTGCCTCATCACGGAGTACTTCGACCGACCAGCTCTACAACGAAACTCCGAGTCGTCTTCAACGGCTCTAGCCCATCATCATCCGGAATTTCACTCAACGACTTGCTCCATACTGGTCCAAAAATTCAACGAGATATCAGCGACGTTCTTCTCTGGGTAAGAAAGCACAAGTATGTCTTTGCCACTGACATCAGCAAGATGTTCCGTCAAAACCGTGTCCACCCAGACGATTGGAAGTACCAGCAAATTTTGTGGACTAATTCGGCGGGAGACGTCGTTCCTTATGAACTCACCACGGTCACGTATGGCACCAGGGCCGCTCCGTTCCTGGCAGTTCGCACTCTTGAACAGCTCATCAAGGACGAAGGAAGCAACTTTCCACGCGCAATCGAACCACTCACCGCGGGCAGATACGTAGATGACATTTACGGAGGCTCGAATCACCTGGACGATCTCACCATCATTGCTCGCCAAGTCACCCTCTTTAAGATCACTCGACGACCACACGACGTTACTCGGCCTGACATGGTTCACCTTCTCGGATACGTTCAAATTCCATTGGAATCCGGCGACACAAGGGTCGAGACTCACCAAAAGAATCATCCTGTCGGAGGTTGCTCAACTCTACGATCCACTCGGCTTCCTCGCACCTCTGGTCGTACGAGCCAAGGTGTTGCTGCAGGACCTATGGCTGCTCAAACTCACCTGGGACGACTCATTGCCTTCCGACACTCAACAAAAATGGCTACGACTCAAAGAAGATCTAGCTCAAGTCTCCTGTCTGAGTATACCAAGATGGCTGCAACTCAACGACAGCTCAACGGTTCAGGTTCATGGTTTCTCCGACGCATCACAACTCGCAATGGCTGCCGTCATTTACCTCCGTGTCGGCGACCCACACTCTCAAGGGAAGTGCACCTTAGTGTGCTCAAAATCTCGAGTCGCACCTCTGAAGAAACTCACCATACCTCGTCTCGAACTCACCGCTGCTCTGCTCTTGGCTCGGCTAACCCAATACGTGGTGAAAACTCTTTCTCTCGCTGATGCACCAACATACCTCTGGACTGACTCATCGGTGACGCTCACATGGATCACCTCACACCCCTCACGCTGGAAGGACTTTGTCGGAAACCGAGTGTCGCAAATCCAAGAGCTTACTCCAAACTGCGAATGGAGATTCATCTCCGGCAAGGAAAATCCGGCTGACTGTGCTTCTCGGGGTGTTACTCTGTCCCAATTGGAAAATCATCAGCTGTGGTGGTCAGGTCCGCCATGGCTCTCCAACTCATCGCGCTCATGGCCCGCTCGACGACAATTCTCAGACTCGCAGGTTCACCAGGAGGAGCGACCGGGGCTCTCTCTTACTGTGGCATCCGCTCAGCCTGAAGATCAATGGGACTTGATCTCCAGATACTCAAGCTTGACGAAGCTGTTGCGAGTTAATGCAACGATACGTCGAGTAATCAACAGACTCAAGAAAGTGCCACAGACAACAGTGAACAGTCCACTCACGCCACACGAACTCAACTCAACGCTAAAATTCTGGATTCACTCAACTCAAGCAGCACACTTCAAATTTGAACTCACGGCGCTCAAGAACTACGCTCATCTACCAAAATCTCACCCATTCACTCGCTTAACGGCCTTCATCGACACTGACGGAATTATTCGAGTGGGTGGACGACTCGACCACTCACCGTTGGACCCCGAGAGCAAGCATCCCGCAATCCTACCTCGAACGTCTCACCTCTCCGGCCTACTCATCGCGGATGCTCACACTCGCACCCTCCACGGCGGAACTCAACTCACATTGAACCTTCTTCGGCAATCTGTCTGGATTATCGGTGGTAGAGCTCCAGTCAGATCGTTCATCCTTCGCAGCTTGAAGTGTGCTCGGTTACGTGGCAACCGGGCGCAACAACTCATGGGTCAGCTCCCCTCCACGAGGGTCACTCCATCACGACCATTCACCACCACCGGTGTGGATTACGCAGGTCCACTCTCGATTAAAACGTGGAAGGGAAGAGGTGCAAAGGTTCAAAAGGGGTGGCTTTGCATCTTCGTCTGCTTCTCTACTTCAGCGCTTCATCTCGAAGTAGTAAGCGACTACTCAGCTGAAGCCTTTCTCGCCGCGTTCAGACGGTTCACTGGACGCAGAGGTCTCTGCCATACTTTTCGAAGCGACTGCGGAACAACATTCATCGGGGCAGACACTAACCTCAAACGACTCTTCACTCAGGGAACTCAAGACCAACTCCAACTCGCCGACTCGCTCACTCACGACAGAGTCAGGTGGGAATTCATCCCTCCAGCTGCGCCTCACATGGGAGGTAAATGGGAGGCCGCAGTTAAATCTGTCAAATACCACCTTCGTAGAACAGTCGGAGACACACTGCTCACCTATGAAGAACTTACTACACTGCTCATCCAAATTGAGGCAGTGCTCAACTCTAGACCATTGGAACCCCTCACCGACGATCCCGAAGACATCTCTGCACTCACACCGGGGCATTTTCTCATCGGCCAGCCACTCAACACTGTCGTCGAGCCCTCCTTGCTTGACCTCAACACTACTCGTCTCGATCGCTGGCAACTCATTCAACAACGCTTTCAACACTTCTGGAATCACTGGTCAACTCAATATCTACAACAACACCTCTCCACTTCCAAGTAGCATCATCCATCTCACGACTTGAAGGTCGGCTCCCTGGTTCTGCTCACGGATGAGCGCTTTCCACCATCCAAGTGGCCGCTCGCTCGGATAATCCAGTTGCACCCCGGCAAGGACGGACTCACTCGGGTCGTCACCCTCAAAACCGCCACCACAACGCTCACCAGGCCGATTGCCAAATTGGCGATCTTACCATGGAGACCTCAGGACACCTCAACATAACTCAATCATCAACGCTGTTGCTGATGGCGGGCGGAATGATCAATTATTAGGATAATTTCGTGATTGGCTCTGGTCTTTCTCAGCGACGAATCGTTGCTCGAGTTTGGAACCTCTTGGGACGGCACTACCGCGCGGGGCTCCACGGAACCCCCTCGCGGCGCGCCCCTGTTCTTCTTGCTCGAGCACAAGAGACGCCGCTGGGGCAGCCATTACTTAGATTCGGTGCCGGCTCACGTGCGCAAGCAACATGTAGTTGCTCTTGAAAATACGGTTTTACTCATCGGTGTCATATCAATACTCGGTCAACTCATTTCTGCATTCTTTCCTGTGCCTACTCATCATACATTTGTGTCATTTCAACAGTCAGGAAAAGTGTATTCTCAGTTTCTGTGCACTCAAATAAAACACGTGGTCGCTCACCAGCAAAAGGACTCTCGCGCTCTCTCACTCTAGTGGTGCTCACACTCTCTCGGTCTCACTCACTCTCACGGGCAACTCATCAGTGTCATTTCTAACGCGATTCGCGACGAACTTTCTTCGCGCTGTGTGCTAATTCGCCGCACTTCCAACGTGTACATATTAATAATAAATCTAGCGATTAAATTTTCCCTGTGATAAATTGGTGTTAAGTGTCCAGGCCATTATTTTTATCCCATCCCAAAAAATAAGATTTACACCAGCCGATTCTCGCGACACAATTATTATTGTACTAACATAATTTTCTCAGCACCTTCCTATGCTTGATTGTTTTCATAATTTTATCTCATCGAGAACTGTTCGTGATTCTGTTGTATTTTTCCCTCGAACCTATGCGACGTTGGACACTCGAGCTGGCTGAGTTCCGAGAACCGAGTTCTCACGCTAGGCCCGAGACGCTTTTCCGCGAACGCCCTACCCGACGCGTAGGGCGTTCGCGGAAAGGCGAGCGGGGGGAAAGTCGCCGGCCGGCTCAATCCGTCGCGAACGGATATCTATCGCTATTCTCCGACGAGACGTTACTGCGACAAGTCGAGCTATTAAGTCGGTGGAAATTAGTGAGGACGAGTGATTCCAGGACGAGACGGAAGAACGTAGAGGCGATTGCCGGGGAAACAGATCTCGAAAAGGTAAGGTTTTCTTCGTTGCCGGTTCGCACGTGTTGCGTTTCGCTTGTGCATTCTTGTGTTGTGTTTATCCGGGAAGTGTCAACCGAGAAAGTGGTTGTGTTCGGCTACAGTGGCAGCTCCGCGCGTATTTGGGTACGTTGCGCCTCGCGTGTTAGTGCATCTCAGGAATCGCGAGTCGCTTGCCGGAGACATCGTGTGGGAGTCTCGTTTTCCCCGGTCTTTTTCGCGTTTGTTTTAATTCGCGTGCATTTCCAACCAACGTCGCGGAGGAGCTTACGGGGAGAAATACCTTTAGCAGCGTGAAAAATAGGTATTTTTCGGGAATTTTTTTAGAGGGCATAAAATGATCCGATCATTTTCAAATTTGCACATGAATTTCTTATAACTGTCAAGTTTAAAAAAGATTTTTTTTTTTTTCGGATGACTAACAAAATGGCGGCGTTATTCAGGGTCTTCGGAGACCTGTCGCCCGCGACATCGAAAAGTGCTGCAGTTGTCACTCTTTTTCTGTCGATCGGAAAATGATTTCATAAGTGTCATTCGTTTGCTGACATATTAAGGGGGAGGATATACCTGAAAAATGATTTTTAAAAAATTCGAAATTCATAATTTGGAAGCCTTCCTACTCGAGAGGTCGAATTTCCGACCATTTTTTCGACATATGTGACCCCAAAAAAATGATTTATTTACCCGCTACTTTTCAAAATGGAGGTGTATCCTTCCGATAATATTTATGATTTATGATGAAATTTTGGGAGGTTACCTGAGAGTAACCTCCCAAAATTTCATCCAAATCAGTCAATACATTTTTGAACTACAGCACGAGCAATTTTTGAAAAAGTAGTTTCGAGATTTCCGCGTTTAAAGTTTCAACGCGCCTTGTGTTTCAGTCTCCGCAAAGATTCAATATTCGTTATTTCCTTTGGTCAGTATATTCTTTGGGTATCACACTTTCGAAATATGTAAAAAAAAAATGGATTTTTTGAAAATTCGTGAGTGTATCGAGGCCATTGTTCGCTTTCATTCCGGTCCTCAGCTGGCGCATAAAGTGTCGGGAATTAAGGGATCGTCACAGTGTGACCCTCCGAAAAATCAATGATTTTCGCGAATTTTTTTTGTTAAGTTGTAATGAACTAATTGGTCTGTTTTTTTTTTTAATAAATAAGTACATTCTTGAAGAATACAAAATAATTTGTTTTATGTGCATTTCTTTAATGTATAATAATGATATAAATTGTTTAAATAGCTCGTGTAAAAAAAAAGGTCCCGCATTATGTCCACGATTGCGGCCGCAATTTTGATCTGAACCAAAAATTTCAAAAAGATTATTAATCTGTAGGAAATACGCTATCGCGCTATGGAAGTTTTTTTTTGAAATTTGACAAAATGGCGGCGGTTTGAACGAAAATTATCGAATTTAGCCCTTTTTTTCGACAGTTTTTCGTAAAAAAAAATAGGAAGATTTAATAAATAAAAAAAACTCTCATAGCGCGATAGAGAATGACGTTAGAAATGTTCTCTCCAAATTTGAAATCGATATCGTCATAACTCTCCATTTGAGAGTGGACATCGTCTTGAAAAACAACATTCCGAGAAAAACGCGTTTAAAGTTTGCACACGCCACTGTCACGCTGCAATCCCTTTCTCTAAGAAAGGCTGTAGCGACCGAAATAATTCGAATTTCGATAAAAAACGTTAACAGAATGTTTATAACCGTGTATACTATCCGATAATGAAAAAAAAAATCGTTTTTTTTTATTTCACACTGTGACGATCCCTTAACATTGGCCCGGCGTCGTTGCTTCGGTCGAGAGTTCCTTCCGTTTTTTATTGCGTTTTTTTTCGTGCCGAGTATCGGCTCTGATTTTATTTCCATCGATATAATCATCAATGCCGTATCAATGCGGTTATGATCCCATGTATATAATAACTTAGAGCCGTCTCACTATCATAATTTTATTTCTCTCAATAATCATCACTCCTGAATTTTTTCACGTCACCTCCCACTCGATACTCCAATATTATTCGCATTTCACCGTCAACCGTAACGGAGTTTGTCGTACTTTTTTCGGTTTTCTTTTTCTTTCTCTCCACCAAGTAAAATTATTTGCTCGCTCGCGTTTCTCTCCCCAGATTTTTATAAGTTTTTATTTTATCTCTTTCGTAGGGTGACGTTCAAAAAGGAAGGCTCGTGACCGTTATAAAGCGCAGTGTGCAGTCGAGAGGTTCGATTCGTGATTTTATTCACGAATGCCACAATGAAGCGGGGGAGGGAACAACGACGAGAAGATAAGAAGCGTCCGACGAATTTTAGGAGAGTTATCGTTCCCGATTCGTCTGACAGCGAGGAAAGTCGGTTAAGCGTGGAAAACGAATCGCCCGACAGCACGATTGAGCATCCTGATGAGGAAAGCAGAGCTTCGACCTCAAAATCTGGGCAAACGACTGACCATCTCCCCGCCAGCTCAAGAAAAGAGAGCGTTAGTGACTCTGGTGCAGCCGCTACAAACAAGTACGCGAAGTTCTTTCAAATTATCTTGAAAGATGGCGAGAAGTTCGGAGAATGTATGCTATGCGAGAAAGCTGGTACACAACAGCTGATAAAAATGAAGAACTCCAACACATCGGGACTTCAGAGGCATTTGAAAAACCGTCACTCCAACGAGACGCCAGTAATGAGCATGTCCACGCGCAAAACACCGTCTGCGTGCGAAGCGAATTATCCAAGGACGTTCGATCAGAGGGTTTCTGAATGGCTTGCAGCGAAATATTTGCCATTTTCATTTTTTGACGACGAAGCTTCACAGGATTTTTTCTCATTCCTGAACAAAAATCACGACTACCCCAAACGATCTAGTATGCGCCAAAAAGTATTGGCGCATTACAATAATCTGAAGGAGGCCGTACGAAAGACGCTTCAGGACGTTTCGACGAAAATTTCGTTGACGGTCGATGGATGGACATCTGTGGCAGGTCGTTCATATTACGGGGTGACAATGTATTTCATCGACGACGACTGGAAACTACAGTCTTTGCCCATCGACTTCGTTCCATCGAACGGTCGTCACACTGGCAAAGATATTGCCAATCTGATATACGAGGTCATAAACGACTACCATGTAGCGTCGAAGATTCAGGGTATTACCCTCGACAATGCAGCAGCCAACATGAGATTTGTGGGTGAACTTTCCGAGCTTTTGGGCAACGATGGGGTGGACTTCGACGCAGCGGATTCACACTTTCGATGTTTCGCGCACGTTTTGAACCTAGGAGTGCAAGATGCGTTAACCGCTCTCAACCCATCGCGTCCGCAGATCGACGACTCCGAAGACACAGATTATTCAAACGCCGAAATTTACGATCGCTATCTGGAGAGGTCAGACCCGACAAACGTTGTCACTAAAATAAGACGACTGTTTCTGAAAATAAAGCGTTCGGAGCAGTGGGACAACAAACTTCGAGCGTGTTGTGAAGCTGTGGACGTGAAGAAATTGGCGACAACAGTGGACATACCAACACGGTGGAACTCAACATTAAAAATGCTCCAAATTGCGATGCATCTGAAACCCGCGCTCGGTGCCCTTCTCCACAGCAACGACGAGCTCCACGACATGAAAATAACTGCAGATGACTGGGCAGTTGTGGAATCGGTGTGCAATTTTTTGAAACCGTTCAATCACCTGTCTACTCTCCTCGGCGATGAAACGTACGTCACGTTACCTATGGTGGTGGTCGGTTTTAACATGCTCATCGACAAAATAGAAGCAATAATTAAATCTCTGGACGACAAACCGGACCGCAGCGTAGTCGATATAAACCTGCTCTGTGCCTTTCAAAACGGCAGAGACAAAATGCTTCAGCATTACCGCAAGACGAACTGGTTTTACGGCGCGATCTTGATCCTGGACCCTCGTCACAAGATCGAAACATTTTCGCTCACGCACTGGGGGAAAGAGCTAAAGGAAGCATCGGTTAAAAAGTTCGAAGAAATCTTCAAGCACCGTTACGCTTCCGAAGGCGTCGATGAACGTTCGGATTCGCAATTAACGGCGGTATCCCAAGACAGCCGGGATTCATTCGATCTGTACGCTTTGTATGAATCGGCTGCGAACATTCAGCGCTCGTCGCACGGAAGTGACTGGAAGAACGAAATCGAGGCGTACTGCAGTGGAAAGAGAGCGGACAAAAGCGAAGATATTTTGCAGTGGTGGCGAAGAAACTGCAATAACTTCCCGAATCTTGCGAGAATGGCCAAGGACTTCCTTAGTATTCCGGCTACAAGTGTCCCTGCTGAGCGACTGTTTTCGAAGGCGGGATTAATTATTCGGAAACACAGAAACCGTTTAAACGACGAATCCGCGCGAAGTCTCCTATGTATAAATAGCTGGATATCCTGCGGTTTGAAAGAAAAAATCTACGCTCATTTGAATAGAGATAGATAAATAAAGCCACAAGCTGATACGAAACGTTTTTTCGTTTCGTGGTCGTTGAACATTTCTTCAAAGTACGAGTCTTTAATTCTTTTATCCTTCTTCCTTCATCCCTTTTTGCTGCAATGAGACTCATTTCTACTTATATATGAAGGCGCCGATAGGGATCTCGATATTTCACAAGAAATATCGAGATTTCTCAAAAAATTCGAGATTTTTTAAAAAATTACAGATTTTTCCAAAAATTCGAGATTTTTTTTAAATTCGATTTTTATTTTAATTCGAGAAATCTCGAAAAATTCGAGATTTCTCGAAAAATTCGAGACAAGACGAGATTTCTCGAAAAATTCGAGACAAGACGAGATTTCTCGGAAAATTCGAGACAAGACGAGATTTCTCGAAAAATTCGAGACAAGACGAGAAATATCGAGACAAGAGTCTTGTCTCGAATATTTTTTCAATACAATTCGAGACAAGAAGTCTTGTCTCGAATTTTTTTCGAGACAAGACTTATTTCTTGTCTTGTCTCGTCTTGTGGCATCACTAGCCGCAACGAATCCAAAGAGGTTGTGAATCTCGGAGGTCCAGATGCAACTCGAGTTGAAGTAGCATCGCTACGTCAACTGAAATTTTCAACAGTGATCTACGCGATGGGAGCTGATCACTGTGAATTTTTTAATTTTTGGAAATCGACGACTGAGCGTCAGGCCAGCGTTGTCGCTGCGATTTGTGAATTATAAAAAAATAGGTGAGGCCGAACGGCGTCCGCCGAAGTCCCGTTTTTTCTCTTGCTCATAGAAGATTTTTAATGCGTCTGAGACAATGTGCCGCATCGACCGAACCGACGCACATGCGCGGGAGATAATTGTTCGTCCTGAATCGACAGAGGGAGAGTGACCCGCAGATTATTGTGTCACATTGCCTTAAATGCTAGCGACGGACGATGAAAATAATTTGTTTTAATTTGCCATTAATATGCAAAAAAAACTGAAACTGAACTGAAATTTTAAGGATAACAATGCGAAACAAGAAAAAAAATCATGTAATTATTTTTTAGGATTTAGCTTCGGCGATAATAATCGTATTGGGATCTCCGATTCCTTGGCGACCGAGGGGGCGACGGCAACAAAAACGACAACGACGAAACAATGCCATTCGAAACTCAAGCCGTTGGCTGGGGATGGTGTCGAACTAACGCGCATTAGTCATTCGTGACTTTCATGTCAAGAAAAAAAAACAGTGGCAACGAAGCCGAGAGTGAAGAACAAGCCGTCGTCGTGCATGAAAAAATATATATATTATACGTAACATAAGTAACTGTAGATATGATATTAATTAATATGTATGATAATATAATTGTGTATAGTCGGACGACACAATTGTAAATCTTTTGATTATTACGTGACGATAGGATTGATCGCTTTTTTTTTATTCGAAGAGTGAATGAATTATGGAAGGATACAGAGAAAAAAAAATTGGGGAAATTTTTTTTTTTTTTTTTTTTTTTTTTTTTTTTTTTTTTTTTTTTTTTTTTTTTTTTTTTTTTTTGGAAAAATGTATATATTTGCAGCCTCATCTTGCCGCTTGTTAACGTGTAAAACACTTGCTGCAAATCTTTTCAGCTGTTTGCGATATTTGTTAATTATTGTGTTAAGTACAGATCCCTGTTTACCGAGAAACGTCGGTACATCTTACAATCTTTTATGATTGATCGAAAAATTGTCTCGCGCACACTACTACAGCGAAGACGAGCGCTGCTAAGGAGCGCTTTGAATTTCCCGCGTCTCGCGATCGATAACGCGCGTCCGCGGTCGAACAGCTCGGCGAGGTAGGATTGGCCGCCTTATCGCCGGCCGGTACACGAAGATAGTGGAGGGGTTAAGAATCCCGATACGTGCGCTCACCCGGGCCATTTCGCACTTCCGGCGACGGGTGCAGTGGATTTGTTGCGTCTCCCGCGGATTCAGCCGCCGTTTCACATCGTTTAATCCGCCATTACTGGCGAGAAATTCCGCCATTGTGTTGCGACGCCTCGTGTTCGACGTGCGGATCGTGTGAGTGCCGACGAATTGATGCGAAATACGAATCGGTAAGAGTTTTCGCCATACATTACTGAGTTCGATCACGGTAGCCGGATAATACATAAATTCTATACCGGCAACATCGAACAATCCCAGTAAGTCGGTCCTCGAAACGGGCGTAGAGGTTTATTTTGTTATTCGTATGATGTGCCGAGAATCGACACAAATAACGACGCCTGCGTCCGTTTCGTGCCGTCCCTCTATCCGAAATATTTTGAGGTTAATATAAATTTTTATAATTTGTTTTTTCGTTTTACGTAGTTGTAGATAGATTCGACCATATAGATTTCACTAACCTCACTGTTGCATCACAGCGAAGCCTCAGAGGACTCAGCGAAGAACCCAGCGTAGGTGCTGGGTCCTTCGGTGGGTTCTTGTTCGGTGTCAGGTTGTTCGCTGGGTCTTCTAGTTCTTCGCTGACATGCTACGCTGGGGTCTGTCAAATCTATGCTGTCGAAAGACCCAGCGAAGGACCCAGCCACTACGCTAGGTTCTTCATTGGATTCTTCGACAGCTCACATTTAAGAATGGGAGCTACGCAAACTCAGCTACTGAAATAAAATAAAATGACAATAATAATTTTGATGTTTTACGCGTTCTGTCAGATATTCGGACGATTACCGATAAATAACAAGAAATGAAGTGTAGATAAAGTGAGTTAAGACTCGATATAAAAATAATATAAAAATAGTAACCATTGTGGTATCAGCAACTTCATGATGTTGATGTTTGCATCGTTGCAATGCAACGAAAAAAAAAATATATATATTCTTATGATTTGAACATTATTATAGCTATTCTAAAAAATTATTATAACGATAAATCGTTATAATTTTATAACTTTTTATACCCAGTACAATCATTAGCGTTTTTTAAATTTATTTTTCGTTGTTTTCCAGCGATGAAAACTTCAATATCCTCGGTACTTTTGACTCTGTAGTTTCGTTTCATCGTTACAATCAGTGTACGACTTAACTTTCAACATTTTGTAGAGTTTCCATCTCAAATACAAATACGACTTGATATATTTATGCGAAGTCATAAATTAATATAACTTAAAAATACATACAGGATACCGTGAGGACGCCAACGCTGCTACGCTACGCGCTCTTAAAGCTCCCGCTACTCGTGCCGAGGAGCGGTTCGTATCTCCCGCGCTACGTGATCGATAACCGACGCCCTCGGTCGACCAGCTCGGCGAGGCAGGATTGGCCGCCTTAATGCCGGCCGGCACACGAAGATAGTGGAGAGTTAAGAATCCCGATACGTGCGCTCACGCGGGCCATTTCGCACTTCCGGCGACGGGTGCAGTCGATTCGCTGCATCTCCCGCGTATTAATCCAGCGCCTCACACCGTTTTATCCGCTTTTACCGGCGAAGAGAAGTTTCCGCCATTGTATTACATCTTGTGTTCGACGTGCTGACCATGTGATTGCCGACGACTTGATGCAGAATCCTAATCGGTAAGAAGTTTACCGTATATCACTGAGTTCGGTCACGATAATCAGGTATTTGATAAATTCTATACCGGGAACGCCGAACAATTCCAGTATGATGGTCCACGAAACGGACGCAGATGTCGTCGTTATTCGTGTTAATTCATGAGATATATTTAACAGTACAATTTGTTCAATAATTATGCTATTATAATGATAATGCGACGTGATTATAATGAAGAATGTAAACATTTAAATATAGCTGAAAAATCACTTTCACTCCAACATTGGTATAAATAGTGGAAAAAATAGAAGAAAACTGTGAGATATAGGTCAGAAATAATTCGGCGAAATCGGTTGCAAGATATTTTATTTAACAAAACGGCGATGCTTTGTAAAAAGATCGCTTATGAGCGCGATACATGACGAGGGGAAAAATAGCGGGTTCTCAAGCACATTCTACAGCGAGACGTGAATGAAAGGGGAAAAAGGAAGAGACACGCGATTGGTCGGTGTATGCGGACGGGATCCAACGAATCAGGGTGAATGCGCATTGCCCGGGACAAAATACGAAAAATATTTGTGTTATTTTCTCCATTCCAACAAAAACATTAATGCATTACTTTCTTGATGCATTAAATTTTTCTTCAATTTTTTACATTATTTCTTCGATTATAGCAAAAATCAGTTTTTTCAGCCATTTAAATGCTTACACACCATTTTACAGGCACTACGCAATATCATTATGAATCATAATTTGAAAAGTTTGTACTGTAAGCAATATCTTGTGAATTAATAAGGATATACAACTCTGTATCGATTTACGTAATGCGAATAGCAGTCTTCTGCGTCCAGATCGTTCCGTCTCTCTATCCGAGATATTTTAATAGCGACTACGCTGGGTCCTTTGCTGGGCTTTTCAAAAGCTTCCATTTAAAAATATAGAAGCAACCCACGTATTCTGCTACTTAAAGAAAATAAAATAACAATAATTGTGATATATTACGCGTTTTGTCGTATATAATTGTGATTTGATTTATTACTATATACAATTTTTAATATAGATTTTTTGTTTTTGTAGTTATGAAAAGAGCACTTTTTGGAACAAGTTAAATCTCTTGCTCAGCGATACTTCCAGCTATAAGCAATGTGACTCGCTTTGTCTACCGCACATTTCTCTGGCGCATCACTCCATTGCGTGTGCGCGCGTCAGTCCCGTCCGCTCGATTGTTGCCAATTCTGCCGGCAGTGTTTGAATTCTCTTCCACGCGTCTTGGAGTTGTATTGTGTAAGTACTCTGCAGTATATTATTTTCCCGTGCAGTGACATGGATTTTATCGTTATCGTGAATGCAATACTAAATATATGCGAGGGGTCTTACATTAACAATAAAAATGCAATAACAACAAATAAATAAACTAGAATAGAATAAAAGTAGCGCAATTAAGGGCATGTGAAACCGTCACGCTGAGCTCAGTTGGTGTCACCAGTTGGTGGAGCCCAGAAACCGTCACGCTGAGCCCAAAATCAGTTTGATATAAAACTTGACATAAGACGAAGAGGTTGAAAGAGCTTTCAAGAGCGCAGCAGCGTAAAAGTTTTTCAGCCACGCACGCCAGCGCGTCTGATTAGCCTAGTGCATAAAAATAGGGCATTATAGTTTTTTTCGCTGCAGTCGGTATTTCACATGCTTCTAACGAGTAACGAAAAATAACAAAAAATAAATTCAAGATAAAGTGAAGATAAAGTATTTACGCTGAATAGTGACGTGGCAGGAACTTATTTATAATAAATATGATACCTTTTCAATGCACAGAAATGAATTTCCGGAATGATAGTAACGCGTGTAAATATTTAATGTAAAATTACGTCAGCTGGTGCATCTGTTAAAAAAAATCGATGCAACTCTTTGCGCTATTACGATTAAATACTTTTATTAAGCAACCAACTTCGCGGTACAAATTGCCGATGTTAAGTAACTGTTTAATATTTCCATTGTAATCGCACAGTTGCGAAACCTTATTATTAGTAGCAAATAATTCTTAAAAGTTCAAACTTAGTAATAATTTTGTTCTCATGTAAGCATGTGCGTTATTTAAAATCGCCATGCATGTATGATTATAAACAACTTTATATGGTTGGATATTGGAATAATAAGGAAGAAATATTTCAGAGAATGGATCTTGGGATTATGGATACCACGTAGTTGGAAAAGACAAAGTGAACGATCTTGTAAAATATCGTTGCTCAGACACATTGCAAGATGTTTCGATGTCCATTTTGCTCGTTCCGCACAGTCGAACTTAAGAGCCATTTACAGCATCGTTCTCTTCATTGCAATTTGACAAATAAATTCTGGTGTGGCTTCCGAGGATGCTCGAAATCGTTCCGTGAGGAGTGTTCGCTGCGGTCTCATGTGCGTCGCACACATTGCCAAAGATCCACGCCCGTCGCATCATTGACTGCTTCGGACACCCGTGTTACCGTTAATCGAGATGCGAAGTTCGTTTGCTCAATCACTTTATGCAAAAAAGAATTTAACAATCGCTTTAAGTTAATTAAACACTTGAAAACTCATATCAGAGCTGATCAGACCATTCAATGCCCATACGACGGTTGCGAGAACACGTACAAACACTTGAATTCGTTCACAAGCCATCTATCAAAAAAACACAGATCGTCCAGAGAAGACAGCGTTAAACGTACACTCGAGACTCAAAACTTAACAGCTGAAGAAAATACCGCTTGCGCAGATAGAAATCAGGGCGTAGAACGAGTTGCACGGTTTGACGACGTCGATGATTTTATTGCAGAACATGATGAACCAGACATTGAGAATCCCTGTACGACCGAGATCGCGGATCCGTTACTGCGGAAGCTAGCCGAATCTTACCTCAAATTGGAATCGCAGTTATTGATACCATCCTCGACAATTCAACACATTGTGTCTGAGTCGTGTAGCACCCACGAGTTAAGCCAGAATGTCGTTAAAAACAATTTAAGATCACGATTAATTGACGAAGGCCTAACACCGGAAAAAGTTAACTCCATATTGGACGACGTCTTTGAACAAGACCCATTTATACAGGGCTCCGACAATTTACGGACAATTTACAAGCGAAAGAAGTTTTATAAAAAGACGTTCGCCTATGTAGAGCCAATAGAAGTGCCAATAAACAAAAATGTGAACGAACGGACGTGGTTCCATTACGTACCGGTAGAGCAGACACTTCAACAGTTGTTCGCTAGCAAATCTCTTTCAAGTGAGATGAATTGCGCTTCAGTGATTGCTGATGTTGATGTATTATCGGATATCACGGATGGATCCGTGTTTCAGCAATCACCTTTTTTCAATGAAAACCCGGATGGAATAAGAATAATATTATATCAAGACGGGTTTGAAGTAGTGAACCCTATTGGATCCGCAGTGCAGAAACATAAAATGCTTGGTGTCTACATGAGCGTGGGGAATCTCACAGATAACACAAGAGCGCACGTGAATTCCATTAAACTTGTAGCGTTGTGCAAGGAAAAAGAGTTTGATCACAAAGTAGTGTTTGGCCGAATAATAGAAGGTCTGAAAAAAATAGAATCTGAAGGAATTAAATTGCCGTCTGGACAAACTGTGAAAGGCACCGTATTATGCATTACAGGGGACAATCTTGGGAGTCACCAGTTAGGGGGATTCGTCGAGAATTTTAGTTGTTCGACATATTTCTGCCGATACTGTTTGATAACCCGTGATAAACTACAAGACGAAAACAGCATAACGGCACAGTTTCAACCGAGATCTCCCGAATCGTATAATGCCGCGTTGGAAAAAATCGGAGATGGGGATAACTATCAGGGAATTAAATTCAATTCTGTTTTCAATAGCTGGACCCATTACCATGTGTGCCAACCTGGTCTGCCTCCCTGTCTGGGACATGACTTGATGGAGGGGATTGTAGCATTCGATTTAAAACTGTACGTTGATCAATTACAAAAAGAAGGTTGGTTTACATATGTAGAACTAAACAAAAGGATTGAATCGTTTCCTTATTCGACGGCGGATCGCAGGGACAAACCTTGCCCCGTATCAAAAACCAGAAAAAGAATCGGTGGTGCATGGCAGATCTGGATTTTCTTAAAAATCTTGCCTCTTTTACTTCATGATAAAATCAAAGATGCTTTAAGCATCGAATGGAATTGCATCCTGCTATTAACCGAAATTATCGAAATTACGTGCGCACCGGCGATTCATAAATCATGTTTGCCAACTTTATCGATCATCATAAGTCAATATCTAGCACTACGACTTAAGTTCACGCCTAAACTCCGGCCGAAGCACCACTACCTTACGCATTATCCAGAACTTATACTACGCTTTGGACCTTTGATGAAAGTTTGGACGATGCGATTCGAAAGTAAGCACGCCTACTTTAAGCGAGCTCTTCGATTTTCTCGTAATTACATCAACGTCACCAAGGCTATGTCCGAGAAACATGAACTGTTTCAATGTTTGTTGCGTGCTGGTGCAAACAAACGCTCCGATATTGAGGTAAAAGGAAACGTACAGTTCCATGTCGATATGCTGAATGAAACCCTTCAAGCGGCCATTAAGAAGAGGCATCCACTCGACGATTTGCAGCAATGCGATGAAATAACGATAAAGGGCACAGTATATAAAAAGGGTGACGCTCTCTTTATTAGCCAAAAAGGCTATCAACATGGAGTCAAGATAGGAAGAATTTCCATGTTACTGTGGGATGAAGAAAATATACTTGTGCTTTTGGAAGTTCTCGAATCAATATTTCGACCACATCTGCGTGCATACGAACTTGGTTCGTGCTTGGAATACGATTGTTTGTCGTTAAATGATCCTTTACCGAGTTTGGAATCACTCCATATATATAAAATTGGGAAGGGTTTACACGTCAAACCCAATTACGGACTCGTTCGCCAATGCGTGTAATTCTACACAATACACAAAGGTACATAAAAATAAGCAGCTTGAATGCAAAGCTTTTGGAAATATTGTCTTTTAGCTACTTCTCATGCACGTATGCACTTGTTTCAATTTTCAAGAGGGGCCGAAAATTTAAAAAATCTGAGCTCTAATGAAACGGCAACAATAATAAGACTCGTGCCTAATGTTTTCGATCTATACCAATAAAACTGCGATGTTAAAATTTTTCACATGTGGACACGTACTTTATTATACTGTAACAGTTGTCTATCTTTATAGGAGATCGTCAGTATGGCTGACCCTGTTTTTAAAGTAATAGCGGATGACCGACGAAAGAAGAAGTTGGTGACAGCTTCGACATTAAGCGACTTGATTAGCAAGGCAAGGGACAAACTGCAGCTACTAGCGCCACTTGAAAGGTGACTTACCATTTTTCTTTTCTTTTTCCTCGTCTCTAATGCATGATTTGCGTATCTGTTGCGAAACGGCAATGAGTGTCACAACATTTTATGAGATTAAAAAATATATAAATGTTTATTATAATTGATAGCGTGGGAAATTACACTCGTGTCGCGTTATTGTATTATCGTTTCAATTTTTTCCATTTTTCCACGTGTAACTCAGGTAGTACTGGACGAAGATGGAACGGAGATTGACGATGATGACGCGTTGGTAGCGTTTGCTGCAGGCGCTAAAGGAATTGGGACGTTAATGGTCTTGGACAGCGAGAAACACTGGGCTAGCGAGTTTTCGGAGAACATCCCTGACAATTCACAGACAACGGGTATCGACGCATCGAATAAGTTTATTTTATTATTTTATCAAGGACTATTGGCGGTATACAATTAAGTACATTGCGTTTTCGATTTGTAACATTATTTGTACCTACTTTTAAATGGAAACTTGTGTCCATGAAGGTGGATGTGAATTCAACAGACCCTACTGAATGTCGAAAAAATTGTATAGAAATATAATTATAGAAAAACTCAATTTATTCTAATAACCAGTAGGGTATATAGTGTGCGGTTTTTTTGGAAGTTACATTTGTAATTATGGCAGGAAATAAAATGAACACTCGCTCGACAAGAACGAACAAAAATGAGAAATATAACTTCCAAAAACTGTGGACAATGTATTCCAATGGTTATTAGCAGAAACTACACGATATTTTCTGTCTATTTTTTTCTACATCAAGTAGAATCTCTTAAATTTAAATCCACTATTATTAACACAAATTTACCTTATAAAAGTATGTTTAAATCATGTTTAAAATCGTACTACGCGATGGACGTAACTGTGCCGCCGATGCCCCCCTCAAAGCAAATGAGCACGTACACATTTCAATAATACTTATTGTTGCGCTGTTTAGATCTTACGCAAAGACCTTCGGGATCGTCTGACACTGCACAAGAGGAAAACTTCGACCTCGTCAGTCTCTGGTCAAAATTTCCCGTGAAGCTATTAGAAGCGTGTCAGAAGGGAGACATTCCGTCACCCACCGACAGGAGAACGATGGCTTCTACAATCGCCGATTTCATGCTCAACGAGATTAAGGACACACGCAGAAAAACGGCAGATGTTATTGCGAAGAACATTGTAGCGAAGTATCCGAAGTCCTTCATGGATAATATCGGTGGACGAACCGTCGGCTTAGGTCACGAGACATTGAAGATTCAAATCTACAACGCAGTTATTTACCGGAAAGAACACGAAAAGAAAAGACCCGTTAGCCATCTACAAGATGAAGACAGCGACAGTGAGGCTGGTCCTGCTGTAGAGTGCCCAGTATCTCGCAAGTTCGACCAATATGGTTGCACGGACTATCAACCGATACTTCCGCCCGAGGAAACGAAAGGAACTCAGGAAGAGAAAAGGTTGCTGCTTTGTAATTTGCATCAATCTGACGAACAGGATGAAGAAAAAGTGCACGCCTTGATGGCGGATACTTACCCTACTCAACGCCTAGCGCTCAACGAGGAGAAGAGAGATTTGGGGCAATCGCTGAGGAGATGGCCGTATCTCTGCAAGAGTAAATTCTTACTCACCCACGCGAAGCGTCTTTTGGGCAAGCCGGTCGAAGAAGTGTGGCGAACGAATCTCGAACACAAGGGTCAAGCGGCTGTGGCATATTTAAAAATGACATACAGAGGCCAGGTGAAAAAAACATCGACAAAGACTCTAACGTCGGCTCAAAAAATTGCGACGGAGGGATTACGTCTCTTCAACGAGGCAAAAGCAGCTGTCGTTGCGGAGAGGTATGATTTGCCAAAAACGGGTGTGATCTTTCCGATCATCGCAAATCACTTCAAAGAGGATGTACAGTACTTGTACAGAATTTTCAGTGTAAATATTCTACATGTAGACGACCTCTCATATCTGCTCTATTTTGTTTTAATTTCCTTACATATTGATTGTTTTAATAGATCGACGTGGAGGATGAAAAGATCATCAGCGAGGCGTCGCCGTATCCGCTGCTTATCATTAAAGGTAAATAATAATTCTTTGACCTAAAGATAATTCGATGTCTTTTTATTTGTATGAAGTTCGAAAAAAAAGCATATTTTAGATTTTTTACATTAACTTAATAAAAAAAACAAGTATGCAAATAAAATAGTATGTAAAATGTCTTTAATGCATTCAAGTTTAACAAATCGAATGAGATGTATTTTTTTCTCAGGTCAATCACTGTACGACGAAGAAGCTGCGTTCTCAATCCTTGTTGAGCAATCATCGTTTATCGTAGCCAACGGATTCATTGACGGCTTCCTCACTCTTCTTATGGCGTATTACGTTTTTGGGTACGTGTACGCCCCGGAGGTTTCCAAAACTTTGGAATTTATTCAAAGGTTGGTATTTGATCAATTATGATTTTTCAGTGTTGATAACACATTAAATGCTAAGAAGGAATGACTGCTAACATAAGCTGAGGTACTAACCATTTTTGCTTTTTTATCTTTACAGATATTTTCTCGACATTAATCCCGACCTTGGACAGAAGCGTGATGTCAAGAAACGCAAAACTTTTACTTTCGACTCGAAAGTAATGAAACTCGCCAACGCGATCGACGAGTTTGCAAAGCTGATGAAAGATTAAGAAGAACGACAATGTCTTATTGTAGTTATGGTTTGTACCGACAGCAATAAAAGCTCGTAATGGCAAATATTGCGTTAATGTTTTTATTATCCCACATTCAGCTTATAACTTATCAGACTCTTTACTTGAAAATTGAATATTGATGATTGTAGATAAAACTTATGTACGTTCCAGACCTGTTGTTTCATAAGTGGGATCTCATAATCCCAGCACATGTGATCGAAATTTTAAGTAGTTCAGCAATATAAATTTGTTTTTTGTTTTCAATTTAGATTCGCTGTTAATAGGTACGTGAATTTTACTACAGTCGTGTTAATTTACTGAACACGGTACACAAATCGGATAGTTGTAAAATTCACGTACCTATTAACAGCGAATCTACATTGAGAAAAGGCAAGTTTGTATTGCTGTACTACTTAAAATTTCGAACACGTGTTTGAGTTACAAGATTCCGATTATGAAACAACAGGTCTGTAACATACATACATTTAATGTACAATAATCAATGTTTGGCGCATGTGCCTTAATTTTCAAAGACAGAATTCCTAATATTCAAGTTACAATGAAACATGTTTATGTGCCCCAGCGTTGAATTTCAAAGACACTTTTTCCTTAAAATTAAGGTTTCGGTGCTGGAAGTTTTTATGCAATTACCGTCTGAAATTTCAAGCACAAATGTGTTGGAAACTTTAAATGACGTCACATGAAAATAATGTCGATGTTATTAAAACATCAGCAACTCTGTACTTGAAATTTCATGTACATGCACTGAATATTGTTGAATATTGTAAGCAAAATTAGTGAACATTATGGATTATTACATAAGTGGTGACTTATAATCAAAGTGCATATGTGTTGGAAATTCAAAAAAGAAGAGCAGTAAATATTTGTTTTTGCATTTAGATTTACTGTTACTATGTAGTTGAATTTTACTACGGTTGTATTGGATTTTGTACTTTGTATAGTAAATGTCATGTACCGCTTAACAGTAAATCTACAATACAAGAACAATGTTTTCTTAATCTTTTTCTTTATATTTCCAATAGATATGTACTTTGATTTTAAGATACTGCTAATGGAATATTAAAGCTATAACTTACATTAATTTTATTTTCAATATTCAGAAATGTTCAGTGCATGTACATGAAATTTCAAGTACAGCGTTGCTGATATTTTAATAGAATTGCAATTATTTTTATGTGTCATGATAAAAAATTTCCAACACATTTGTGCAAGAAATTTAAGAGACAGTAATTGCATAAAAACTTCCAGCACCGGTACTTTAATTTTCAAGCAGATTTTTTTTACAGTGTAGTATTCCCTCAATATTCGGCAATGGATAAGCATCACCAATAGTTTTTTCATTTAACTGCCTAAAATCAAGCACCACGCGCCATCGCTTATTTCCCTGTGAATCTGGTTTTTTGGGTACAACCCACAGCGGTGTATTATAGGGTGAGTTCGACGGTCTGATCACTCCTGTTTCTAGCATTTCTCCGACTTGCTTACGGATTACTTCCTTATGGACTTCCGGGAATCTATATTGTTTAGAGTTCACTGGGTATTCATCCGTGGTTGGTATCCGATGCATTACAACATCCGTAGCCCCCAATCCTTCCTCCGGCAAATGAAATATTTCTGCGTTTTCGCGAACAAGTTCTTCCACCGCAGATATCTCATCACCAGATAAATGTTCCAATCTCAGTAATTCTCGCACTTTTTCATATCGATCCTCGTCTATTGTTCGCTCTTTAAGGATAAAACACCTTTCTTCAGTTAAAAATCTCATTCCTACTAGCGGTCCTGAATATTCATACGCATGCGTCGACCTTGCTTTACTATCCCAATTGGTTTTACAGGTCGACACAAGTGGACGATTACCACCCATTTCCCCTTTTCTTTTATTTGCGGCCCCCTATACTTAGTTATTTTGTTGAATGATTGATATAAAAACAAAATTACTAAAAATAACATTAAATACTTTCTTTTGTCTACTCCCATTGATTCTTGAGCTGACTTGCTTACTCCCGTTGATCCTTCAAAATCTCTATCTTTTTCCTGTTCAAAATCCCCGGTTTTCCTTACGAATTCATCATTCACGTCAATGTCTACTTTACCCTGGTCCAACTCTTCCTGGGTAATTCCCTGAATCTCTGCCTCCACTATACACAGATTTTTCCTCGGATTTTCTCTTTCTTCGGGATGCCAATCCTCAGATTGCATTTTTATCTCTACAGAATTCAAATCTTTCCTCTCCTCTGACCATTGCATATCTCCCTCTACTGGACTTTGACTCTCGAACTGAACTTTTCTTTCTGCAAAATTTTGATTTTCTCTCTCCCTTGTACGCTGCACTAGACTCTGATTTACAAACTGAACTTTTCTCTCTACGGGGTTATAATCTTCTCTCTCCTCTATACATTGTTTTTCTCTCTCAGCTGGATCCTGGATTTCAAATTGAATTTTTCTCTCTACAGCACTTTGGTTTTCCCCCTCCTTTATACGCTGCACTGGACTCTGATTTACAAATTGAACTTTTCTCTCTACGGGGTTATAATTTTCTCTCTCCTCTATACATTGTTTTTCTCTCTCAGCTGGATCCTGGATTTCAAATTGAATTTTTCTCTCTACAGCACTTTGGTTTTCCCCCTCCTCTATACGCTGCACTGGACTCTGATTTACAAATTGAACTTTTCTCTCTACAGGGTTATGATTTTCTCTCTCCTCTATACATCGCTTTTCTCTCTCAACTGGATTCTGAATTTCAATTTGAATTTTTCTCTCTACAGGACTTTGGTTTTCACCCTCCTTTATACGCTGCACTGGACTCTGATTTACAAATTGAACTTTCCTCTCTACAGGGTTATGATTTTCTCTCTCCTTTTTACTTCGCTTTTCTCTCTCAACTGGATTCTGGATTTCAATTTGAATTTTTCTCTCTACAGGACTTTGGTTTTCACCCTCCTTTATACGCTGCACTGGACTCTGATTTACAAATTGAACTTTCCTCTCTACAGGGTTTTTCTCCCTCCTCTTTACTTCGCTTTTCTCTCTCAACTGGATTCTGGATTTCAATTTGAATTTTTTTCTCTACAAGACTTTGGTTTTCCCCCTCCTTTATACGCTCTTTTTCTTTCTCTGCTGGACTTTG
Source organism: Itoplectis maculator (assembly GCA_964034905.1). Taxonomy (NCBI): domain Eukaryota; kingdom Metazoa; phylum Arthropoda; class Insecta; order Hymenoptera; family Ichneumonidae; genus Itoplectis; species Itoplectis maculator. The sequence continues at coordinate 165,965 of CAXITY010000189.1, forward strand.
GTTTCCTAATGGAATTTTCCTCTCTATGGGACTTGGAATCTTGCTCGTTATTTCCTCTCTTATTCCCTGACTTAAATCCATACTCGTCCGATACCTTTCTATCGTCATCGTCTGATTTTTCATTAATTTACCATACTCCGGAATTGGGATTAGATCTAGTACTGGTATCTCCATTGTGACTTTATTGTTATGATTATTGGTTACATACACGTACGCTTTCCCTCTCCGATTTTGCACTAAATCATGATGGATTTTGATTCCATTTCCAGCCATTAAAGTGGGCAAATATCCCTCTCTCACATCATCATTTCGTATTCTGACAAAGAACAACCGTGTGCTCTTGGGTGGGATAATCATGCTCTCCCTTGTGTGGAATGGAATAATATATTTCCGCACTTCTAATTGACTCAACTCATAATTTATTTTTACAAGATTATCCCTGAAATATTCAGTGGACAATATTCCAGATTGGCATATAGGAAAATCATCGGACACAATATGAAAAATAGCTTCCCTCCCCAATATTACCAATTCAACATATCCCAACGTAAATACGGCATTTTTAGTAATTCCGCTCAATCTTAAAATCTCATCCCGAAAAACTGATATATTTGACTTAATGAATTTTTTCTTAATCACACTCTTGCTTGCCCCGGTATCCAACATTAATACAAGGGTCTCCGATTCACCTTGATTTTTCAATAAAATAGTTGGAGATATAACATCTTTACATTCTCTTGCAATAAACACATCTGTTACTCGTGGTTCGGCATTGACTCTACTGAGAAATTTAGTGCATACGTAGGGTGTACACTGGTATTGGTCTCCATCTGGGCACCCTGTGCAGGCGGGACCTGGCCGTTTCCCGACCCATTAATGGGCCCGTACCTGGCTGCTCGTACTTGACATTCATTGATCACGTGTCCCATTTGTTTACAATAATTACATGTTAATTGAGGCAATCCCGCTACCCCCGGCATGGCCCCGCGATTAGGACAATTTCTTGCCACATGTCCCCATCCCTGACAAGCATAACACTGCGTTGGTGGTAGAGAATTTCCAGTCCCATTGGGTCCCATTGAAATCCCATTGGATGGCCCCATATTTACTGATATCCCCTGTGACGAGGCGCTAGAACGCGCTCGTCGAAACGCGCTGAGTCTCCGTCGTGCGCGGCGATACGCACTTCGGGACGCCGCTCGAGTCGAAGCCTCGCACCCAGCGACAAAGGGCGACAATGTAGCGGACAGTCTCGAGACGTTGCGTGGCGACCGCGGGGCGGGGACGCGGGAGACGTTCGAGCGAGATTTCGTCGATGCGCGGTCGATTCGGCGTTTCCCCCACCACGCCGCGTGGGGTCCCGCGTAACGCGCTCGAGCGACAGTCAGGATCTCTCGATCGAAGAGTCGAGACGTAGATATTGATAGAGACGAGTGAGAGATAACGGCGAACGAACGAGCACGAGGAGTGTCCTGCGCGGCGTTTCGAGCGAAATATTGTGCGGCGAGCGAGCGAGGTGACGACCTCCGGCGCACGAGCGAAAGCGAGCGAGCGAGCGAGAGTCCAGTCCGAGACGAGGGACACGAGAAAATCCGTGGCGTGCGGAATACGAAAAATAAGGTAGGCGAGCGGAGACCCGCACTTTAATTACTGTATTGCGCCGGCCGAGGCCGAAGTTCCTCGACCCACGAATTCGTCGTGTACTCGATATCAGCGGACCGGCTTAACCGGGAATTATTGTGTAAAAGAAAGACGCATTTTCCCTGTCGCGAGCTCGAGCCTAACTCGAGCGTGTGCTTTTGATTGTATCGCTGATTTACTCATGAGAATTAATTGAAGATAAAGTCATTATTGTTTGTCCTAGTAAAATTCGAATTTTTATTTCCGTTGCCTCGGTTATTGTTTGTCTGGTAAAATAACTTAAAACTGCACCCCCGCGACCCGAGAAATCCCGAAGGACGTTCAAGGAAAAATCCCCCTGGTAATTGGGTGAGAAAAATTAATTACCTGGCGCTCAACTTAAAAGGGTAAGAATCGACACGAAAATAAAAAATAATGAGCGCTGAGTATTGTACGTTGGCGATCGACGACGGTTTCCCGCGTCGTAACGGTGGCCCGTCACAATGTTTGGCGCCCAACGTGGGGCCGGCGCAGTTTTAACGGGAAAATTCGTGAAAAGTGCGCGGAATAAAATACGATTTGAACGGAAGACAGACGGAATAGTTCGTGAGAAATTAACCGGACAAAAGGATCCGTTGGTCGAGACGAGGCACGAGCCGCTCGAGGTCACCGCGGTTGTAAACATCGAGTGTAAACACGACGCGCGGGAATCGAGTCCGGCCGCTTCGGAGAGCTCGAACGAAATCGTGCGTGAAAAAAATATTCGACGACGAATATTTCCGCGCTTCGACATCGTGTGAACGGAATCCCGCGTCGGTTAAGCCGAGAAATTGAAGCTTCGTGACCAAATAGAGCCAGTGCCGCTCGAGTGAACGCGCGAGTAAACAAAACGTCGCGTGTCGATATCGAGCGAACCCGGTCGAAGCGTTCGAACGAAAGTGCGCGTAAAAGAAATATTTCGATAAATATTTCAGTGCCGCTCATCCGATCAGCGCGCTCGAGTCAAACGAAGTACAATTTTCGGAACAAATATGGAGAGCCAGAGCGCGTCGCGAACAGTAGTTGGCGCAAATGAAGCAGCCGAGACGAACCCAAGTGCGACCGCGACCGCGACCGAACCGGAGGTCGAAGAGGGGGAACAACACAAGGGGGTCTTCACACGCGCGTGGCGAAGAAAACAGAAAGAGTCACTTAAGTGGCTGGACACTGTGCCAGACGGCGTGGTACGTAATTTACTCGCGAGTGCCGGGGCCAGCGTAGAGGGTGACGCGACAACGATTCGCGACCGATATGCGCGGCACCAGCTGCGATTGCACGGGGACCTGGGTACCAAGTGGGACCCGGAGGACGACGCACCTGCGATCACGGGCCCGCCAACGCCGACACTGCGGATGACGGACGAGATGTCGCACGAGGACGTCCAAAGGACCCTGCGCGCGCTGCTACTCAACCCGGAAGGAGTACCGGCTGTCGCACGAAACCGCTTGGCCCGTTTCGTGAGCCAGGCGCAGAGTGTTAGCAGCCCGAGAGACCCAAGCCTCGCGGGGCCAGCCAAAAATGACACCAGCGACCCGACACGAAAGGGAGCTGTCAAGAAGCGATTGATGCCACTCCTAGAGGATCGACTTATCGACGGAGCATGCGTAGTTCCTTCGTCAAGGGGTGGGCAAACGGCGCCTCCAAGGGACAATGCCTCGAGAAAAGGCCAGGAGGCCAACCCAGAGGGGATGTCCCGAGAAGAGAGCGAGCGTTTGACACCGAGCCTGCCGAGAACCCGGGAGATGGCCACGCAGACAGACAGCGAGAACTCCGGCCGCGACGATGGAAGGCGGAGAGGAAAATCGCTGAAGTCGAAGAGAGACGACCGACACGCTGAGTCGAGCCGCCGAAAGCAAAACAGGCGGGATAAATCGACGCGAAGCGAGACGGACAACAGCGACAGTTCCACCGACGAGGGTCGCAGACGGAGAAGAAAAGTCGATCGGAAGGCACGACTAGCACGAGACGGACGACGAAAACTCCGAAGAGACTCATCGACTGAATCGGAATCACCGGAGGAAAGCGAAGAGACGGAATCGGAATCGTCAACAGAAGACTCCGAGGACGACGACCGCTCGAGCAGGACGCGGCCGCGCCGGCGCAGACACGGCGGCGGCCCACAGCGAGAGCGGACGAGAGACGAACGACGGAACGCCGCGCGGCACGAGCCGCGAAACCACGGACGCGGGCGAACACGGGACGTGAGCGACATCGCGAGGAGATGGAGGCTGCAATTCTCCGGTGAAGATGACCTCGGCTGCGACGAGTTCGTGGAGCAGCTGATGGAAAAGATCGACGCTGCGGGAATTCGGCGAGAAGAACGCCTCACCGTGCTGCCCGAGGTATTAAAGGGCCGAGCCATCCAGTGGTACCGAGCGAACCGAAGGTCGTGGTCCTCATGGCGTGACTTCCTCGGCGAGTTCCGCGACTGGTTCTGCGCGGACTCGGACCAAGAGGGGGTCAAGGACGATATTCGCCGTCGGACTCAAGGCGCGAACGAGGACGCAAAAGATTATCTAATCTGTGTACAGGGACTCTACGCCCGGCTGAAGAAGCAAAAGAGTGTCCGCAGCCAGCTCGACCAGGCGTACGCCGGGTTGAGACCGGAATACTGGGACCTGCTCGATCGCCGAGATTTCCGGACCTACGGCGAGCTGGCGAAAGAAGCCACGCGCGTCGAGCGCCGGTGGGCTCGAGCCGAGGCACGACGACCGCCGCCAAGTCGCGCCGAGTCTCACGCGAAAGAGTTCGCGATGAGGGAGTCGACGGCAAAAGCCGCGAAACCGACCGTGTCGACAGGAGCTCGCAGGCCACCGACGAGGCCTCAAAATCGCGCGCAAGCCGCGCAGGTCGAGGCGGTGGAGAGCGAAGCAACGGACGACACGACGACGAGTGAAAAGAAAAAGAGAAAGAGGAAGAAAACCAAGAAGAAGCAGCAACGCGACGAAGTGGCTAGCACCGAGACGACCGCGGGAACAGACGACCCGCCGACGACGGCACCGCCATCCGCGCAAACGGCCGCGCCGCGGACGCAGCGAAGACCGAGTTCGGGCGGTAACCAGCGCACCGAGCGACCGGCCGCGCCGCGAAACGCGCCGGGCGAGAGCGAGCGACCTCAGCCCTTCTGCTTCAACTGTGGGGAGACGGGACATTTCGGACGATATTGTCGAAACGCACGGGTTCAGCTGTGTACCGCGTGCGGCCGACGAGACGTCTCGATAAGAGACTGTGGGTGCGCGCTGTCAAAAAACGGCAGCGGGAACTGGCCGCAGCGGGGCGGCCAGAGCCCGGCGTAACCCGCGAAAACCCGCAATCCGACGAGACAAACCAGTGTCGAGATTCCCTGCCTTGTTCGTCCCGGGGTGCAGTTTTTGTTGAGCGCGCGAACAGCGAGAACGAAAGTGTAAATGCGAATGTTGCGAGCGTAGCGAATATTTGTGTATCCACTCTAGGTAACGAACGAGAAGGTGAGTCTCCTCCCAGGTTGACCGGCATATGGACGTTAGACGAGACAAGTAGTGACGAATCGGAGGGCGAGGGCGTGGAACGCGAGGCGATCGACGTAGCGACCGAGTCCGGTACACCCGCGAGGGGGGGGACCGTAGAACAAAGTCGCGTCGCGTCGGCTAACCAAGTAGGTTCGGGCCAAGCGAGCGATGTTGCGCTTGAGACGAGCTTGCCGCGATCCACGGGTCTGGAATTATTTCCGCCGCCACCGGAGTGTGGGACGCCCGCGAACGGGGTGTCGACGAGCGAAATAAAATCGGACCAATGGCACTTGAGCGTATCAGCGGCGGACGTGCCGCCGGACGCGGATCTTGAAGCATTCCCGCCGCCACCGAAAGATTGGAAACGTGAGGGGGGACGCGTACGAATTTTCGCGGAGCTGTTGATCGGCGGACGAACGTTAGACGGCTTAATCGACACAGGCGCGACAGTCTCGGTATTCGGGAAGATCGGGTTGACCATTGTGAATACTCTCGGCCTAGATTACCGGGAGAATCCGCCGAACGCGAATAAATTCGTAACGATGGCCAACGGAATGCCGGAAAGAGTACTCGGAGAAGCACTTTTCCCAATAGACCTCGATGGCGAGCGTCATTGGTTTCCGGCAATCATCGTGCGAAACCTCAGATCAAATTGTTTGCTCGGAATGGACTTCGTTCACGCGTTCGGGATTAACGTGTACGGCAGACGCGGGACGTGGGGAATTGACGGGCGGGGCTTCGAGAGGCCGATCGCGCGATCGACTGACGAAATCGCCACCGTCGGCGTGTGTTTCGGTATAGAAACCCCCATACCCAACGAACGCGAAAGACTAGACGAACTGCTCGACCGAATAATTCCGACGATGCCGCGAGATTTCGGAAAACCCGTGACCTTGACGCAACACAAGATCGACGCACCGCGAGACAGGCCCATCAGGCAACGTATGTATCGACGGTCTCCCGTTGTAGCCGACGCGTTGCGCGCCGAGGTCGACCGAATGTTATCGGCGGAAATAATCGAGAAATCGTGCAGCGACTGGGGGAGTCCCCCGATAATGGTACCGAAACCGAACGGAACGTATCGATTTTGTGTAGATTACCGCGAGTTAAATAAAGTCACGAGAAAAGACGCGTATCCAATGCCGCGAATGGACGCGATACTAGATAAATTGCACGAAGCAGTGTATATTACGACGCTCGATATGAGTGCGGCCTACCACCAAATTATGATGGAGGAGGGGAGCCGGCACTTTACCGCGTTCATCGCCGACGGAAAAGGACTATTTCATTTTCGTAGAATGCCGTACGGCCTGTGCAACGCGCCGGCGACGTTCCAACGGTTAATGGATCGGCTGATCGGACCTGAGCTCGAGCCACACGCGTTCGCGTATCTCGATGATATTATCATCGTTAATAGTACGTTCGAGGAACATCTAATTTGGATCGAAAAAATTTTGACCATAATTCGCGACGCGGGTCTGATAATAAATTTCGAGAAAAGCGAGTTCTGCCGGGATGAAGTACGGTATCTCGGGTTTCTAGTAAATCGCGACGGCCTACGACCGGACCCGGAGAAGATTCGCCCAATACTCGAGTACCCGCGACCGCGAAACGCGACGGAATTGCGCCGATTCAACGGTATGGTGAATTGGTATCACCGGCATTTAAAAAACATTTCGGCTATCGCGGGACCGCTGAATCGCTTGACGAGCAAAACCGTCGAGTGGAAGTGGACTGAGATCGAGGAGGCGGCGTTCCGCGCAGTAAAGAAAGAAATCGAGAATGCCGCGATACTAACGTTTCCGAATTTTGATCTTCCCTTCATACTGTACACGGACGCGAGCGACACCGGCCTCGGCGCCGTGTTGACTCAGAAAACCGACGACGCCGAGACGTTAATCGCGTGCGCGAGTCGCGTAATGATCGGAGCCGAAACGCGTTACACGGTCACCGAGAAAGAGTGTCTCGCAGTCGTGTGGGCTGTGCGGAAACTTCGAGCGTATCTCGAGGGGTACCTGTTCACCGTAGTGACGGACCACAGCAGCCTACGCTGGTTGCATAATCTCCGCGACCCAGTAGGTAGGCTCGCGAGATGGGCATTCGAATTATCGGGGTATAAAATGACGATAGTCCATCGGAAAGGAACCGAAAACGAAGCAGCCGACGCGCTCTCGCGTATGTTCACTGACGAAGAAGTGAGAATTGCCGAATCGCTCGACGCGCTCGATGAGATAGCCGAAATCGACTGGTACCGCGAAAGATACAATGCGATCGAGCGAGATCCGCGCGCGTTCGGCGACTGGACGATCGATAACGGACATTTATATTTTTACCGACCAGACCCGTTGAAAGAATCGAGTGGCGACGACCCGGACGCGTGGAAACTCGTAGTACCGTCGGAAGAGTGCGACCGATTGCTCGAGCAAGCGCACGACTGCGAACAAGCCGGCCACGCGGGCGTCGAACGGACGTATCGACGGCTCGCGACGTATTACTACTGGCCCGGAATGTATCGAGACGTGAAGCGACACGTAGGTAGGTGCGTGACGTGCGCGATGCACAAGGCGAATCAGGCGAAACCGATGGGAATGATGGGTCCGCGCGTAGAGCATCACCCGTGGGACGTAGTCGCTGCCGACGTGATGGGGCCGTATCCGAGGTCGAAGCTCGGTAATAAATACCTTATCGTGTTCGAGGATTTATTCACGAGATGGGTCGAGTGCGTGCCCGTGTCCGCCGCGACGGGAAAGACCATCGCCGAGGCGTTCCGTACGCGCGTGATTTGCCGTTGGGGGACACCGCGCGTGCTGCTCACGGACAACGGAACCGAGTTTGTAAATCAAACGATAAAAAGACTGACCGACGAATACGGGATCAACCGAGTTTTGACGCCGCCGTATCACGCGCAGGCGAATCCGGTTGAACGAGTAAACCGAAATTTAAAGACGATGATCGCGAGCTACGTGTCCGCCGATCACAGCGAGTGGGATTTGCGCATCGCGGAGTTCCAATTCGCGTACAATACCGCGGTACACTCCTCGCTCGGAGTGAGTCCGGCGTTCTTAAATTTGGGACGCGAACCGAGACCCGCGCAGCACCTCCGCCGCATGATCGAACGCGACGTGGCACCAAACGCACCGAACCGAGAAAAGTGGATAGCGAGAATGCGCAGGCTCGTCGAGATGCGCGATCTCGTCACGCGAAAAATCCGCGAAGCCTCGGAAAAGCAAGCGAAATATTACAACCGGCACCGACGCGACGTGACGCTACACGTAGGCGACCGAGTCTATCGGCGTTACCGCGTACTCTCAAAAGCGGCGAATAACATGACGTCGAAGTTCGCGAAGAAATACGCGGGGCCGTACGAGGTCTCGAAAGTCGTGTCGCCGAGCGTCGTTGAACTGTCAGGTCTGAATGGTCAACCTGCGGGGAGATATCACATAAAAGACTTGAAGTTTGTAAAAAGCGAAAACCCGGACCGAACTGAATGAATTATAATTAAGTAGGACTTGTCTAGAACTGCGGTACCAAAATTGCGAATGATTACAGAGATAACCATGTCGGCTCGAAGCCAGATTGCGCAGACAGAGCAGGAGAAGACGACGCAGAACCAGCTGGCTGCCATTCGGGAGGAAGCGAGACGTCGGTACCACGGGGAGATACCCGCGGCAGCCAGAGGCGAAGAACCAACGGCGGAGGACGTCTCGACCCCGCTAGAGGAGCAGCTAGCGGCAATCCGCATCGAGGCTCAGCGGCGCTACCACGAGACGCAGCAGACGCCGGTGACCGAAGCCGACACGGCAATGGAGCTACCGAGGCAACTGGCGGAGGTCCGCGAGGCGGCCCGCCGCCGCTACGAGGCGCAGCGCGGAGAGGACGTCCAGCCAGCACCGCCGCAGACTCCTGGCCCCTCGAAGCCGAGCTCTCTGCCATCTACTGGACCCGCCGAGCCGAGATCGCAGCTGCAGACCAGACCGGCAGGAGCTGGCGTGAGTAGCTCGAGCTCACCAGCAACGACCGCCGTGACGACGCGCCATCCAGGAGGAAGAGGTCGCACCGCGCCCGGCTGCCTTAACTGCAGACAGCGAGGCCACTCGTGGAAGAGGTGCACTCGCCCTCTCCGGCCGGATTTTTGCCAGCGCTGCCATCGAGACGGCGTGACAACGGCGCAGTGCCCCGGCCCGCACGGGATGGAGCGTGCTAGACAGGAAGGACGAGCCGAGCAGGTCCTCCGGAAGCTGGCGAAAAATCGGCAGCAGGCATCGTCGATCGACATGGCCTGCCCGCGCTGCTTTGAGGACGGACACGGCCCCAGAGATTGCCCGCGACCCTGGACACCGGCTGACCCCGTGTACTGCATCAGCTGCTACCGGTTGAACTACACGCGCGCGACGTGCCCGACGTGCAACCCGCGTCAACGCTACTGAGCGTACGGGTAAACCACCGGCGAAGGGATTCCGCTCGAGCAGATTACTGGTGCCAAAGATGCCTTGGTTCTAATTCCGCTACAGTTCCATTTTTTTTTGTTTTTGCTAAAACTAGTGCGAGAAACCGACTCGACACGGAAAGACAGACTGTTTTTATTTTCTTTTGCTTTCAGGGAATAAGAACCTTATTTTTGTTGTGTACGCTCGAGCAGACACTTGCCGTGCCGAGATATTAGGTTAAGATTATTTTTGTAACGCTAAAACTCTTATTTTTGTTTGAAAAAAAAATACATATTTGATTTTGTTTGCTTAGCCACGATTTGTTCTTGAAAAGTTTCGCTATGGGAAAGAGGTTGTGGGGTGCGATCGAGGGGCGCCTGGAAGACGTCGCGCGTTAGCTGCAGATCGGCGCTTGCCCACCGTGCTGGAGACGGTAGTCCGGGCCTAGCGGGGGGGTGTGACGAGGCGCTAGAACGCGCTCGTCGAAACGCGCTGAGTCTCCGTCGTGCGCGGCGATACGCACTTCGGGACGCCGCTCGAGTCGAAGCCTCGCACCCAGCGACAAAGGGCGACAATGTAGCGGACAGTCTCGAGACGTTGCGTGGCGACCGCGGGGCGGGGACGCGGGAGACGTTCGAGCGAGATTTCGTCGATGCGCGGTCGATTCGGCGTTTCCCCCACCACGCCGCGTGGGGTCCCGCGTAACGCGCTCGAGCGACAGTCAGGATCTCTCGATCGAAGAGTCGAGACGTAGATATTGATAGAGACGAGTGAGAGATAACGGCGAACGAACGAGCACGAGGAGTGTCCTGCGCGGCGTTTCGAGCGAAATATTGTGCGGCGAGCGAGCGAGGTGACGACCTCCGGCGCACGAGCGAAAGCGAGCGAGCGAGCGAGAGTCCAGTCCGAGACGAGGGACACGAGAAAATCCGTGGCGTGCGGAATACGAAAAATAAGGTAGGCGAGCGGAGACCCGCACTTTAATTACTGTATTGCGCCGGCCGAGGCCGAAGTTCCTCGACCCACGAATTCGTCGTGTACTCGATATCAGCGGACCGGCTTAACCGGGAATTATTGTGTAAAAGAAAGACGCATTTTCCCTGTCGCGAGCTCGAGCCTAACTCGAGCGTGTGCTTTTGATTGTATCGCTGATTTACTCATGAGAATTAATTGAAGATAAAGTCATTATTGTTTGTCCTAGTAAAATTCGAATTTTTATTTCCGTTGCCTCGGTTATTGTTTGTCTGGTAAAATAACTTAAAACTGCACCCCCGCGACCCGAGAAATCCCGAAGGACGTTCAAGGAAAAATCCCCCTGGTAATTGGGTGAGAAAAATTAATTACCTGGCGCTCAACTTAAAAGGGTAAGAATCGACACGAAAATTAAAAATAATGAGCGCTGAGTATTGTACGTTGGCGATCGACGACGGTTTCCCGCGTCGTAACGGTGGCCCGTCACACCCCATAGGTCCCCTTGATTGATAACATGTTTCCGGCAAATGCCCCCTTCGCCCACATATTTTACACGGAATGGAAAAACACTTATCAGCTTGGTGTCCACGCTTTCCACATATCTGACACACCGTTAATTGTTTTGTTCCGGATTGAGAATTTGTTCTACATTGATCGGCGGTGTGTCCACCTTTTCCACATATTTGGCAATTTATTTGCGCCGGTTTTCCATGCACGGTCCAACAAGTTTCAGCCGTGTGGCCGACTCTTTTACATGCTTGGCAAACGGGAGCACCATTTACTGCTGGTTTTTCTAAATTCTTTTCTCCAATTTTTGGTCCACTTTCTACCACATTAATGTTTATTTTCTTTTCCGACGTTTTCTCCGAATTTTTGGCTTTTGTCGTGTCATTTTTCCTTAATTTTTCAATATCAATTAACCCATTAACGTCCAAGCGTCCCGATTTTTTACCAAACTTTCAACGCGATTATTTTTTATGTTATCGGCGTTGAAAAAAATTCGTTTTCAGGTATATCGACGTAGAATTTTATGCTCTTTCAGAATACCGGCTCAAAATTTCGATTAGACATAAAGAAAAAAAAATATGGCCGATTCAAGCGTGAAAAACGTGAACATTTTTGAAAAAAACCTTTTTGTGCATTTTTTTTGCAATGTTACCGCAATGAATTCATACTGTAATCATGATCAGAGGTGATCGGAATAGTTAAAGTTTAACAGGGAATTTTCATGTAATCATTGAACCACTCCTTTTTACAATATGGCGGCTAGAACGTAAATATTCTACATAAACATAAGCTAATTTTTTTCTCGGAAACTGTTGAGCTTAGCTCAAATTATGTAAGCACAAAAATATCTTAGAATTGGTCAAAGAATATCCTCAAATTTTTTTAACATTTTTTGAGATGATTTTTGGTTTTCTAAAATATCAAAAAAATTAAAATTGCCAATTTTTTTTTTTTTTTTTCTTAAAAAATTTGAGGGTATTCTTTGACCAGTTCTAAGATATTCTTGTTCTTAGATAATTTGTGCTAAACTCAATAGTTTCCGAGAAAAAAATTAGCTTATTTTTGTAGCATATTTACGTTCTTGCCGTCATATTGTAAAAAGGAGTGATTCAATGATTGCATAAAAATTTACGCATAAAGTAATTCGTATTGTGTCGATAAATTTTTTAAGAAAAAAAGAAAATTTTGCAATTTTAATTTTTTTGATATTTTGGAAAACCAAAAATCATCTCAAAAAATTTTTGAAAAATTTGAGGATATTCTTTGACCAATTCTAAGATATTTTTGTGCTTACATAATTTGAGCTAAGCTCAATAGTTTCCGAGAAATAAATTAGCTTATGTTTTTGTAGAATATTTACGTTCTAGCCGCCATATTGTAAAAAGGAGTGGTTCAATGATTACATGAAAATTCCCTGTTAAACTTTAACTATTCCGATCACCTCTGATCATGATTACAGTATGAATTCATTGCGGTAACATTGCAAAAAAATGCACAAAAAGGTTTTTTTCAAAAATTTTCACGTTTTTCACGCTTGAATCGGCCATATTTTGTTTTCTTTATGTCTAATCGAAATTTTGGGCCGGTATTCTGAAAGAGCATAAAATTCTACGTCGATATACCTGAAAACGAATTTTTTTCAACGCCGATAACATAAAAAATAATCGCGTTGAAAGTTTGGTAAAAAATCGGGACGCTTGGACGTTAATGGGTTAATTCTCGTTCAATTGTTTTTGCTTTATTTATTGCACTTGTTAAATTTCCCTGTTCATCCATAACTCTTCGTATTTCATCTTTTAACCCCCGTAAAAAGCACTTTACTGCCATTTCCTCCATTCTGGCTTTTTCATTTTGACTTATTCCATTACGCTGATTTGAGTGTGCATCCATAATTTGATTTAATAGTAAACGTATCCTGTCACCGTAATCATCTACTGAATCTGCTTGTCGCTGGAAACTCCTCCCTAGTTCTCCTATTAATTGATACATATCTCGTGGTGGGTCGTATGTTTTCTTTAAATGTTCAATTAATGCTGATGTACTTTCAAACGGAATTTTAGAGATTCTGTTCCATACCTTTGACGAAAGTTTTGTTTTTGCAAGTCGCAACAATTGATCATCATGGTTTCCCCCGCTCATAGCTCTTGCGTCTTCTAATCCTACTATAAATCGATTAAGATGTTCGTGTTGCCCATCAAATTCCGGGACTAATTTCATTGCCTCACGAAGGAATGTCAAGGTTGCCGTATCTAGTGCGGGCTGCGCCATTTTTTCGATTTTTATTTCCTGTTTTCCTGTACTTCCTTCGTCACTGGAATATTCTGGATATTTAATTTTTTCTATTCTTACTGAATCTCTAACCGCGGTTCTGCTTGGTTTTATTGTTTTCCTTCCGTCAAAACTAGTATTTTCCGTATCGTCTAAATCTTCACTCAATTCTGCCTCTTCTCTAATTTTTTTACTAGCCCTACGCAAAGCTTTTTCGTCCAAATATTCACTCAGCACCTTATCCTCTAATTCTCCTTGTGAGCGTGTGTTCATTACCACCTTTATGGGTTAAAATAAAAAGAAAAAACTATTCCTCTGATAGGCGTTAGGTAATCCCTGATTGTCCAACTACCTCCCTAATTTTTAATCAATATTTATTTTACACATAACATTTATTAAAATTACTGATTATATTTATACATATATTTTTTTTTCATTATTTTTTTTTATAAAATATTGGACAACTCCCTCTAATTTTTTTATATTATTTTTATTATTCTTTTTTTTTACTTTAATTATAAATGCATAATCTTTTTATCATCCTGAATATGCGTCAATGTCTCAGAAATACTCCTTGCGATCCCGGACGAGCCCCCAAATTTTGTTACGTCGCGATTGGTGATTTATTTGGGTTAGCGACACCAGGTTTTCGGGGAAATGTTCCCGTATTATCGTCGCAACTCAACATACGCGGTTGTGTTCCGTTTTGAGCCTACCTTTCCAGGCAAAAACTCGGGAAGGAACTTTGAAAGAGTATTTCTGAATTTACGCAAATGGTTTGTGATCCCAGCTTACCCTGATTTAATTCAATGGAATGGAGATGTAACGAAATCCGGATGAACAATTGGATGATGATGAAAGCGTTGATTCCTTCGACCGTTTCCTCAAATGGACTCGAACGTGCTCCGTTGATAAAACGAATGGATGAATGAATGATGGTTTGGTGTAATAATGCCGGATTTATACACTGACTGGTTGATGATGGAATGCTTTATTTTAATGAAATTTGTCGAACTGTATTATTTTCTTTTGTTTTAAATTTTTGTCACTTCGAATATTGGTTTACATAAAATTCGATGAACCAATACCACTTGGATTCACAATCAATTTCTCACAAATGTTTCCCTCGCACAATCCTCACAGTCACAGTTTTTTCCGAAAATAATGTTGTCTTTTAAAATGATTCACCTGGGCTCACAGAAAATTCACTGGATGCCAAATACAATTTTTATTTCTATTCCGTCCACGGATTTTCGATGTTCGTTTAAATTCACTGTTTAAAAATGGACATTTGGTTTTTAAACAAATGGATAAATCGGGAAAAATCCCCACGGATTTCTACGGAACAAATAATTCACGCACTTTAGTAGGGTAGACGCACCGTTTGTGGCCACTGTACCATTAATGGCCACATGAAAAACGGATATATTAATTCATCATACTATTAATCTAATCAAATTAATACATGACATTATTCTTCACGAACTGAAGCAAATTTTACATTGAACAATGCTGGGCTTGAAATACATAATTATTTAATAAATAATGTTTAAAGCGTTCAAAGCACTTTTGCACCATTTGTGGCCATCCCGAAATTTACGTGTAATAAGTATGGCCACAAATGGAACAAGTGGTGGCCACAAAGGGTCCTAAGATGGCCAAAAATGGTATTTCTACCCTATCTCCCACAATGTTTTTCTTACAAAACGTTGAATTCAATTTCTCGAACTTAAAAATCGATTCGAAATTCTCGGGAAGTATAGACTCGTAACTTTCGGAGGTTCAATGAGCACTGATTCGTCCCGGTCAATTAGTCGCGCTGGTATCACCCGTCTTATTGCTTATCACCTAATTTATACACCTTGCTGCACTCGGATTAACACTCCCCGCTGCTGCCTGCTGGTGGGGGTAGTGGTCGCGCGGTGGCTACGCGCCTTATCGCCTCCGGCCGCCCGCGCATCCACTAACCCGCGTTGCACTTCTTATCTTTTGTGCGCTCCTGGTCGCTTGACTCTTTCTTTGCTGGCTAAACTTCATTAAATAGGCTCCCCCTTCCGCAAATAATCTATTATACCCTTCTTCATATTATTACCAAACTCCTGATTTATTGTATTTATAATTATTCACGACGTGTATTTTCTAATACCGCCTTATTCTTATATTAACAATTCCCTACATTTCAGATATTTTCCGCTAATGACTTATTCTTACTAACAATTCATTCCTGTCTTAACTGAAATTCTGTCTACGTATAATCCTCGTTGCAAATCATTTTTCATTGTTCTTAAATCAAATGAGGAGAAGTAATCACGTGATTCTCTGGTGACGTCCGGAATTTCTCCCCTCCCTCGTGATAGTGGTGCCTTCCTCGCTGCGTTTATTCCTTGGGTTGGTGGTTGTTGCTACCCGGGTTGAATTCCATTGGTATCGTCTACTCCTGGGTGGCGGTATTTGATTCCGACACCGGATGGTGTGTTCTTGCATTCCGTTCTCCGATTATTATTTATTCGCTTATCACTATTTCCGCTGCTTTGATTTCACCATCGGTGGTTGATTTTACAATTGCTTCTTTGTCCCTACCTGTATGTTTTATTTAATAATTATTTCTTTTTTTTTCCAATCGTTCCGATCTGTCCCGTAATTACTCAATCAACCTTTCACCCTGTTTCCATTGATTCTATTTTTATTCATTTTCTCCCTTTTTCCCCTCACTCAGAATTAAGTATGATACTTATGTTTGGCATTGTCAGTTTTAAGTTAATCGGTCCCTTGCTTTCCTTATTTTGCATTCAAGTTCCACAGCAGACACATGTCATTTTTAACACAAGGGATACCAGTGAACACAGTCTTTGCTCGCTTAGCCAATGGTCTACCTGGTCTTTTCACTGATAAGATAAACCGTCTTTGGTTCGCGCTCGACTCGTCTTCCCTTCGTCTCCGGGCTACACTCCACTCCTCACGTATGAAAGCGAGTATGTGTGCATGCATATACTGCTCGGGCCACCACTCACGCGTTCTCCTTCTCTCTGCCTCTGCTCTTTGTATCATCTATATGCATCGTGAAGTCCCGAAAAATCACGGGACGTAACATCACCAACAAAAATTTGTAACGGGTCAAACTTACGAGCATTTTTCGTGACCATATTTTCACAACACAAAGATTGTAGAAAAAAATGTGGATAAAAGACGTTAAAGGTACGGTAGTTTCATTGTTATTTTACCAAAAATAAAAATACCGGTATTTTCATATCTATATAATTCTGTGATGTTCAATGTCGGTCATTTTCAAAAAATAAAAAGTCATTCGAATCAATAGAAAATGACCCATAAAATGGTCAATAGAAAATGTGGAGTATAAATTTATCGCGTTCAAAACGCAGGCAGCGAGGCTACAAGAAATGACCAATTACAACGAGGACCCAAGGCCCTAGGATGTTGAGTTATCGGTCGGTATAGTAGTGATGATAAAATACCGACGGTTGATATTCGATTTTTTTTAGTCGATGTTTCATAAAGAACAACACCGAACGTCGATTAATCGACGAAGATCGGTTTTGTGACGGTCATTTGACTGTCACAAAACCGTTTGGACCGTCACATGACGCTTGTCGAAATGACCGTCATTTTTACTTCGACCAAATAGGCAAAAAAATGACGTCACAAAACCGTCAAATGACGGTTATTTCTTGGTCTTCTGAACTGTTATAAAAATTACCGTTATTTCAAATCTCTATGTGTGTCAATCGAAATGAGGTAAAAAAACACGGTGTCTCCAGTAAAAGAGTCTTAGAGCGTCTCGACTCGGTCGGTAAGGTAGTGGAAATGGACTTGTCTCGAGACGCTATCGTGTCTCTTGAAAAGGCGTAAATCGTCATCAAGTTCTACTTTCTTATTATAGTTAAATTATTTAATAATGAAGTGTAAAGAAAGGTTATCGTTAAAAAAAGAAAGATATAAGAAATTAATAAAACCGCCCTAGCAGATCGACCAACCACGAAAAATCCAACCAGGTTGGTTTAGAACACAAAAACAACCAGTATTTTGAAGAAAACAACCACCGACAAACCGTGTTCTCAATTAAATCTCAGTTGGTCGGTGGTTGGTTTCGATGAAATACTAGTTGATCGCGTATCCTAAAACGACCCGGTGGGGATCATAGTCGGTATACGGTTGGACCGAACTGTTAGGGCATGAACGCAGTTGTAATTTGGTGATTACGATTGTTTTATGATAAATAAATTAAATCGAGAGATACATCAGCCACAGTGACAGGTGAACATTCAGAGACGAAAACAGACCAAAAAACAGCGAATGCAGTGATAAGATCCAGTGAAAATAAGCAAGTAACAAATAATTCAATATAAAATATGCATTATTCATTTATATTACCGATGTGTGTCAATCGAAATGAGGTCAAAACACGGTGTCTCCGGTAAAAGAGTCTTAAAGCGTCTCGTGTCGGTCGGTAAAGTAGGTTTTGTCTACACTGGAACCTCTTATAGCGCACACCCTCATAGCGTACATTGGGAAACGTATCAGCGCTGTGATTGGATGATTTCGCGTGAGAGAGTGAGAGGCAGGAACGTTTCGCGTGCCTGACTGGCTCTTCACTTAGCGTACTTGTCCCCGCATTTCGAACACTATGAGAGGTTCCACGGTACTTGGACTTGTCTCGAGACTAGAGATGTGGAATTACCGTAAAATCCTGGAGCGGTAAACTTACCAAAAAATTACCGTATTTTTACCGTAAAATTACGTCATTTTTTTTCGCGCAATCAGGTGTTGTGGAATTACCGTCACAAATTTTTTCGATAAACATACCGTAAAAATATGGTAAATCCAACTATTTAGATGTGGAATTACTGGTCACTTTTCTTTTTGGTAAATTTACGGTCACAAAAAAGTATAACCGGTCATTTACAACTAGATAGGTGTACAGCTCGAATTTTTTTTTTTTTTTTTTTTTTTCATGTATTATTATGAAATGCTGTATTCAAAGATAATTAATTATTCATTTATTGTTTGCACGTTTATCGAATACGTATCTTATTGTTCAATCACAAATTTATGGAAAGATAATTGTATATAAAGTTTTTTTTTATTAGACGACACGCGCGCCACAGCTCTGACCAGACCACTGAGAACTGACTCTTTTACCAGAGTAAGTTAAAGTCAACGCGATTGCGGCTCTATTTTTTTTTAACATAGTTAACTAATTTAATAATTAAGTGTAAAAAACGTTGTCGTTTTGCAAAAAACATTTAGGAAATTAAGAAAACCGTGAATGCAGTTGTTATGTGGTAATTACGTGGTGATTTAGAATACGTATGTCACGTGCAAGGGCGTTTTTGCCCGTATTCAAACTATCCCCGCGACAAATTGGTTTGTAGCGAGTTTAATTTTATTTTTTTGTTTGGGTAAGTTTTCCGACTGCTTTAACGTCCCATACGGGCCCGATTCTTAAATTTAATGGAGTAGGGTTGTTTGGGTTTTACTGACGAAAAGATTTAAGAAGTTCACCTTAAACCGTCAACGTTTATTATTATGATGGCATGTTTTCAGTAATAATTTTTATAACATTTGAAGAGTCGACTTCGCGAACACACCAACGTTACAACCGTCATTCACCCTACACACCAATGTTACAACCGTCATTCATCTTTCCATCCCTTACTCACTCGCTTACTCGCTCGTCTCGCTCATCGCGTTCGGACATCCGTCGTACAATTGTCGGTGGAACTTCGGGTCTCGGATTGCTCTCGCTCACACGCCTTTACGCCGATCGCCTTGTCCACCTTCTCACTCACGTTCACACACTGTTCGCTCACTACAACTATCTTACACTACACGACTAATTGTTCGTGGCAAAAAGGGCAGTTTTCTTATGCTATACCGGCATTGACTTATAGTTTCACTATGCAACAACTTTCCGGATTTTTAGGACTGGGCGGTCGGCTTACAATCGGCGACCGGTTTGCACCGCGAAAAAGGTCCCAAAAGAATTACTGTCGCCTCGTGTTTGCAATTGCTGGGAGTTAATCCAGACCGAACTGCGCGCTTCGGTGTGTGTCCGGAGACTAACTCTTTCTCGCACTCCGTTGTTCAGTATTCAGGAATTGCTGATTCCTGACAGGTGGAGTCAGCAATTCCCAAGCTGAGAAAAAGTTTGCGCCCAGCTTCTCACGAGAGGGCCCACCGCGGCCCGCGGTGCGATAAGGCGCTTCTCGTCTTTTCCCTATTCCGGTGTCCGTGATAAGTCTCCGCGACCACTGTCACGTCGAGACGCGGGACGTGACACGTAAATAAAATCGAGAGATACATCTGCAGTGACAGGTGAACATTTAGAGACGAAAAGAGACAAAAAAAACAGCGAAAAAAGTAATAAGTGCCAGTGGAAATTAGCAAATAACAAATGATTTAATGGAAAATATACACGTCAAGCGTATAGTTCCGATAATAATGTACTTGTCAACATGTTTTACGAATATTGTGTTTAGGTTATGTTCACTCATATTTCAGTTTGGTGTATTAAATATAAATTATCTTCACAATTAAAGTGTACTAGCAATTATACAATTAATAAATATACTAATGAAGAAATCATTGTGGAATCAATTATTTCGACCTTCTAACTTCTAACATGTGCAGCGGGTAATGATTTTTTAGGAAAAAACATTTTTAGTTGACCTAAGTGTCAAATTAAAAAAAATTAATTAATTAAAATGTATTAATGAAGGTAATTACTACTCTAAAATGATCTTATGGCAAATATAAGAGAAGAAACATCTGAATTGAGATAAAATATGAGTATGCTGCAAGTTATAGCCAAAGTCAAGTACGCAGTGGGAACATATTCACTTGTACACATATGCGTAATTAAAAATGTAATTTTTTAATTTTGGTGATAGGTATTCACCCCTTAAAAAAAGTGTAAGGGAAAAACTAAAAAAAGTATATCAGAATTAAGGTATTTTAGAATTTTGTAGCAAGTTTCAGCCAAATTCTTGGGTTGACAGCGGAGATTGGGCTCCGGACACAATTTGAGACCCAAAAACGCAAATTTTCTTGAAATAAACTCCTGTATAAAATTATTGGAAAATTACGATACTTCATGGGCATACTTTCCAGTGCTAGACTAAGAAATATACCAAATTTCAACTTGTTCGGTCTGTTCAGTCCAGAGCCACTGAGTGATACGGACGTCCGGGTAACACAAAATCTGGTCCGCAGTAAAAAATATCTTTAGTAATGCAATTTGCTTATTATTTTATGTCAAGAATATGTATTTTACTATGTTAAAGATATCTGAATTATAAAAAGTTAATACATTTGAAATATATCAATATCTTGTCCTTTAAAACCTAATTTGGACCCTTGGAAAGCGAATTCAATAGGCACTCCTGGTGCGTTTTTTTAAAACGTGAGTGCCTAAAAATCATCATTTATATAATTGCAAAATGACTGTCATTTTTTATCACCAATTACTCATAAAGGGCTCTGCCCCTCTGCCCGTAAACCCCTGCGAAGGCCATATATTGTCAGAAATATGGTAATTTTTCAATCCGCTATTTGACGGTCATAGAACGATCATATGACGCGTCATTTAACGTCCTCACATCTCTATTAATATAGAGATGTGAGGACGTCAAGTGCCGCATATGTAACTGTAATATAACAATGCTGTTATATACCAGTTACATTGATAAGTGGGGAATTGTAACATTAAAGTAACCTTCACGTAATTCGTGATAACTGGGTGCATCTTACAGCATAGAATGTGCCGGTTGTATTTTATTTTGTACCTATAAATCACTGTTTTATAAAATACTTTTACTTCTTTTAATTCATGCTATGATGAAAAATTGACATTCTTTTACAACTTTCCCAATCATTGCGAGATGATATTGAAAAGTTCTTTATCAAATGAGATACGAAAGAATTCAAACTGAGGATGTTTTCCAATAAAAAAGAATATATTTTATCGATAACAAGACCGTTATTAATTACTTTGATATCTGTCGTCAAAACATCTCTAATTAAAAAAGCATAATGTCAATCCAACGAATAAAAAGCGCGCGCGAAGCGCGCGCGTTTTTAGCCACTCACTTTTTAAAAGAATGCACCAGGAGTGCCTATTGAATTCGCTTTCCAAGGGTCTAAATGAGGTTTTAAAGGACAAAATATTTATATATTTCAAATGTATTAACTTTTTTTTAGTTCAGATATCTTTAACATAGTAAAATACACATTCTTGACATAAAATAATAAGAAAATTGCATTACTAAGGATATTTTTTACTGCGGACCACATTTGGTGTTACCCGGACGTCCGTATCACTCAGTGGCTCTGGACTGAACAGACCGAACAAGTTGAAATTTGGAATATTTCTTAGTCTAGCACTGGAAAGTATGCCCATGAAGTATGGTCATTTTCCAATAATTTTATACAGGAGTTTATTTCAAGAAAATTAGCGTTTTTGGGTCTCAAATTGTGTCCGGAGCCCAATCTCCGCTGTCAACCCAAGAATTTGGCTGATACTTGCTACAAAATGCTAAAATACCTTAATTCTGATACACTTTTTTTTTTAGTTTTTCCCTTACACTTTTTTTAAGGGGTGAATACCTATCACCAAAACTAAAAAATTACATTTTTAATTACGCATGTGTACAAGTGAATATTTTCCCACTGCGTACTTGACTTTGGCTATAACTTGCAGCATACTCATATTTTATCTCAATTCAGATGTCTCTTCTCTTATATTTGCCATAAGATCATTTTAGAGTGGTAATTACCTACATTAATACATTTTAATTAACTAATTTTGATTAATTTGACACTTACGTCAACTAAAAATGTTTTTTCCTGAAAAATCATTACCCGCTGCACATGTTAGAAGTTAGAAGGTAAAAATAATTGATTCCACAATGATTTCTTCATTAGTATATTTATTAATTGCACTAGTACACTTTAATTGTGAAGATAATTTATATTTAATACACGAAACTGAAATATGAGTGAACATAACCTAAACACAATATTCGTAAAACATGTTGACAAGTACTTTATTATCGGAACTATACGCTTAACGTGTATATTTTCCATTAAATCATTTGTTATTGGCTAATTTTCACTGGCACTTATTACTTTTTTCGCTGTTTTTTTTTGTCTCTTTTCGTCTCTAAATGTTCACCTGTCACTGCAGATGTATCTCTCGATTTTATTTACTTATTGTAAATCACCACGTAATTACCACATAACAACTGCATTCACGGTTTTCTTAATTTCCTAAATGTTTTTTGCACAACGACAATGTTTTTTACACTTCATTATTAAATTATTTAACTATGTTGAAAAAAAAATAGAGCCGCAATCGCGTTGACTTTAACTTACTCTGGTAAAAGGGTCAGTTCTCAGTGGTCTGGTCAGAGCTGTGGCGCGCGTGTCGCCTAATAAAAAAACATTATACACAATTATCTTTCCATAAATTTGTGATTGAATAATAAGATACGTATTCGATAAACGTGCAAACAATAAATGAATAATTAATTATCTTTGAATACAGCATTTCATAATAATACATGAAAAAAAAAAAAAAAAAAAAAATTACTAGCTGTACACCTATCTAGTTGTAAATGACCGGTCATACTTTTTTGTGACCGTAAATTTACCAAAAAGAAAAGTGATCAGTAATTCTACATCTAAATAGTTGGATTTACCATATTTTTACGGTATGTTTATCGAAAAAATTTGTGACGGTAATTCCACAACACCTGATTGCGCGAAAAAAATGACGTTATTTTACGGTAAAAATACGGTAATTTTTTGGTAAGTTTACCGCTTCACGATTTTACGGTAATTCCACATCTCTAGTCTTGGAGCGTCTCGTCTTCGGTCGGTAAAGTAGGTAAATGTACATATCTCAAAACGCTACCGCGTCTCTTGATCAGGTTCAAATTAGAGACGTAAGCAGTAAATGTGACCGGTAATGCTACGGTATTTTTACCGTAAAAATACGGTACGTGACCGTTTCCAAAATGACCACATCGGTCACAAAATCATATGGTCGGGGTGATTTGAAATTTCACAGCTGTAGCGCGCGTGTCGCCCAATAAAAAAACTTTATATTTAATTATCTTTCCATAAATTTGTGATTGGGGGTTCTGTTCCGAACTAAGTACAGGTTACAGCTACAGTTCATTGCTCCTAATATATCACGTTATAGTGGAACACATATAAACAGTTCAGCAGAAAGTGCATTACTCGGTCAGAGAGGAACAGCCGAAGAACATAACCAGCAAAAAAGTGAAGTGATAGGCGACGATAATTAGCAATTAGCACCCAAATGAAATCTCGTGAGTACACCAAAAGAGGTTAGAATCTACGTGCGTGTCGGGATGGCAGGTACTGCAGTTACCGAGGAAGCTGACAACTTCCGAAATTTAACCCAAATGCTACCACACAGCGTCACCGGCAGCTGCGATGACATCATCAGTGTGACCAACAGACCATGGGAGAAGGAATATCGCGACACCTGTGCGCGCACGGGACAAGCGGTACCAACTGTCCAGGACGGCAGCGTAGCAAGCAGGGCTCTCGGGGGGAGTCTCACCCCAGAGATATTCTCAACGCCGTTATCTACCTTACCCATCACAGGAAAACGAAGAGTCGGCCGCCCCAAAATTGCAGAGACTCTGCAACACAAAGCTAGAAGTGGCTCAGCGGGTAATCTCAACGAAATTTTAAAGAGAAAAAGGAACGAGGTTGAACATTCCATAATGGAAAAATTCTTGGAAAATTCACCGTTTAAACGCAGTAATATAACGATGCATTCTCCTCCTGATAGATCGCCCCCCGACACGGCATCATCGAACCCCGTAAGCCCGTCACAGCACGACCTCGATGACGTATTTAATCCAGCACTGGACACTGACTGCCGAAATATGAATCAAAGCCTGAAATCTAGGGGAAGCCAGAACTCCGACTGCATGGAAGCGATTTTGGCTCAACTAAATGCTATAAGACAGGAAAACCGGGAAAATGCCGAAAAAATGGAGCGCAGGCTCGAAGAGACGTGTGAATACAACAGTCGCTGCCTGAAAGCCTTTCAGAGTGAAATACGCGAGGAACTGAATAAAAATAACCGACAAAATGAAGACTCTGTACGTCACCTAGAGGCAAAATTCGACAAAAAAATCGACGCACTGGAAGCCAAGGTCATGAATAGCGGCCCACTTAACGAAATTCCGCTCCTCCAAGACCGGGTAAGACGCCTTGAGGAAAATCCAGGGGGCATAAGCGCATCTTTGCTAAAAGAACTTACCTCCCTGAAGGCAAGACAAGAGGCGCAAGAAAAAGCATCTGTGAGCAACAGTATAGTCATTAAAGGGCTTCCCAGTCAGGCGCAGCGTTCAGTCCTGGACGATGTCGTCGATTTCTTACAGGCAGAGTTCAGCGTGGCAGGTGCCGTCACGGAAGTGAGAGAAATGAGGAACGATCCCAAATTAATATTTGTTAAACTGAACAGCAGCGAGGCAAAAGAGTCAATAATGAGACAGAAAGCGAAGCTGGGTAACCGACCCATATACATCGAATATGAGCGTACGTCGAACGAAAAGGAAATCAACAAAATAATCACGGCCAGAGCTAAAGTCCTAAGGGAAGAAGGACACTCCGTCAAGATCGGCTACCAAAAGCTGAGAATAAATAATGAGTGGCACTTCTGGAATCGCAGCAGCAACGTGCTGGAAAAAAGGAACACTAGCAACGAGACTCCCACCAACTCGTCCAATCAACCGAAACAGTCAAAAAACTCTGCGCCAAGCTCATCTTCTGGAATCTCCACGGCTTCCAGAACCTAGCAAACAACGACTTTCATGAAGATATGGTCGTGGGCTCCTTCTGCGAAACGTGGTGTGAACACGAACAACGAAATTCCCACCCCTTTGCATTAAAAAACCGTACCAGCTTATGGGGCCTCGCCACAAGAGACAGCGCGAGAGGAAGAGCTAGCGGAGGCGTACTGTCAATAATAAAAAAGCCTGCAAAGTAAAACCTTGCAAATTGCTTCCTCTAAATTTTGCACTTTTAACGAAGCTACATCTATGAGGAAGTATGTTGATCGGTTTTGGCTTCCTCATAGAGGAAGCTTCGTTAAAAGTGCAAAATTTAGAGGAAGCAATTTGCAAGGTTCTACTTTGCAGGCTTGTTTGAGCTCAATATATTTTACAGTTACACACGCAATCAATCAATTTTATTTTTTATAATTTTATAGTAATTTTGACCACTGTACCGATTTGTCTCAAAATTGTACCCAACCCTTGGTTCATGATAGTCAATGTGTGAACCAAATTAGAACCCGTAACCTCGTAATTTGCACGATCCAGCGCGTGAACGAGATTTTTCAAAATATTCAAAATGCCATAAAATTTGAACGGCTGGACAGATCCGCGTCAAATTTCGACTCAAAACGTAGTCCATGGTTGTCCATATGTGAACCAAATTTGAGGTAGTTCTGCAAAAATTTTTTCCGCATTTTTTTTTTCGTGTCGGTTTTTTTTAGTTTCTCATGCCGCAAAATCTAAATTTACCGATATAATGACCGTTTCCTTGACGAAACTCTTCATTAATAATCAATAAACGTAATGACACGTTCGAAATTGCAATCGGATGTCTTATTATTTACAGGAGCTAAATTTACTTCCAGAGATTCGAAAAAAATTGAAATTGCAATAACATGGGAACTGCTTTACCGATTTTCTCCAAATTTGGTACAGATCATGGTTTGATGGTGGTCTATTAACATACAAAATTTTATCCCTATATCTCTCAATTTACGGAAGTTACATCGTGAAAACAATTTTTGCCAAATTTTCAAAATGCTGCGAAATCTGAATTTATTAACAGATTCGCGTCAACTACAATCCCAAACAGTGTTGCATGATAG
This sequence comes from Itoplectis maculator, assembly GCA_964034905.1. NCBI lineage: Eukaryota > Metazoa > Arthropoda > Insecta > Hymenoptera > Ichneumonidae > Itoplectis > Itoplectis maculator. The sequence continues at coordinate 192,229 of CAXITY010000189.1, forward strand.
CCCACCCACATGCCAAATTTGAATAAGATTCATCGAAAACTGCGACAGTTATCGTGTAAACAACGAAACGTGCACATACACACACACACATACATACATACAGACATTTCGCACAAACCACTTTTCTCGACGTTTTGGACCATTCTGAGTCTACTGACATCAAAATCTCGAAAAAAAATTTTTTCACGAAAACAAAGCTTCCTCTATGAGGAAGCAAAATGAGTGGAATCCGGAGACAATCGACGTCTCACATTGGTGGACAATTGTGAGAATTTCCTGCGCTTCGTGGCACGCGATCATCGGCGGTTTTTACTTCAGCCCATCCAACGATATTGCAGTAATGCTGGATATCCTGCAACCTACGCTGTCAGACATTCGGGACCAATATCCGGAGGATATAATAATTTTGGGTGGTGATTTTAACGCGCGAGTCTCGAACCTGGATGATCTACCATCAGAGATCTTTGAAGAGACGTGTCTCTTCGAAAGTAGGGAGTCACTAGACCGAGAAACGAACGACAGAGGCCGGGCTCTGCAGAACTTCATGAAGAAAAACGAGTTTGTTCTACTCAACGGCCGGACGAGCAGCGACACCCCAGCACACTTCACCTACACGAGCAAGATCGGATCGAGCGCAGTAGATTTAGTTTGGGTGTCAGCATCCAAACTTGAATATATGACCTGCGAATCGGAGACGACCTCTTCGGATCTGACCATCTACCAGTCATCGTCCAAATCTTCACTGACTTGCCTGAGATCGGACCACGACGCGCCGGCACCGAGCAACGTGACACGAGATGGTAACACCATAAAATAGGATCCTGAAAAAAGTGAGGCATTCAAAAATGAACTTACCCTTTCACCGCGCATATTTGTTAATTTCGAATCGTTATCGGCAAATGAGCTGAACGAAAATATGTGCGAAGCCTTCCGAAACGCGGCCCAGGCAGTCGGATTATCAGTTAGAAAGACCCACCCGCCTCCTATTTCATCGTCTAAGCCGTGGTTCGACAAACAGTGCAGTGTAGTGAGGAAAGAACTGAAAAAACGTTTAAAGGTCATGAAGTCCGAGCTATTTAAAGATAATTTTGTCAAGGAATACGTGGAAAAAAGGACCGAATATACAGAACTTTTAAAAACAAAAAAAATGAGCACGCATGGGTTTTATCCGAGAAATTCGCAAATGTAAGCTGTCCTAAGCTCTTCTGGAATGCAGTGCGTAGTTGTAAATTCCGTCCCAGACAACTGCATGGTCCTACGAGAGAAACATGGAATGAATTTCTTTGCGCCGCGTATAGTCCGCGAAGTATAGCGCTTTTAACGACTCAGGGTGAGCGTGATCCAATGCTAGACCAGAGTATCACACCAGAAGAGCTCAGGAGGTGTATTGAAAAAACAAAAAACGGAAAATCGCCGGGTGTAGGCTCTATAATCAGTGAATGTTACAAGGCCATGCCAAATCAGTGGTTCGATTATATACTAGCTTTGTTTAATAAGATCCTCGAGAGCGAAGTGTTACATGCGTCTTGGTCAAAGGTCACTTTATGTATGCTGCTCAAAAAAGGCAACCCAATGGACCCACTCAAATACAGAGGGATCGCTCTTGTCAATACGATCACCAAACTGTTCACACAAATCCTGCAGAGCAGGCTCGAGACATGGGTGACAGTTCACGACATAATCCCTGAAGAACAAGCGGGATTTTGTAAAGGAAGTGGAGTGAATGATAATATATTTATACTGCAAACTGCGATACACCTGAGACTGCGTCAGTCGGGGGGAAAGATCTACGCCCTATTCGTGGACTTTAGAAGAGCCTTCGACTCTGTCCTGCAGCTTAAATTGTGGGAAAAGATGATCAAGCTAGGGATAAGTGCTAAATTAGTCAGAATAATGAAAAACCTATATGACGCGGCTACATTGCAAATAAAAACCAAAGAAGGGCTATCGAACCCGGCGGACGTCAGCGAAGGTGTACTGCAAGGTGAAGTTTTGAGTCCATTGCTATTCATATTATACATTTCGGATATGCCGAGGTACTTCCGCGAGAAAAACTTGAGAGGAATAGATATAACGGGGGAAACCGACGTATTAATGCTGATGTATGCAGATGATCTAGTAATTCTTGCCCACTCTCCTATCGATGTGAAAAAAAAAACTCTCGACCCTAAGTGAATATTGTAAGTTAAACGGCCTGCCCGTCAACACAACGAAGACGCAAATAGTAGTATTCAGACCAGGTGGAAAAATCGGCAAAGACGCAAAAAACTTCTCATTTAATGGCGAACCGGTTCAAGTAGTTGAAAAATATGTTTATCTTGGCGTGACCTTCTCATCTTCAGGCGTGGGCTGGCTAGCCGCACGACAAGCTGTAAGCAAAACCAAAACGGCTAGTTCTTCGGTGTTATCAATCCTCTCAAGTGGCAAGATGGACGCTTGGGCTGCGGTAGAAAAAATATACAAAAGTATTATCTCCGCGACACTACTGTATACGGCCCCGATATGGGGACTAAGGTACTCACAACACCTTGAAACGGCCCAATTAGACTTCTTCAAAAGGGTACTGCAGCTGCCGAAATGTACTCCAGGGTGCGCTTTAAGACTAGAACTGGGTATTAATAATGTTGCGTACGACATAATTAAACTAGCTCTAGAGTGGGTAATTAAAGTGTTGAAGATGGAGGACTTCCGGTTGCCCAAAATATGTTTCTTACGCCTGGCTCACCTTGCACATTGTCCGAGCTCAAAATGCGAGTATAACTGGGTTCAACAGCTGAAATCTGAACTGGGGAGCTCAAACATCGGCGAGCTGTGGGAAAACCTCACAAGTCAATACTGGCTGGGTAAAAAAGAGGAAATCCTAGCCGAGGTCAAGCAACGATTAAAAGCCAGTGACTTGGAAAAATATAACACCTCTTCATCAAATCAATTCAGTTTGCACAGAACAGTGAATGACGATTTTCACTCGCATTATCCAGCCAGATGCCCGATAGCGTACATCAGAAATAAAGCACAGTTACGGCTAGCAACCAGTCACTCGAGAAGATTCATTATCAACAAAGCCTTGCACGTGATTGACCCAACACAAACCTGCTCTGTATGCAACTGTGGCGAAAATGAAACCGTTCTACACATGCTGTTTCTCACAGGCGCATTCATCATTCAGTCCCCCTTGCACCTTGAATTTGTATTCTTATATGTGCAATAAACAATTCTATTCTATTCTATTCTAAATTTGTGATTGAACAATAAAATACGTATTCGATAAACGTGCAAACAATAAATAAATAATTCATTATCTTTGAATACAGCATTTCATAATAATACATGAAAAAAAAAAAAAAAAAAAAAAAAAATTACGAGCTGTACACCTATCTAATTGTAAATGACCGGTCACACTTTTTTGTGACCGTAAATTTACCAAAAAGAAAAGGGACCAGTAATTCCACATCTATATAGTTGGATTTTCCATATTTTTACGGTATGTTTATCGAAAAAAATTGTGACGGTAATTCCACAACACCTGATTGCGTGAAAAAAATGACGTCATTTTACGGTAAAAATACGGTAATTTTTTGGTAAGTTTACCGCTTCAGGATTTTACGGTAATTCCACATCTCTAGTCTCGAGACAAGTCCAAGTACCGTGGAACCTCTCATAGCGTACGAAATGCGGGGACATGTACGCTAAGTGAAGAGCCAATCAGGCACGCGAAACGTTCGTGCCTCTCACTCTCTCTCGCGAAATCATCCAATCACAGCACTGATACGTTTCCCAATGTACGCTATGAGGGTGTGCGCTATAAGAGGTTCCAGTGTAGACAAAACCTACTTTACCGACCGACACGAGACGCTTCAAGACTCTTTTACCGGACGGGGTCTTTTACCGGGTTTTTTTTGTGACCATCAAATGACCGTCACAAAATGCATCTCGCCTAATTCGGAAACACGAAAGTAACGGTCACGTGACGGTCATTTCTGTGTCAATTGACGAAATCGAAAAAATGGATAGCATTCTACATAGTAGGGATGGGCGATCTTCATCGATTAATCGATGTTCGGTGTTGTTTTTTATGAAACATCGACTAAAAAAAAATCGAATATCAACCGTCGGTATTTTATCATCACTACTATACCGACCGATAACTCAACATCCTAGGGCCTTGGGTCCTCGTTGTAATTGGTCATTTCTTGTGGCCTCGCTGCCTGCGTTTTGAACGCGACAAATTTATACTCCACATTTTCTATTGACCATTTTATGGGTCATTTTTTATTGATTCGAATGACTTTTTATTTTTTGAAAATGACCGACATTGAACATCACAGAATTATATAGATACTAGGGGGGCTCCGCCCCCCTGCGCGCTTCGCGCGCCAACCTCTGGGGGGGCTTCGCCCCCCCCCCCCCCCCCCACCCGCGCGCTTCGCCCCCCCGCCCTCTCTTCGCGGGCCAACACCTGGGAGATTGACACGTAAAGATGGGGCACCCTCGCGCTTTGTGCACTTCCTCCCCCTTTTGTCTTTGTTTGTTTGTCGTTGTCGAGTATATGAAAAGTAACATATTGGCGACCCAGGGGGCCTTGAGGGACTTAGAACAATTTCCCTCTCGCGCGCTTCGCGCGCTCGCATTGTGGCATGATATCCACCACCGCCCATCGGTGGATAGATATCGTCGCCCCCGCCGCCACTGTTTTTAAAATTCTGAGAATTTTGAAAATGATCTTAATTTCCATAATTTTCCACTCGCTCTAAATTCCATGGCCAACTCGAAACCACTCGCTCGAAATTCCATGCCATCTCGAAACCACTCGCTCGAAATTCCATGGTCAACTCCAAACCACTCGCTCGAAATTCCATGGCCAACTCGAAACCACTCGCTCGAAATTCCATGGCCAACTCGAAACCACTCGCTCGAAATTCCATGACTAACTCAAAACCACTCGCTCGAAATTCCATGGCTAACTCGAAACCACTCGCTCGAAATTTCATGGCCAACTCGAAACCACTCGCTCAAAATTCCGTGGCCAACTCCAAACCCCCCCCCCCTCAAATTTTAAAAATTTTGCAAATTTAAAAAATTTTGCAAATTTTAAAAATTTTGCAAATTTTAAAAATTTTGCAAATTTTAAAAATTTTGCAAATTTTAAAAATTTTGCAAATTTTAAAAATTTTGCAAATTTTAAAAATTTTGCAAATTTTAAAAATTTTGCAAATTTTAAAAATTTTGCAAATTTTAAAAATTTTGCAAATTTTAAAAATTTTGCAAATTTTAAAAATTTTGCAAATTTTAAAAATTTTGCAAATTTTAAAAATTTTGCAAATTTTAAAAATTTTGCAAATTTTAAAAATTTTGCAAATTTTAAAAATTTTGCAAATTTTAAAAATTTTGCAAATTTTAAAAATTTTGCAAATTTTAAAAATTCTGCAAATTTTGCAAATTTTGAAAATTCTGCAAATTTTAAAAATTCTGCAAATTTTGCAAATTTCGCAAATTTTAAAAATTTCGCAAATTTTAAAAATTTCGCAAATTTAAAAAATTTCGCAAATTTAAAAAATTTCGCAAATTTAAAAAATTTCGCAAATTTAAAAAATTTCGCAAATTTAAAAAATTTCGCAAATTTTAAAAATTTCGCAAATTTTAAAAATTTCGCAAATTTTAAAAATTTCGCAAATTTTAAAAATTTCGCAAATTTTAAAAATTTCGCAAATTTTAAAAATTTCGCAAATTTTAAAAATTTCGCAAATTTTAAAAATTTTGAAAATTTTGGGGGGGTGGTTCAGAGTTGGCCATGGAATTTCGAGCGAGTGGTTTCGAGTTGGCCATGGCCTTTTGACGTGTCTTACACAGCGGCGGCGGCGGCGGCGGCGGCGGCGGCGGCGGCGAGACCTTTTTATAATATAGAGAGATGAAAATACCGGTATTTTTATTTTTGGTAAAATGACAATGAAACTACTGTATCTTTACCGACTTTTATCCACATTTTTTTTCTACAAACTTTGTGTTGTGAAAATGCGTTCACGAAAATTTCTCGTAAATTTGACCGGTTACAAATGTTTGTTGGTGAATTCACCATAAACAAGCAACCCGGTCGCCCCTGCGGGGCGCCGGGTTGTTATTGGAGGGCTTCGCCCCCCAAACCCCCATTGGGAGGCTCCGCCGCCCAAACCCCCCGAAAATGACCCTGCGGCAAAAATGTCCCTTCGGGACATTTTTCCCTGGTGTCATTTTAAGGCACTCACGCGGTCGTCGCGCTCCGCGCTCCGCAGGGGGTCGTTTGGACGTCGCGTTTCGCGCTCCGCACAGCGCCGGTCGGACGTCGCGCTCCGCACGATGCCGTTCGAAAGTCGCGCTTTGCGCTCTGCACGATGCCATCCGGACGTCGCACTTCGAGCTCCGCACGGTACCGTTCGGAGGTCGCGTTTCGGGCTGTGCACGATGCGGTTCGGACTAGAGACGTGAGCGGTATACATGACCAGTAATTTTACGATTAAAAAACGGTATGTGACCGGTGTTAAATTTACGACATCGGTAATAAAGTCATATAATCTCTTAGTGATTAAGAATTCTCGTTAAGATACGGTGAATTTACGAAACAACGTTGCTGTAATTTTACCAAAAAATTCGTTACCGGTTATTTCACAATTATATAGACGCAGTTTACTATTTTTTATGGTGAATTCACCAACTAAAATTTGTAACATGTCAAACTTACGAGCATTTTTCGTGACCGTATTTTCACGACACAAAGATTGTAGAAACAAAATGTGGATAAAAGACGGGAAAGGTACGGTAGTTTCATTGTTATTTTACCAAAAATAAAAATACCGGTATTTTCATATCTATATAATTCTGTGATGTTCAATGTCGGTCATTTTCAAAAAATAAAAAGTCATTCGAATCAATAGAAAGTGACCCATAAAATGGTCAATAGAAAATGTGGAGTATAAATTTATCGCGTTCAAAACGCAGGCAGCGAGGCCACAAGAAATGACCAATTACAACGAGGACCCAAGGCCCTAGGATGTTGAGTTATCGGTCGGTATAGTAGTGATGATAAAATACCGACGGTTGATATTCGATTTTTTTTAGTCGATGTTTCATAAAAAAACAACACCGAACGTCGAATTAATCGACGAAGATCGGTTTTGTGACGGTCATTTGACCGTCACAAAACCGTTTGGACCGTCATATGACGCTTGTCGAAATGACTGTCATTTTTACTTCGACCAAATAGGCAAAAAATGACGTCACAAAACCGTCAAATGACGATGATTTCTTGGTCTTCTGAACTGTTATAAAAATTACCGTTATTTCAAATCTCTATGTGTGTCAATCGAAATGAGGTAAAAAAACACGGTGTCTCCAGTAAAAGAGTCTTAGAGCGTCTCGTCTCGGTCGGTAAGGTAGTGGAAATGGACTTGTCTCGAGACGCTATCGTGTCTCTTGAAAAGGCGTAAATCGTCATTAAGTTCTACTTTCTTATTATAGTTAAATCATTTAATAATAAAGTGTAAAGAAGGGTTATCGTTAAAAAAAAAAAAGATATAAGAAATTAATAAAACCGCCCTAGCAGATCGACCAACCACGAAAAATCCAACCAGGTCGGTTTAGAACACGAAAACAACCAGTATTTTGAAGAAAACAACCACCGACAAACCGTGTTCTCAACTAAATCTCAGTTGGTCGGTGGTTGGTTTCGATGAAATACTAGTTGATCCCGTGTCCTAAAACGACCCGGTGGGGATCATAGTCGGTATACGGTTGGACCGAACTGTTAGGGCGTGAACGCAGTTGTAATTTGGTGATTACGATTGTTTTATGATAAATAAATTAAATCGAGAGATACATCAGCCACAGTGACAGGTGAACATTCAGAGACGAAAACAGACCAAAAAACAGCGAATGCAGTGATAAGATCCAGTGAAAATAAGCGAATAACAAATAATTCAATATAAAATATACATTATTCATTTATATTACCGATGTGTGTCAATCGAAATGAGGTCAAAACACGGTGTCTCCAGTAAAAGAGTCTTGAAGCGTCTCGTGTCGGTCGATAAAGTAGGTTTTGTCTACACTGGAACCTCTTATAGCGCACACCCTCATAGCGTACATTGGGAAACGTATCAGCGCTGTTATTGGATGATTTCGCGAGAGAGAGTGAGAGGCACGAACGTTTCGCGTGCCTGATTGGCTCTTCACTTAGCGTACATGTCCCCGCATTACGAACGCTATGAGAGGTTCTACGGTACTTGGACTTGTCTCGAGACTAGAGATGTGGAATTACCGTAAAATCCTGGAGCGGTAAACTTACCAAAAAATTACCGTATTTTTACCGTAAAATTACGTCATTTTTTTTTCGCGCAATCAGGTGTTGCGGAATTACCGTCACAAATTTTTTCGATAAACATACCGTAAAAATATGGTAAATCCAACTATTTAGATGTGGAATTACTGGTCACTTTTCTTTTTGGTAAATTTACGGTAAAAAAAAGTATGACCGGTCATTTACAACTAGATAGGTGTACAGATCGCAATTTTTTTTTTTTTTTTTTTTTTTTTTTTTCATGTATTATTATGAAATGCTGTTTTCAAAGATAATTAATTATTCATTTATTGTTTGCACGTTTATCGAATACATATCTTATTGTTCAATCACAAATTTATGGAAAGATAATTGTATATAAAGTTTTTTATTAGGCCACACGCGCGCCACTGCTGTGAAATTTCAAATCACCACGACTATATGATTTTGTGACCGATGTGGTAATTTTGGAAACGAGCTCTATAAAGTTGACCATACAACTTTAAGGAAAAAATTAAAAAAAAATACTTGTCGATTGGTGGTCGTTTGGTGATGATTGGTAAATCAATTTCATCGTTTGGAGATCAGTTGTTTAATTACAATAATTAAAAAACTAAAAAAGTCCCAAAGTTAGCCAAACCTTTTTTTTTTATTCAAATCGACTCTAATAGGGCTCATTCAATGCGGAATCGTTAGGCGGTTACGAATAACGCAATTAAAACATTTGGAGATCCTTAGTTTTCGAGAGAAACTAATACAATGAAATTCCAGTCGACAGAGCCGGATGAAAACATGTGGACAAAGATTTATGGTCGGTAAAGCAGGTATTTTTGTCAAAAACGCTATCCGGTGTTTTTCTAATGCACTTTCGTCGGCACCGTCGCGGATATTTTGGCTACGTCTTCATGTTGTTTACAATCGCGTAAATAGAAGGAAGTTGAAGAACAGCCTAAAAAAAAGGAGTCTTACAAATCGGTTCAGAAATACCTGCTTTACCAACCATAAACGTTTGTCCACATGTTTTCATCCGTCTCTGTCAACTGGAATTTTATTTGATTAGTTTCTCTCGAAAACTAAGGATCTTCAAATGTTTTAATTACGTTTGTGAGGAAAATTCTTATTTTTCGCCACCTTCGGCCGCCCTCCACGCCCGTCGCCAAATGCCGGTGGGCGCCAGCCGATTTTTTATTTGATTGGGACGCGGGCGGAATCGACAAACCGCCCGAAACCGAAAACGTAACGAAAACTCAAACTAATTGGTGACGGACGCGGAGAAGCGGTGCGGAAATCCGGGGTCGCTCAGTGTGTCGGTTGTGGAGAGAGGGCAAGGGAACTTTATGGCACTGATTAAGGGCGAGAACGTAAAAGAAAATAATTCCTGGTAAGGCTCGGTCGGTTTATTCAAAAGATGAGAACGTATCAAAAACGTAGACACCGGAAACAGTGGTAATCACCGCAATAGGTAACAGAGGTAACACAATAGCGAGAGAACGCGGTAACGAGAGAACGAGAGAACAACCTAAGAGGTAACACCCGAATGCTGAATCCTGAACGGATAACGCGGACGATGCGCGTCGTGAACCGGGAGAGAACACGCGATAACTAACGCGAGAAAGGTAACACTCGCGAGGTAACACGCGAACGAGTGCATGCGAGCGAACGCGCGAAAGGTAACGCCCGATAGGTAACACACGAAAGAACACGCGAGAGAGAACACACGGACAGATAACACACGCGGAGAGAACACGCGAAAGGTAACGCCCGATAGGTAACACACGGACAGATAACACACGCGGAGAGAACACGCGAAAGATAACGCCCGATAGGTAACACACGGACAGATAACACACGCGGAGAGAACACTCGAAAGATAACGCCCGATAGGTAGCACACGGACAGATAACACACGCGGAGAGAACACTCGACGCGGCATGGAACGTGAGAAATAACGCGAGCACCGAAAAACCACGAACACGAATAACGCGAGCACCGAAAATCACGAACGTGAAAGGAAATACGCGAACTCGGAAAGAACTCGGGGAATCCGTCCCCACCTGTCACTAAACACTAAGTCACACGTATGCACTAAAGAATCCACGAAGTCGATGATCTGGAAGAAAAGTAGAAGACCTGTGGTAATTAGGAGAGAGCGCAGGTGAATGCACCCAGAGAACATCGGACATGAATTAAGCGTACGCTGAAAAATCTCGAAGAGAGCAGCTGAAAGGTAAACGTAATTGAAAGAGGGCGGTCGATCTATCGATCGAACCGAGGACTCTGAGATAACGAATAGAGAACATAGAGAACGACGAGGTAACGCAGGGAGAGAGCACTGTGAGATAGCGCATAGAGAACACTAAAAGGGGGAGGTAACGCATAAAGAGAACGTAACGAGAGCGCAAAAAGGTAACATAGATAACATAGATAACATAGATAACAAAGATAACAAAGATAACAAAGATAACAAAGATAAAAAAAGATAACAAAGATAACAAAGATAACAAAGATAACAAAGAGAACAGAGAGAACAGAGAGAGCAGCTGCTCCGGCCGGAGGCCGGCCGACGAGAGAGCGTCGGACGTGAGCTCTCGACCCAGCAGAGCTGCGTGAGGCGCTCGCCCCACCCTTACCTTGATCCCACTCCTGGGTGACGCGCGGCGATGCTGGTGCGGCGGTGCGCGCGCACACGCGAGCACCCGAAGGGACCCGAATCTTGCCGAAGGGAGCGGCGATACCGAAAACCAACGGAGAAGCCGGAAGTACCGAGCGCTGCGAAGGAATAATTAACGAAACTCAAACGGACCGGGAAAATGACCGAACTGTCGTGGTGATGGTCGGTAACGAGGGAATCTCCTCGTGACGCAGGGGTCCGAACAAACGTAAACGTAATGGATAGCATAGATAACGGAAAACGACCTTGGCAATCCGAGCATCGGTGTGGTCGTTAGCACCTCCGCTGCGGCCTTCCACCTCAACCTGAAACTTAAACAATCTTTCCCCAAAGCGTCATATTTTAAATGGAGCGCCGGAATTTCACCGGTCCTCTTTTCCTCTCGTATCGACGCAACATAAGCGTTACCACCGAGATATACCGGGTGGCGCGGTAATATCGGCCCTGGTCCTCGGTATTCTCGGCACACTAACCACGAAAACGTAACGGCAGATAACGAAATAGGGAAAACTCATCGACGATCGAGCAGCGACCAATCAGAGGTTGGGAAAGACGCGAGGAAAACCGACAGATTCGCGACTTCTGCGGCCGGGGGACAGAAAATCCAAGAAATTCTGTCACACGTTATTCGTAACCGCCAAACGATTCCGCATCGAATGAACACTATTAGAGTCGATTTGAATTTTAAAAAAATGTTTGGCTAACTGTGGGACTTTTTTATTTTTTTAATTATTGTAATTAAACAATTGATCTCCAAACGATGAAATTGATCTACCAATCACCACCAAACGACCACCAATCGACTAGTATTTTTTATTTATTTTTTTACCGACCGTAAACATTTGTCCACATGTTTTCATCCGGCTCTGTCGACTGGAATTTCATTGTATTAGTTTCTCTCGAAAACTAAGGATCTCCAAATGTTTTAATTGCGTTATTCGTAACCGCCAAACGATTCCGCATCGAATGAGCCATATTAGAGTCGATTCGAATAAAAAAAAAATGTTTGGCTAACTTTGGGACTTTATTAGTTTTTTAATTATTGTAATTAAACAATTGATCTCCAAACGATGAAATTGATTTACCAGTCATCACCAAACGACCACCAATCGACCAGTATTTTTTTTAAATTTTTTCCTTAAAGTTGTATGGTCAACTTTATAGAGCTTTGGAAATGGTCACGTACCGTATTTTTACGGTAAAAATACCGTAACATTATCGGTCACATTTACTGCTTACATCTCTAATTTTAACCTGATCAAGAGACGCGGTAGCGTCTCGAGATATGTACATTTACCTACTTTACCGACCGAAGACGAGACGCTCCAAGACTAGAGATGTGGAATTACCGCAAAATCCTGAAGCGGTAAACTTGCCAAAAAATTACCGTATTTTTACCGTAAAATGACGTCATTTTTTTCGCGCAATCAGGTGTTGTGGAATTACCGTCACAAATTTTTTCGATAAACATACCGTAAAAATATGGTAAATCCAACTATTTAGATGTAGAATTACTGGTCACTTTTCTTTTTGGTAAATTTACGGTCACAAAAAAGTATGACCGGTCATTTACAACTCGATAGGTGTACAGCTTGTTTGTTTTTTTTTTCATGTATTGTTATGAAATGCTGTATTCAAAGGTAATTCATTATTCATTTATTGTATGCACGTTTATCAAATACGTATCTTATTGTTGAATCACAAATTTATGGAAAGATAATGGTATATAAAGTTTTTTTTATTAGGCGACACGCGCGCCACAGCTCTGACCAGACCACTGAGAACTGACCCTTTTACCAGAGTAAGTTAAAGTCAACGCGATTGCGGCTCTATTTTTTTTAACATAGTTAATTAATTTAATAATTAAGTGTAGAAAACGTTGTCGTTTTGCAAAAAACATTTAGGAAATTAAGAAAACCGTGAATGCAGTTGTTATGTGGTAATTACGTGGTGATTTAGAATACGTAAATAAAATCGAGAGATACATCTGCAGTGACAGGTGAACATTTAGAGACGAAAAGAGACAAAAAAAACAGCGAAAAAAGTAATAAGTGTCAGTGGAAATTAGCAAATAACAAATGATTTAATAAAAAATAGACACGTCAAGCGTATAGTTCCGATAATAATGTACTTGTCAACATGTTTTACGAATATTGTGTTTAGGTTATGTTCACTCATATTTCAGTTTGGTGTATTAAATGTAAATTATCTTCACAATTAAAGTGTACTAGTGCAATTAATAAATATACTGATGAAGAAATCATTGTGGAATCAATTATTTCGACCTTCTAACTTCTAACATGTGCATCGGGTAATGATTTTTCAGGAAAAAACATTTTTAGTTGACCTAAGTGTCAAATTAAAAAAAATTAATTAATTAAAATGTATTAATGCAGGTAATTACCACTCTAAAATGATCTTATGGCAAATATAAGAGAAGAAACATCTGAATTGAGATAAAATATGAATATGCTGCAAGTTATAGCCAAAGTCAAGTACGCAGTGGGAAAATATTCACTTGTACACATATGCGTAATTAAAAATGTAATTTTTTAATTTTGCTGATAGGTATTCCCCCTTAAAAAAAGTGTAAGGGAAAAACTTAAAAAAAGTGTATGAGAATTAAGGTATTTTAGAATTTTGTAGCAAGTTTCAGCCAAATTCTTGGGTTGACAGCGGAGATTGGGCTCCGGACACAATTTGAGACCCAAAAACCCAAATTTTCTTGAAATAAACTCCTGTATAAAATTATTGGAAAATTACCATACTTCATGGGCATACTTTCCAGTACTAGACTAAGAAATATTTCAAATTTCAACTTGTTCGGTCTGTTCAGTCCAGAGCCACTGAGTGATACGGACGTCCGGGTAACACAAAATCTGGTCCGCAGTAAAAAATATCTTTAGTAATGCAATTTCCTTATTATTTTATGTCAAGAATATGTATTTTACTATGTTAAAGATATCTGAACTAAAAAAAGTTAATACATTTGAAATATATCAATTTTTGTCCTTTAAAACCTAATTTAGACCCAGGAAAGTGATTTCAATAGGCACTCCTGGTGCGTTTTTTTAAAACGTGAGTGCCTAAAAATGGTAAACTGCGTCTATATAGTTGTGACATGACCGGTAACGAATTTTTTGGTAAAATTACAGCAACGTTGTTTCGTAAATTCACCGTATCTTGACGAGAATTCTTAATCACTAAGTGACTATATGACTTTATTACCGATGTCGTAAATTTAACACCGGTCACATACCGTTTTTTAATCGTAAAATTACCGGTCATGTATACCGCTCTCGTCTCTAGTTCGAACAGCATCGTGCGCAGTGCGAAACGCGACCTCCGAATTGTATCGTGCGGAGCGCGAAGTGCGACGTCCGGACCGCATCGTGCAGAGCGCAAAGCGCGACGTCCGGACGGCACGGCGCGGAGCGCGACTTTCGAACGGCATCGTGCGGAGCGCGAAGCGCGACGTCCGACCGGCGCTGTGCGGAGCGCGAAGCGCGACGTCCAAACGACTTTGGGGGGCGAAGCCCTCCAACAACAACCCGGCGCCCCGCAGGGGCGACCGGGTTGCTTGTTGGTAGTTACTATAAAAAGTATAACATTTTTCTACTGTTTTTTGTAGTGTCGAAAATAGAAACAATAAAAATAATCAAAAAAATATCGACTCAGGAGAATTTCAAACGAATGAAAAACTCCCTCGCGGGTCTTCGTACGACGCATCGCTTCGTACGAAAAATTGACGGAGACACGGCGTGCTGAAAATTTACTTTTTATATGCAGATCTTTGCAGGATTATTTACCGTTATAAAACGCCACAATAATAATTTATCGATAACTTACTGATACGTGGACTCCAAAGTAGCCTTTTTCGCGAGCGATGGCAAACATGTTTGAGACGGAGGAGTGAAGCCGTGAATCATACGTCGTGTAGATTCGTCTTGGAGTCAAAACGTCTTGTAATGGTCCCAGGAGCGCTTGCCAGACGGATTCGTCGCTGCTGTTGCTCCATTACCAGACACACGGAAATACCTGGACGAAAATGAGAAAACACAATTAAATACGATAGTTATCGAATAAGGATTTATTGATTTTTTTTTAAATCCAGATTTTTAAAGATGATCCACTAAAAATAGGAAAATGAACCTTTAAGGTGAGGTGAAACCTACTCAGTCGGTAATAAAAACTGTAATCAATTATGCCGACGATGCCTAACGTTTCCAGAAAAAAGAAAAGTTTTACATCATATTCCTCTTTCGATTGGGAATGATATAAGGCTTTTATTTTTCCTGGTACGGAGGTTCGCCTCCCCGTAAAAAAATAGTAGTTTTATAATTTGAAAGTAACAATTTTCAATTTTTAGTGCGCCCAATTAAAAAAGGTCTATTAAGTCTTAAGTGTTTAAGGAGAAAAAAATATTTACGTGGTCTCGATCTATTGCCACGACGACGTTGATTGCCGATGTATCGCTCATATTTCGTGGGAGTACGCGCGTACTGGTAGCAATGTGCATCTCTTCACAAGAAGCTAGTTTTTGAAAAAACGCTGTGTCCCAAAAATTAACGCCGTAGGGGAGTCATCGGTACTGGCCACGGAGAGATACAATATTCCTTGTTGGTGAATGCGAAATACTCGCCATTTGACGCTGTTCAGAATCGCCGAAAAAGCGGTGTATGATGTGGATGAAGGCGGTTTCACTCCCGCTCTCCATCGCGACATTCGGCCGAGAAGATAATCCTCGTCAAAGCATGCCGCACCCTCCGGATTTCTGGAATAAGGGATTAATGCATGCATTATACATTGGAAAATAATTTGCTACGGCAAGATACATTAAAACGATTTTAATAAAATGCTCAATCATCAACGCCTGACGGGAGGGACCCACTTGCGCACATTCCGATTGGACACAGACCGATTGGACACATAGGATTGGACACATCAATATTGGACACAAGCCCGAATGGACACATTATTATTGGACACATGCCCGATTGGACACATCAATATTGGACACAAACCCGATTGGACACATGCCCGATTGGACACAAACCCAATTGGACACATCATTATTGGACACAAGCCCGATTGGACACAAAACCGATTGGACACAATCCCGATTGGACACATCAACATTGGACACACGCCCGATTGGACACATCATTATTGGACACAAGCCCGATTGGACACATCAACATTGGACACAAGCCCGATTGGACACATCATTATTGGACACAAGCCCGATTGGACACATCAATATTGGACACATGCCCGATTGGACACATGCCCGATTGGACACATGCCCGATTGGACACATGCCCGTTTGGACACATGTCCGATTGGACACATGCCCGATTGGACACATGCCCGATTGGACACATGCCCGATTGGACACATGCCCGATTGGACACATGCCCGATTGGACACATACCCGATTGGACACATGCCCGATTGGACACATTCCCGATTGGACACATGCCCGATTGGACACATGCTCGATTGGACACATGCCCGATTAGACACATGCCCGATTGGACACATGACCGATTGGACACATGCCCGATTGGACACATGCCCGATTGGACACATGCCCGATTGGACACATGCCCGATTGGACACATGCCCGATTGGACACATGCCCGATTGGACACATGCCCGATTGGACACATGCCCGATTGGACACATGCCCGATTGGACACATGCCCGATTGGACTCATGCCCGATTGGACACATGCCCGATTGGACACATGCCCGATTGGACACATGCCCGTTTGGACACATGTCCGATTGGACACATGCCCGATTGGACACATGCCCGATTGGACACATGCCCGATTGGACACATGCCCGATTGGACACATGCCCGATTGGACACATACCCGATTGGACACATGCCCGATTGGACACATGCCCGATTGGACACATGCCCGATTGGACGCATGCCCGTAAGACGACGACTGAGCTTACGATGACGAAGACGACTACTCATATGACAATGACCAAGACGAAGATTGAGACGACTGCCAGGACGAAGATTGAGACGACGACCAATCTGACGATGACCAAGCGGCGATCAAAACGACAACCAAGTCAACTAAACTGATAATGACCAAGACGATGACCAAGCTGACGATGATCAAGACGACGACCAAGCTGATGATGACCTAGACAACGACTAACCTGACGACGACCAAGGCTGCGACTAAACTGACGACGACCAAAGCTGCGACCCAAACGACGACCAAGACCACGAAAACAACGGTGAACGCTATGAAGACGTGGAAGAGCGCGAGTGCGATGATGGAGACGACGATGATCATCAAACTTTTAAGGTGGGCGACCAGCTGCATCGAAGTCAAATGACGGTTCGTTCTCTTACGCGATAGAACTGATTGCTACGAATATTTTATTCATTGCAAAAATCATTCTACCAATAAACATTGAATAGCAGATATGTAAATATTTCCTATTTAGACTATTTATGTAAGAGAAATTATTTTTAGTTGCTGATTTGATTCGGTCGTCCAGTCCTGTCAATGTGAGCTTTCGCTACACCTAACCTCTTTTACGATTTAGCGACTTAATGAGTACGCTAACTCTAAGTGATTCCTAAGTTTCATATGGGATTATTCGTTTTTTTTTATTCCGACATTTCAAATTATATCGATGTGCGTATGTTGGGCGCCTGCACACATGGCTTCCGTGTATACGTCAAAATGCGATGTTGTCAAGCGTAGCCGAGTGTGACGGATCCGCTTGGAACAATGGCTGATTTCGGCTGCTGCTTGCACATTAACTTAAAATATCGGTCTCGAATGTCCGGCAGGCCCCTTTTTTCTTGATCGCATTGGAATCCTTAGAATTTATTGAACAGATAGCGACTTTCTTATCTGCGTCATCTAACCGCCAAAGGTTTGAATTATTCGATTGAAGTGTCAAGAAAACACTATTTACATAAGACCCCATGTTAAATGCGCGATTTTTAAGCTGAGATTTTTTGGAAAAATGTTCGGTAAGCCGTGCTGAGATTTAACAGTAGCAAAGTTCTATATTCAATTTGTCTCATATAAAAAAATTGAGATTTTATCTAACAAGAGGTGCAGCTGGTCGCCCTTCTTAAAGCCCTTGATGACAGAAATAATGAGAACAAAAAAACAAGTGACGAAGACTGAGGGAAAAATGAGACAATGACGGCGTTCAAGCGACTACCATCAACACCAAAAGCCTGTTTATCACATCAATATGGTCAAAGCTGGGATACGGTAAACTTTTAATAAAGAAATTCCATTCCGAAGTTTCCGGTTGAGCGATAAAAGGCTTTCTTTATGACAGACACCCTGTCTTTTTCGGTTTTTTCGCAAATATTATAGAAGAACTATTGTTTCTGATTTTTTTAAAGTTTCACTTCAATTTTTAAAGCTGAAGGACTCATCTCCGACCCATGGTGCCCTTGAGACTTATGTTCGTCTTGACGCGCGCAATTTTTTGAGCCAATAAAAAAATTTGACCTTGACTTTCAAGGTCAAGGTCAATTTTGCGGCTCCAAATTTTAAGAGATCTTTACCGGACATGACCGGGAGATTCTGTTGCCAGAGTGGCGACCAAACATTTCTTTCCACCCTGTACATCTAAATTTACAACGAACATTTTCAATCTCGTCCTCAATAATATTTACAAAATTCGCGTCACTTGTGCTTGGCGAGTGGTATATTCCTCCAATTATACCGCCATACCATTTTTCTTTAATTTCGATTAATATAATCCAGGCACTCTGGTCCACATTCTTGTTTCTTAGTACTTTGTATTTTATATTCTTCTTTATGTACATTACTACCCCTCCAGTTTTATTGTTTTCAGAGTCACATCTAATAAAATTATAATTTTCTATATGTATTTCGTGGTCGTCTACTGTATTTACAACATGTGTTTCCGTAAAGATAGCAATACTCGGTTTTATAACATTTATTATTTCGTTCTCAATTTGCGCCTTGTGTCCCAGAAATCCTTGTGCGTTAAGACATATTAGTTGCTATTCGCGACTATTGTACTCTACGTTCCTCATTTTTCTGTCGATTTCTCTGCGAGTATACGGACACCTTCTGTCTCTCGCCGCGTGACTTAATTCGCTGTTATTGTCATTGCTATTCTCCGGATTTCCTTCACTGCGCCTTCGACTCGGCTTGCTGCAGTTTGCGCACTTGAGTTGATCGGAGTCACACTGCTCCGTTCTGTGCTCAGCGGCGCATTTTCCACACGCCGGTTTGTTCTTACAGTCTTTCGCGAAGTGATTTAGTCCCTGACAATTAAAGCAACGCAGTAGATCAATATGCTCTACCACCTTGCATACCTGGAACCCAATCTTGATCCTCTTGTCTCTTGAAAGCTGGCCGAAGAATTCGGAGATCACCGATACTATTAGTACGTAATTTTGGTATTTCGCGTCCTTGTACTTCCTAACAACCCGGAGGTTGTCTTGCGATATCGCGTTCTGCTTCACTAGAAGTTCTTCAATTTCTGCGTTGTCCTTTTCCCCTTCTTCGTGTACTCCGACGATCTTCATTTGTGGTCTTCTCCCTCGCGGTATTTCGGCTTGGAAATCCCTCATTTTGCTGGTGACTGCCTCCTTGAGTCTGTTGCATTCCTCGCCGTTTGAGCAGGATACAGCAATTCCGCCGTTCCGAATTTTGTTTATTCTCGAGATACCAATTCCAAGGTCAACCGGATCAATTTTTGATTTCAGCATTGTTTTTGTTCGCTCACTGTCACGATCTTGATTTGAGGAGGACTCACCGTCGTTCTCGTTGTTGCTGCTGCGTATTGCGTTTGTGCCCTCGCGAATCGGTTTGATGAGAATCGTCGCTTCGGTCGTGTGTTTGGACACCCTGGACGCGTAGGTTTCCTTGTCTCCATCGTAGCTCCCATTTCCATTTCTTTTGGACTTCCCTTTTTCGATTTTCGCTAGTTTTTGTTTGATTTCCGTTAGTTGCTCCATTAGAATTTTCGTAGCGCCTTCTATTTCTCGTCTCACGATGTCTCGTATCATACTGCTAACTTCGGCGATTGGCACGAGCACATCTTTGTAGCCGGTTGTTTCTATCTTCTCTTCCTCGTCGAGGGAGAGGGAGGGAGGGAGAGGGAGGGAGGGAGGGAGGGAGAGGGAGGGAGGGAGGGAGGGAGGGAGGGAGAGGGAGGGAGGGAGGGAGAGGGAGGGAGGGAGGGAGGGAGAGAGAGAGAGAGATTGATTGATTGATTGATTGATTAGTTTATTATGCCCTAGCTAGCTCTGGGCAAGGGTGTACAAAGCGTGCATATATAAGGGTGCAATAACAAGAATATACATCAGTATCAGCAGGTGACAGTTGTCAATAATAACAAGCGGTATAGATAAAACTTAAAATTAAATTAGCAGCGCAAGCATAAGGAACAGTCGGTGCTCTCTCACTTTCCTGGCATAACAAATCGTGCAAGAGAAGATACTTAAAATACTAAATATATTTGCGACGCGATCGTAAGACTAAACTAAAACTAGAATTATTAAAACGAAATTTTTCATGCATTCGCGTGGTCGGCGATTTCTTCAGATAGTAAGTGCGCAAAGACAGCTTTCTTGAAGAGCGCTAATGTCGGTAAGGCGGTAATAGAGTCAGGAAGCGAGTTCCAAAGGTAAACCGCGCTGACGAGAAAGGAATTCTCGTAGGTGGCAGTGCGAAATGGAGGCACCCGGAAATAACCGACAGGGGCAACTGAACGCTGTGGTCTAAGGCTCTCAGAAAGTTCAAAGTGCGAAAAAATGTAAGGAGGCGTTTTTTGGCACTTGATCTTGTACGTAAGACAGGCCTGGAAATAACGGCGCCTGTTCTTTACTGAGAGCCACTGAAGTTGGTGCCGGTAGGGAGTGACGTGCTCATCCCGGCAAAGGTCGAAAATAAACCTGATGCAGCAATTCACCAATCTTTGAAGTTTCGTGTTCAGCTCGTCGGTAAGGCCATGGTAGACGAGGCAGCAATAGTCCAAAATTAGGAATACTAAAGTAAAAATTAATTTAATTCTCAGGTCGCGAGATAAGGAGCTCCTGTGGAATTTAAGTCGGTAAAGGGAGTGATGGACTTTTTGGGAGAGAGATGCGACATGACTCCTCCATGAAAGGCTTGAACTAAGAACAACTCCAAGGTTTCGCGCCTCGGAGACGAAGGGCAGGTTAACACCGTTAATCATGATAGGGGAGAGTGTGGTAAGATCGATGGATGCTACAAACGCCGAACTGCCTAAGATCATGACTTTGGTTTTTGACAAATTTAAGGTAAGCCCATTTGTTGTGGCAAAGTCGAAAATAGCCTCAGCGTCCTCCGCGATTAACCTAAGGACATTAGTGAGTTGCGTCGGATAGCAGCTTAAATAGATTTGTGTATCATCTGCGAAGATCATGTGCTTTGAATGCCGTAGGGATGCGGAGATGTCATTAATAAACAGTGAAAATAGTAAAGGACCGAGCACAGAACCCTGGGGGACACCGGCATTGATGTGTTGCCGCGGTGATAATGCACGCTTCTCATCGATAACTGATTGGGTGCGCCCTGTTAAATACGAGAAGAACCATGAAAGTGCTGTCGGAGCGAGACCCAAATCATGCAATTTAGAGAGAAGCCGAAAATGCGAAACGGTGTCGAACGCCTTACTAAAATCGAACAGTATTAAGATCGTGAGCTTCCGTTCATCAATGTTTTTCCTGATGTCATCTACAACCCTAAGGAGTGCAGTCTGCGTGCTATATCCCTCTCTGTACCCAGATTGAAAAGGATCGAGGAGATTGTTTTTTTCAATGAATGATGCAAGCTGTTCATGGACAATTTTTTCCAGGATTTTGGAGGCCTCTGACAGATTAGATATAGGACGAGTATCAGATGGAGACAGAGGGGAAGGAATCTTTAGTAGGGGGCGGACGACAGCGACTTTCCAGTCAGTAGGAAAGAGTGAGAACTCAAGTGATTTGTTGTACAGTGAGGTCAGAAGAGATGCGATCACGGGGAATGCCACACGAATGGCGAAGAGAGGGAGTCCGTCAAGGCCCGATACGAACAAGTGGAGAGGCTTTGAAGACAAGTGCCTTAGGACATCGTCAAACTCGACGCACTTGAGGGTAAATAGGTTTCGGTCGGGCGAGGGCCGGAAGAAGATTCCGAGAAAATCTTGATAGGTGCACGGCGAACACGCATTCGATATCGAACAGTAGTGGCGATTTAACTGGTCAGGTGAGAAAAAATTCAGAGGGGAAGAATTGTCAGATTTGGTGAGGCCAAGACGCGCGAGTTCCTTCCATAATTTCGTGGGGTCAGTGATCGGCGACAGGCAACTAAGGTGGTACGCGCTCTTTGCATCCCTTAAATCGATCGTGAGTTTATCCCTAAGATCCCTGTATAATGCGAGACTCGAAGCACTGTTAGTACGCTTTGCTTGTTTGTAGATTGAGTCGCCCTGCCGCATCCTGATCTTAAAATCTTTCGTGATCCACGGTGCTGGTGGTCGGGTCACCCTGAACCGGCTAAACGGAGCATGGATGTCGAGCGCTGCTACAAGAGTGTCGGAGATTTTAGAGGCGAGATTGTCCAGGTCACATTGCGTAGTGCAGCGACAGTAGTCCTCGATGTCAATTTCAGTGAGCATTCTATGAAGCGACGCGATAAATGCACTGTTATCGAGACTCGAGTAGTTCCGACGAGTAAGGACGAGCGGTTCGCATTCAAAAGCTTCAAATATGTAGGTGAGCACTAGCAGATCGTGGCCTGCAATAAACGGTGCATCGGATTTAGTGAAAGAATCTACTTTGGAGAGACAATCGACAATGAAAATATCGAGAACCGAGTCCGAAGTGGCGGTATGGTAGGTAGCCTCGGTGTCAATCAGATACAGTGATAAGGAGGCGGTAAATTCACGGAGACTCTGAGATTTATAGTTATCCTGGAGTAGATTGCAGTTAAAGTCGCCTGCAACATGTTTTGGTATCCGTGGATATGCATCGTGAGCTCTGAATGAAATTCCTCGAAAAAACGACCTTCGGGGCGCCGATATATAGAAGCGAAGAGTAGGACATTTTTCTGGGAACAAATTTCGAGGAGCAGATATTCAAGGTGATTTTTGAATTCATTTGGGGATGAAGCAATAATTTTAGCTGTCAAAGAGTTGTGTACGTAACACGCGACGCCCCCACCGACCTTGCCCACTCGATCGTTTCTGATAAGAAAATAATCCAGAATATAAAGTAGATCGTCCGGTATTTGTGGGTGGAGCCATGTCTCCGAAATGGCAATGAGATGAAACGCGTGTTGCCTGACGTATTCACGAATTTGATCAATGTGGCCGAGTAACGAATTTGCGTTAAATTGCGCAATGCGAAAATGTGACTTATTTGAAGAAGCAACGTCTTTGTTTCTCATTTCGGAGGGTGCTGTCGCTAGCGGTCAAATTATCTTCGACAGGTCGGCCTCCGTCGTGATGGGGATAGCGGGCTTACCATCGCTCTGGCGCGCGAAGATGCAACCGGAACGAGTCCACACATATTTGAACGACGAATTGGCGAGTCGAGACTTTGCAAGTTTGTAAAGATTATAGAAGTCTTGTGGGAGTACTTCATTGACGAAGATATAACCCGGCGACTCGGTGCCGAAGACCTCTTTGATTTTCAAGTTAGGCTTTGACCGCTTTTTCAAGACTATAAAGTCCCGGATTTGGGTAGATTTTAGTGTGACAATAAAAGATATCTTGTGGATGCCAGCGGGCTCAGCGCGAGTGTTTTGCGCCGAGGGGCGCAAATCAGACTTTTTCGGAACAACGCGTACGCTTAGGATGTCAGTAACGAGTGATCCGATATCGAGGGCCCTGAATATAATTTCCGCGATCTCAAGAGGAGATTCGTTCAGTCCATCAGGGACCCCGGTGAGCATAATTTCTGCGGCGACTGCGGGACCGGATTGTTTCGACGGGTTGCCGTGACTCGCAAGCTCAGTTCGAATATTCGCTACGTCCTGCTTTAAATCTGTTATGTCGCCTTCATGCCTTTCGAGCTGCGCTCTCATTTCAGGGATACGAGCCAGCGTGGCTTTAAATTCTTCGTTAAACTTAGACTGAGAGTCGATAAAAGTGTCAAGTTTTTCAGCTAATGATAATAAAATAAAATAAAATAAAATAATGCAGTAATAACAGTACTTAGAATATAACAATCTTATAAAATAATTTGATCTAGTGGGGCGAAGTTTCACCGGCGAGAAGGTGAGAATATAGACGCTGCTTGAAGGAGGCCAGTGATGATTCTGCTGTGATAAGCGGAGGAAGCGAGTGCCACAGATAAATCGCCGAGAGGTGAAAAGAGTTGCGATAGGTAGCAGTCCGATGCAACGGAATGCGGAAACACTCAGGCGTGGACACCCTCGACGACCGCCGCAGATCGGAGTCAACACGCTCGAACATCTCGTCGAGATACGCCACTCCCTCGCCGTGAAAAATCTTAAACATAAAGGAACCTAGGAAGTAATTCCTCCTGTTGGCGACCGATAGCCACCCCAGCTGATGTCTGTAGGGTGTGATGTGCTCATCTCGACGAAGATTGAATATGAAGCGAATCGCACTATTAATAAGACGTTGGAGCTTAGTATTCAGTTCATTAATGAGACCGGCATAAACTAGGCAACAATAGTCGATGTGAGGGAGAATCAGGGTGGACACAAGTTTTATTCTCAGCTGTTGCGACAAGGAGTGCCTGTGGTATTTCAGTTTGTGCAAGGTAAAATTGACTTTCTGCGAGATGGACGATACATGGCTGTTCCAAGAGAGATTGGAACTGAAAGTTACTCCTAGATTCCGCGCTTCCCTGGCATACGGCAAGGCCGAGTCGTTGACAATGATAGGTGGGAGACCATCTGCGTCGAGGGAGCGGATGTACGCATCGCTGCCCAGAATCATGACCTTAGATTTTTCCAGATTTAGCTTGAGACTATTTGAGGTGGCGTAGTCGAATATAGCCGAGGCGTCCTTAGCTATACGCTGGAGACCCTACTGCAAGAGCCGGGGGGACAGCGCAGGTAGATTTGCGTGTCATCGGCGAAGATCATGTGGCTAGAAAATTCAAGCCGGGCCCCAATGTCGTTAATAAAGAGAGAGAAAAGCAGCAGGCCGAGAACGGAACCTTGAGGTACACCAGAGGTCACAGGCTGCCACTGAGAGACATTGTTATGCTCATCGACAACTACCTGGGTTCGTCCTGTCAGGTACGAGAAGATCCACGTGAGGGCAGAGTTGGAGAAGCCAAGTAATTTTAGCTTGGTTAACAGTCTGATGTGAGAAATAGTGTCAAAGGCCTTGCTGAAATCGAAGAGAACAAGTATGGTAACCTCTTTGTCTTCAATTCCTTTGCGAATATCGTCGCAGACACGAATCAGGGCTGAATGCGTGCTGTAACCTGGTCGAAATCCGGACTGCATGGGTTCGAGAAGATCATGGTGATTCACGAATTGTGTGATTTGTTTGTGCACTATTCTTTCGAGAATCTTTGATAGTTCCGGCAATTTGCTATTGGGCGAGTGTCAGAGGGGGAGAGCGGAGTTCTGATTTTGGAATGCGGCCTCAGATAGGCCTGTTTCCACGAGGATGGAAAGCGCGAGTGTGCAAACGAACTATTGACAATATTCGTGAGGATTGGAACAATGCACTGGAGGCTGTGGTTGATACAGAAAGCTGGAATTCTGTCGGAGCCGTAGGGAGCCGGAGGGAGAATGAATGAATGAACATGATTTATTTAGCAGTTTGCTACTTTCGTGTGATTACACGTTACACCTTTACAGTTTATCACAGTTTTTTGTTGTATAATTAATTCTCTACAATTTTGTCTTATATCTACTTACATCTATTCTTACACTCTACGCCGCTTGTTAAAAATTGCTTTCTCCGCCTCGTACATGATCCTTTAACCTTCTTTTAAATATCCCTATCGTTTCACTATTTTTAGGCACTCACGTTTTAAAAAAAAGCACCAAGAGTGCCTATTGAATTCGCTGTCCAAGGGTGTAAATACGTTTTTTAAGGAAAATGTTAATATAATTTTATTTTATCCACTACTTTTTAGTTCACATTTCTTAAGCATGCTAAAATACATATTCTTGACATAAAATAATAAGGAATTTGCATTACTAAAGACATTTTTTCCTTCAGACAAGATTTTGTGTTACCCGGACGTCCGTATCACTTAGTGGCTCTGGACTGAACAGAGCGAACAAGTTGAAATTTGGAATATTTCTTAGTCTAGCACTGGGAAGTATGCCCATGAAGTGTGTTAATTTTCCAATCATTTTATACAGGAGTTCACTTGAAGAAATTTGGCACTTTTGGTCGTCAAGTTGTATACGGGTCTCAATCTTGGCCATCGATGGAAGAATTTGGCTGAAACTTGCTGCATAATTCTAATTCAACTTAATCTTGATGCACTTTTTTTAGTTTTTTTCTTACACACTTTTTAAGTGGTGAATACCTGAGACACTCAAATCATTAAATTGAAAATTGTGTCCGGCTGTCAGTCTTCGCAGTCAATAAAGTAATTTGACTAAAACTTGCAGCGTTCTCATATTTTACCTTAATTCAAATGTATCTTTCCTCATATTAGCCCTTAGATCATTTTAGAATGATGATTACCTACCATAACAGAATCAAAATATTCAATTTTAATTAATTTCACAATTATGATAACAATAATATTTTTCTCTTCAAAATAATTATCCGCTGTACATTCCACATATTATAATGTCAAAATAATTGATTCCGAAATGATTTTTCAATTTTTATATTTATTAATTGTACTAATACAGTTTTATTGTATTATTAATTCATAATTAATATACCAAACTGAAATATGAGTATAAACATAACCTAAACACAAAATTCGTAAAACATATTGACACCTTCTCTACGGAACTATATATGTTTGAAATGTATATTTTTCATTAAATTATTCGTTATTTTTTATTCACTGTCACTCATAACTGTATTCACTATTTATTGTCTGGTTTCGTCTGTAAATTTTCACTTGTCACTGCTAATGTTTTTGTCAATTTTATTTACTCATTGTAAATCATCACGTAATTACCATATAACACCTGCATTCATAATTTTATTGATTTCTAACATTTTTTTACACTCAATTATTAAATTAATTAACTACTATAAAAAAATAGAACCCAACAAATTCAGGTGTTTCACGATTGCCACCTGATTCATAATTCACGCCGCGACCGCAATCGCGCTGACGGCTTGCCGTCACTCGACCAAAAAATACGATTGCCGAACGTACTAAACGCGCGAATTTATAAATGCCGATTGACCGTTCACCCGAATGAGAAAAGATCCGACGAGTCATAATACCGAAATATTTATTAGCCGAACGGTGAAAACGCCGAAAAGTTTTTATGCCGAACGGATGAAAATACCGAATTTCATTTCAACAGAATTGTAATGTTCCCGAATGCACCATTTGCCTGAATGTATCGAACACTCGAAAGTCCGTTCT
Source organism: Itoplectis maculator (assembly GCA_964034905.1). Taxonomy (NCBI): domain Eukaryota; kingdom Metazoa; phylum Arthropoda; class Insecta; order Hymenoptera; family Ichneumonidae; genus Itoplectis; species Itoplectis maculator. The sequence goes on from CAXITY010000189.1 coordinate 219,754, forward strand.
CCCGAATGGGATTTTGACAGAAAATATTTTTCACTTAAGTAGAGTTCTTCATTACCGACACATGCTTCTAACCATGTCGGTATATTGGAGTTCTAGAATTCGATCTATAGTCGCCTCGTCCACAGATAGTTTTCGTCTCTTAATAAGCTTAATAATCATTACATCATGTCGATATCGACTGGTAAATATTAAGGGGCTGCTGGAATAGATTTTTTTACCGACTGGTCGGTAAAAAAGTACGGTTTCGTAGTTTACGGTTTACGTCGTTATTGTATTGGAAAAATGTCTCAAATTGCACAGGATTATAATATCAACATAGGCGCATCAGCGTAGACTCGAATTTAGGGTGAAAACGCTTGAAAAACAAAGAAAATCGTAAATTTGTAAGTCTATCGAAAACCAATATGGCCGCTAGAACTGTCAACTGTCACCTTTTTCGTATTATATAAATATTTCCAGGAATCCCATACGAAAAACGAGAATCTACGCCGATGCGCTTACATTGATATAATAATCTTGTGCAATTTGAGACATTTTTGTAATACAATAACGACGTAAACCATAAACTACGAAACCGTACTTTTTTACCGACCAGTCGGTAAAAAAATCTACTCCAGCAGCCCCTTAAGAGGCGAAAACTATCTGTGAACGAGGCGGCTATAGATTGAATTCTAGAGAACTCCAATATACCGACACAGTTAGCTGCATGTGTCGGTAATGAAGAACTCTACTTAGGTGAACAAGTGAATATTTTTCCACTGCGTGCTAGTTACCGCTCACAGCTCCAGTCTGAACGATACTGTGCGGAGCGCGTAGCGCGACGCCCGAACGGCACTGAGCGGAGCGCGTAGCGCGACGCCCAAACGGCACTGAGCGGAGCGCGTAGCGCGACGCCCGAACGGCACTGAGCGGAGCGCGTAGCGCGACGCCCGAACGGCACTGAGCGGAGCGCGAAGCGCGACGACCGAACGGCCCCCCCTGCGGAGCGCGTAGCGCGACGACCGCGTGAGTGCCTTAAAATGACACCAGGGAAAAATGTCCCGAAGGGACATTTTTGCCGCAGGGTCACTTTCGGGGGGTCTGGGGGGCGGAGCCCCCCAATGGGGGTTTGGGGGGCGGTGCCCCCCAACAACAGCCCGGCGCCCCGCAGGGGCGACCGGGTTGCCTGTTAGTTTTTAGGCACTCACGTTTTAAAAAAACGCACCAGGAGTGCCTATTGAATTCGCTTTCCAAGGGTGTAAATAGGTTTTTAAAGGAAAAAGTTAATTTCATTTTATTTTATCCACTACTTTTTAGTTCACATTTCTTAAACATGGTAAAATACATATTCTTGACATAAAATAATAAGGAAATTTCATTCCTAAAGATATTTTTTCCTTCAGACCATATTTTGTGCTTCCCAGACGTCCGTATCACTCAGTAGCTCTGGACTGAACGGACCGAACAAGTTGAAATTTGGAATATTTCTTAGTCTAGCACTGGGAAGTATGCCCATAAAGTACGTTAATTTTCCAATCATTTTATACAGGAGTTCACTTAAAGAAATTTGGCATTTTTGGTCGTCAAGTTGTATACGGGTCTCAATCTTCGCCATCGATAGAAGAATTTGGCTGAAACTTGCTGCATAATTATGATTCAACTTAATTTCGATGCACTTTTTTTAGTTTTTTTTTACACACTTTTTAAGTGGTGAATACCTAAAACACTCAAATCATTAAATTGAAAATTGTGTCCGGCTGTCAGTCTTCGCAGTCACTAAAGTAATATGGCTAAAACTTGCAGCGTACTCATATTTTAGCTTAATTCAGATGTACCTTTCCTCATATTGGCCCTTAGATCATTTTAGAATGATGATTACCTACCGAGATAAAATCAAAATATTGAATTTCAATCAATTTTACAATTATGATAATTATATGTTTTCTCTGCAAAATCATTATCCGCTGCACATTCTACGTATTATAAAGTCAAAATAATTGATTCTGGAATACTTTTTTAACTATTATATTTATTAATTATTATCGGCTAACTTCACTTAGGTGTCGTCTTCATCACGGCAGTGTCATGTCGCGTTTGGCCTGACAAGAACAGACGAAAAATAGCGAATACAGTTATTAGTGCCAGTGAAAATTAGGAAATAATAAATAATTAATTGAAGAATGTACATGTCAAGCATATAGTTCTGTGAATAAGTTACTTGTCAATATGTTTTACGAATGTTGTGTTTAGGTTATGTTCACTCATATTCCAATTTGATATATTGAATATAAATTATTAATACAATAAAAGTGTATCAGTGCAATTAATAACGCCGTGTCTAGAGTCACACAAAAAAAGCGTGACTTTAGTATAAGGATTAAAGTCACACAGTCCGCGTGACTTTAATTTTTTCACTAAAGTCACACAATATTCGCGTGGCTTACAATTATTTCCTCTATGAGGAAGCCAAAATTAATCAACTAACTTCCTCGTTGAGGTGGTTTTATGAACATCTTTAAAAATAACTAAGAAAAAACGTAAATTACATGACTTTCCATCGTTGTGATCTGAAAAATATATAAAAAAATTATGAGGAAGCAATTTGCAAGGTTCTACTTTGCAGCCTTTTTTGAGTAAATTTACCGTAAAAAATGTTAAACTTCGTCTATGTTTTGTGAAATGACCGGTAACCAATTTTTTAATATAATTATTGTAATATTTTTTCGCGAATTCACCGTACTTTGACGAGCTTTTAAATCACTATGAGGCTATATGATTTTATTACCGAAGTCGCAATTCTGAATTTGGTACCTTTTTCTACGGTAAAAATACAGTAAAATTACAGATCATAGTTACCGCTGACAGCTCTAGTCTGAATGACACCGTGCGGAGCACGAAGCGCGACGTCCAAACGGCAATGAGCGGGGCGCGTAGCGCGACGACCGAATGGCCCCCCTGCGGAGCGCGAAGCGCGACGACCGCGTGAGTGCCTTAAAATGACACCAGGGAAAAATGTCCCGAAGGGACATTTTTGCCGCAGGGTCATTTTTGGGGGGTTTGGGGGGCGGAGCCCCCCAACAACAGCCCGGCGCCCCGTAGGGGCGACCGGGTTGCTTGCTAATTTCTCTCGGAAGTTCACTAAAAATGTTGAAGCCCGTATACGTTATCGATTTCTCCGCAATTCTGGTTCTTGTATTCTGTATTTTTAAATTCTCTCTATTCCTCGTATTATAATGGTGATTTTGGCCTGCTATGTTCACAATCTTACATAAATACTCAGGTACTAGTCCGTTTTTCATTTTATACACTAACAAACATACATTGTACTTCATTCTTTGCTTCACCGACATGAATTCCAGTACCTCGAGCATCGACTGTATTGGTGTGTATATATTAACCATTAATATTGCTCTCATAGCGCGATTTTGTAATTTTTGCAGCATGTTCATATTTTCGTCACTCAGGTTTAGCATTACCGTGCTACAGTAGTCGAAGTGTGGGGCAATAATGGCCTTATATACAGTGACTCTCGTGTAAATGCTTATTTCATTTTTAATCCTATTTAAGAATCCGACTTTTTTCCCGATCTTTCTAGCCATATACCACGCGTGCTCGCCGAAGTGCAAGTGCTCGTCCACTATTACGCCTAAATATTTTGTCTTTGTCACTTCTTTTATGTTTTCGTTACCGATCCGTATTACGCATACATTCCGCACATTCAGTTTCCTCGGGTCGTGTATAGGAATAAATACCGTCTTCTTAACGTTTATCTTTAACGAATTTTGTTTAAGCCACACATACAATTTCGTCAGAGCATTATTTAATTTGTTTTGTATTTCCAGCCAGCATCGACTACTCACATAAATCATCATGTCGTCTGCGAACAATTTACAATTGCATCCACTCGATTTTATTTCCCTAACTACATCGTTTATATATATAATAAATAAAATCGGCCCCAATTTGGACCCTTGAGGCACACCGTATTTTACTGTTAGCTTTTCCGATCTTTTTTTCTCGTATTGTACTTGCTGCGTTCTATTCTCGAGGTACGACGTAAACCATTGCAGTGTTTTCCCCTCTAGTCCATAGCCCTTTAATTTCTTAATCATTATACCCCTATCTATTGTTTCAAAGGCTCTTTTAAAGTCTATAAAAACTACCCCTACTATCTTGCTTTCATCCATCTGTAGCCTCCATTCTATCAGTGTATCTTGCATCGCTGTCTCGCATGAGAATCCTTTTCGGAAACCTGACTGCTCCATTACTAGTATATCTTTTTTGTCTAAATATTCGAGTAATTGATTTTTTACTATCTGTTCTAAAATTTGTTCATACGCCGGTAGTGTGTTTATTGGTCTATGATCTTCGGCCTTTTTACTACCAATTACCTTAGGTATTGGAGTAACTATTGCGTTCTTCCACTCATCCGGCACTTTTCCTTCTTCTAGCGATTTATTTATTAACGACAGTACGATGTTACAATTGCTTTTCCATACTGCTTTCATTATTTCCGGGTTTATGTCATTATTTGCACCTTTTTTATTATCTAATTTGTCTATAATGTTATTTAACTCCGTATGTCCCGCTTCTGAAAATTTATCCCATTTGATCTCATCTATATTATTTTCTGCCCACTGATTCACTCCCATAATCCTATTTTCTACTCCTATTTCATCCACAATGTTCACTATACTTTCCACAAAAAATGAGTTAAACTTTTCCACAATTATCTCTGGTTTTGTATACAACACACCCTCAAACTCTATTTCTTTCCCACTCGAGCCGCTCTTTTTATCGCCTATTATTCGCTTTAGTAACTTCCACATTTTTTGTTGATTTCCTTTTTCTTTATCAATACATTCTCCATAATAATTTCTTTTACGTTCACGTATCGTTGAGACCACAGCATTTCTACACCTTCTGTATTCTTCCCAGTCACTTTCGTTTTTAGTACCTTTTGCCTTCTTATAAATATTATCTCTCTCTTCGCACTTTTTTCTGACAATTTCGTCTATCCAAGGTTTATCCGTCCATTTTTGTGGCATACTTTTCTTCACTATTGGCGCAATTTCATTTATAGCGTCTATTATATTGCGTACCGTGTCGTTTGCTATCGTATTTAAATCCTTGTCTTCATTATTTATGGTCATCTTATTCGTCAATATTATATTAAAATGTTCTTGTGTAAAATTTCTAAGTCCAAAAATGTTTCTTCGAAACAAAAATTGGTACGCCAAGTATAAAAAAGTGGGCATCCCATCAAACCAAAAGTTCGTGGCAATTTCAATCCCACCAAACCAAAAATTCGTGGCAATTTTAATCCCACCAAACCAAAAATTCGTGGCAATTTCAAAAATAAAATCATTTCAATCCCATCAAACCAAAAATTCGTGGCAATTTAAAAAATAAAGTCAAATCAAATGCTGCCAAGCAAAATCCCTGTAGTCACTGGCATGCAAAAAACTTGGCGTACCAGCGACTTGCTCCCGTACATAGTCCATTGATATAAGTGCGGGACAGACATAAAGCGAGACAGACAACGTGCTCGCTTCGCTCGCACTCGTTGCTTTACATTTATTTTTTCTTGTGGCCAATACAGCTATTTAAAATGCGCGCGATACGTGATGTTTCAGTGGCCATGACATCCCGAAATCGACTTTATATCGAAGTCGCTGCCGACCAACCAGAACGCTTGGTTGGCACAGAAGCGCTCGTGATTGGCCCTTATAACGGCTTAAAGCTTCGATAATTCGACTTTCGATGTGTCATGTACTTTTTAAGAGAGGCCTAGCAACAACGCGCTCGCTTCGCTCGCGCTTCTGTTATTTTCACGTCGCATGGCTCACTACGACGTGCGCGCTACGCGCATGGCGTGAGCCATGCGTTCGTTTACGATGTTCGAATTTGCCGCTCTAAGTTTATCGACCATGACGTAGCATCGTCGACCAATCACAGCCCGAGTTATACTGCCTTCAGTATTTCGATATATTCGATTATCGATGCGCCATGTCCTCTTTAAGAGAGGATATATAAAAAATGGTATTCTGTCCTTTCGAGCCGCCCCCCCCCCTCGCCCCCGCCGCTCGTTCCACGCGCATCCCGCCTTCCACCCACGATTTCCAGCAGTTACGCATCGAGATGGTGGTCCCGTCCTTATTTCAATGGACTATGTACGGGAGCAAGTCGCTGGTACGCCAAGTTTTTTGCATGCCAGTGACTACAGGGATTTTGCTTGGCAGCATTTGATTTGACTTTATTTTTGAAATTGCCACGAATTTTTGGTTTGATGGGATTGAAATGATTTTATTTTTGAAATTGCCACGAATTTTTGGTTTGGTGGGATTAAAATTGCCACGAATTTTTGGTTTGGTGGGATTGGAATTGCCACGAACTTTTGGTTTGATGGGATGCCCACTTTTTTATACTTGGCGTACCAATTTTTGTTTCGAAGAAACATTTTTGGACTGATTTGCTATCTTTTTGAAATTTGACTTCATGAAAACCGACAGTTTTTTAATAGAATAGTAGCAGAATTAATCGTTAGCCTAGCCAGTGAAATATTGTATAAACATATTGTAACGTAACGGCATACCCCCGACCAAGATTTTAAAATCGGCCGTTCGTACAGCCGCTCGGCATGTAAACAAGCCGAGCGGGCGGACAAGCCGTTGGCTCGGCCGCGTCACCAACGGTCCACGCGCAACGTTGGTCGAATTCGGCCTATATAAGCGCGCTGCGCGAGGACCCGATACTTCACTTCTATTCCAACTTTCCTACCGAAAGCATCTCCTACTATTTGTGAGCGTCATATTCCTGTGATCCTCGCAAATCCTCTGAGCAAAGCCCAGGCTCATTTAGTTATAGTTCCCGATCTTGTGCCCCGATATTGCATCGGCCCACAAGATTCCTCTGAGCATAGCCCAGGCTCATTTAGTTCATTAAGATTCCTCAATTCTTTTTGTCCTGCGATATTGTATCGCCCGACAAAAATTTCTCCACCTTATTTTGTGTCCTGCGATATTGTATCGCCCGACAGAAAAATCCATCTCTTGTCCTGCAATATTGCTTTGCCCGACAAAATTCCTTATAATTCTTCTCGTCCTGCGATATTGTATCGCCCGACAAAAAATCCTCCTTCTTTATTTTGTCCTGCAATATTGCATTGCCCGACAAAATTCCTCGCATTTCTTTTGTCCTGCGATATTGTATCGCCCGACATAAAATCCTGCTTCAACATTTTGCCCTGCAATATTGTATTGCCCGACAAAAACTTTTCCCTTTTCCACTTTTCCTGCCCTGCGATATTGCATCACCCGGCACTGAAAATCCTCCTCCCCCTCCGCCCTGCGATATCGTATCGCCCGGCAAAAGAACCAGCATCCTTAAAATTATCTGTGCTGCGATATTGTATCGCCCCGCAAATAATTCCAAACCGATCTCAGTTCCGAGACACCTCTGACCCGCATTACCCCACTATTTCTCGATCACCGATACTCTATTCCATAATCATAACAATCTGGTTTGTCTCGCTGCCCTATTTAAATCGTTACAGTCCTGACCACGGTCAACATCATCCAAGACACACGCATCCTTAATCCCACCCACGCACGTAAACAAACCTTTAATAAACTCCTCAACTTGCGCACGGGCTGGAGTATCGTACTCCCCTCCGTCCGCGTCTACCAAAGAACTACGCACGTGTCACGATGCCAGCCATCACTTAATAATGCACAGAGTTAATTGTTGATAACAAGCTTTTGTTAAATTAAAGATTGATAGAAAATCAAAGCTCGCGCAGTGGAGTTCTCGCTCAGACGAAATAGAATATTCCTACGGGCCGTCGCCGGCCTATACGCCGTGTTACGTCATAGGCGGCTTACCTCGGGCGCGGAACAATAGGGCAATAAAAGGATTAACTCGAGAAATTCTCCGAATCGGCCGAAATAAAGTCCCGAATATCGAGCAGCGAAATTATAATAATTTCAAGCTCGTCTCGTCGCGCGCTCGTGCATCTAATTTTCGTGCAATTGCCGTCTTTATTTCAACGACTCGTTTGTCATCCTTATCGTCCTAACTTGTACAACAAACTCCACGATCTTCACACAATCAATTTATAAAAATCGCATCTCAATCGATCCCACAGTTCCGTCAAAATAATTAATTTTCCCCGATTGACAATTTACAACGTAACTCTTATACATCCACCCACTTCAACACCTCTACGAATTCCCTGTCTCCAGTGATGAACCAGGCACCAGGTCTTCGGATGAGAGTGTTATCTGAGGCGACTTCCTAACCCCCAAACAAATTGCGTCCTCAGGTCCTGCACATGAACTCTGTTCTAAAAAAATTCAACCTCATCGCGGTAAAATCAAAATGACCCATACGCGAAACGTTTCAATATATTCTGAGGACGACGACGTTGTTTAAATGGTAAATCGTTGATGAATATCGAAGCAGTGCCCTTGCCTCGCACCCTTGTTGTATAACGTGAATCCTTGTCGTTGTGATTTTCGCCGTGATGAAATATCGGTCGCTCTCTCGGTCGCTCTCTCGGTCGCTCGCTCGGTCGCTCTCTCGGTCGCTCGCTCGGTCGCTCTCTCGGTCGCTCGCTCGGTCGCTCTCTCGGTCGCTCGCTCGGTCGCTCTCTCGGTCGCTCGCTCGGTCGCTCTCTCGGTCGCTCGCTCGGTCGCTCTCTCGGTCGCTCGCTCGGTCGCTCGCTCGGTCGCTCTCTCGGTCGCTCGCTCGGTCGCTCTCTCGGTCGCTCGCTCGGTCGCTCTCTCGGTCGCTCGCTCGGTCGCTCTCTCGGTCGCTCGCTCGGTCGCTCTCTCGGTCGCTCTCGTCGCTCTCGTCGCTCGCTCGGTCGCTCTCTCGGTCGCTCGCTCGGTCGCTCTCTCGGTCGCTCGCTCGGTCGCTCTCTCGGTCGCTCGCTCGGTCGCTCTCTCGGTCGCTCGCTCGGTCGCTCTCTCGGTCGCTCGCTCGGTCGCTCTCTCGGTCGCTCCCTCGTTCGCTCCCTCACTCGCTCCCTCGTTCGCTCCCTCACTCGCTCCCTCGTTCGCTCCCTCACTCGCTCCCTCGTTCGCTCCCTCACTCGCTCCCTCGTTCGCTCCCTCGTTCGCTCCCTCGTTCGCTCCCTCACTCGCTCCCTCGTTCGCTCCCTCGTTCGCTCCCTCACTCGCTCCCTCGTTCGCTCCCTCACTCGCTCCCTCGTTCGCTCCCTCACTCGCTCCCTCGTTCGCTCCCTCGTTCGCTCCCTCGTTCGCTCCCTCGTTCGCTCCCTCACTCGCTCCCTCACTCGCTCCCTCACTCGCTCCCTCACTCGCTCCCTCGTTCGCTCCCTCACTCGCTCCCTCACTCGCTCCCTCACTCGCTCCCTCACTCGCTCCCTCACTCGCTCCCTCACTCGCTCCCTCACTCGCTCCCTCACTCGCTCCCTCACTCGCTCCCTCACTCGCTCCCTCACTCGCTCCCTCACTCGCTCCCTCACTCGCTCCCTCACTCGCTCCCTCACTCGCTCCCTCACTCGCTCCCTCACTCGCTCCCTCACTCGCTCCCTCACTCGCTCCCTCACTCGCTCCCTCACTCGCTCCCTCACTCGCTCCCTCACTCGCTCCCTCACTCGCTCCCTCACTCGCTCCCTCACTCGCGTCGTCGTCGTCCTCGTCGTCGTCCTCGTCGTCGTCCTCGTCGTCGTCCTCGTCGTCGTCCTCGTCGTCGTCCTCGTCGTCGTCCTCGTCGTCGTCCTCGTCGTCGTCCTCGTCGTCGTCCTCGTCGTCGTCCTCGTCGTCGTCCTCGTCGTCGTCCTCGTCGTCGTCCTCGTCGTCGTCCTCGTCGTCGTCCTCGTCGTCCTCGTCATCGTCCTCGTCGTCCTCGTCGTCCTCGTCGTCGTCCTCGTCGTCGTCCTCGTCGTCCTCGTCGTCGTCCTCGTCGTCGTCCTCGTCGTCCTCGTCGTCCTCGTCGTCGTCCTCGTCGTCCTCGTCGTCCTCGTCGTCGTCCTCGTCGTCCTCGTCGTCGTCCTCGTCGTCGTCCTCGTCGTCGTCCTCGTCGTCGTCCTCGTCGTCGTCCTCGTCGTCCTCGTCGTCGTCCTCGTCGTCGTCCTCGTCGTCGTCCTCGTCGTCGTCCTCGTCGTCGTCCTCGTCGTCGTCCTCGTCGTCGTCCTCGTCGTCGTCCTCGTCGTCGTCCTCGTCGTCGTCCTCGTCGTCGTCCTCGTCGTCGTCCTCGTCGTCGTCCTCGTCGTCGTCCTCGTCGTCGTCCTCGTCGTCGTCCTCGTCGTCGTCCTCGTCGTCGTCCTCGTCGTCGTCCTCGTCGTCGTCCTCGTCGTCGTCCTCGTCGTCGTCCTCGTCGTCGTCCTCGTCGTCGTCCTCGTCGTCGTCCTCGTCGTCGTCCTCGTCGTCGTCCTCGTCGTCGTCCTCGTCGTCGTCCTCGTCGTCGTCCTCGTCGTCGTCCTCGTCGTCGTCCTCGTCGTCGTCCTCGTCGTCGTCCTCGTCGTCGTCCTCGTCGTCGTCCTCGTCGTCGTCCTCGTCGTCGTCCTCGTCGTCGTCCTCGTCGTCGTCCTCGTCGTCGTCCTCGTCGTCGTCCTCGTCGTCGTCCTCGTCGTCGTCCTCGTCGTCGTCCTCGTCGTCGTCCTCGTCGTCGTCCTCGTCGTCGTCCTCGTCGTCGTCCTCGTCGTCGTCCTCGTCGTCGTCCTCGTCGTCGTCCTCGTCGTCGTCCTCGTCGTCGTCCTCGTCGTCGTCCTCGTCGTCGTCCTCGTCGTCGTCCTCGTCGTCGTCCTCGTCGTCGTCCTCGTCGTCGTCCTCGTCGTCGTCCTCGTCGTCGTCCTCGTCGTCGTCCTCGTCGTCGTCCTCGTCGTCGTCCTCGTCGTCGTCCTCGTCGTCGTCCTCGTCGTCGTCCTCGTCGTCGTCCTCGTCGTCGTCCTCGTCGTCGTCCTCGTCGTCGTCCTCGTCGTCGTCCTCGTCGTCGTCCTCGTCGTCGTCCTCGTCGTCGTCCTCGTCGTCGTCCTCGTCGTCGTCCTCGTCGTCGTCCTCGTCGTCGTCCTCGTCGTCGTCCTCGTCGTCGTCCTCGTCGTCGTCCTCGTCGTCGTCCTCGTCGTCGTCCTCGTCGTCGTCCTCGTCGTCGTCCTCGTCGTCGTCCTCGTCGTCGTCCTCGTCGTCGTCGTCGTCGTCGTCGTCGTCGTCGTCAACGTCATCATCGTTTAATTATTTGTAATTAAACGACAATGTCATGTGTGTATTTATAAAAAATAAATTAATTAATTAATATTCAAAAAAAAAAATTAATTAATTAATTATTAAAAACATTTTAAACATCTGTAGTTGCTTGCCCCCCCCCCCCCCCGGCGGGGGCTTCGCCCCCTGCACCCCCACCAGGGGTGGCTGCGCCCCCCCTGGACCCCCCCTCGCTGGCGTTACTACGCCCGCGCAATCAGCTGCGACGGCGGATTCCCCTTGCCAACCACTGTGTGCGCCGCGTCACTCGGGCCGGCCAACCGCTATCCGCTGGCACGCCGGCCGGCCGAAACCCGACAGCGGTCGGCAGTCTCGCTCGACTCCCGAGGTTTTGTTGTTGTGTGCGCGCGCTCGACGTCACACGGACAGGCTCACCGACACGGCGGTCATTCGTGTGAGAAATGAAATCGATATTTTCGCGAAGGCACATATTTTCGAAATATCGATATATCAGCGATGCGCGAACGGATTTTATCGTGACAGGGCTCGTTGGAAAGAGAAAAATAAATTAAAAATATGGAACCTGAAAACATTATCGTGAGATAAGTACTCGCTGAGATACCGCGAGTTACTTTTGAAATCAACGGAAAAAGCCTCGACGTAGAGTTAAATAGAGTAGCGGTAGCGCCTCGTCTCACGCGTCACATTTTTCTTTTTTATACTTGGCGTCGAGACGCTACCGCGTCTCTTGATAGTCCCGCCGGTAAAATTCTATTTTTTCGTTCTGCTTTCTCCTTCCTCTGTCTGTTATCACTCTCACTATATTGTGGTCCGTTATCCGTGGCGTCTCTATTACATCTGTCCGTATATAAAAATTTGAAAATACTAGATCGATTATGGTTTCCGATTCTCTTGTTACCCGAGTATATTTGTCTACATACTGTTTTAGTCCTAGTGCTTCGAGATTCCTTATGAGTTGTTTTTTATAGTGCGTTTCTTTACTTACGTCTATGTTGAAGTCACCCAGTAATATTACTAACCCTAAGTCTATTATTGCCTCACATTCCTTTATTGCTAACTCTATAAACTTTCCGTCACTCTCACTAGGAGAATGATACACATTACCTATAATAATATCGTCACCTGCGTCTGTTAATTTTATAACATTAATCCACATATTTTTCTCAATTTCCTCCCTTCTCAGTATTTTATAATTTATCCCTTTTTTAATATAGGTCAGTAATCCACCGGTTCTGTTATTTGTTGAGTCTGTCCTTACTACTTCATAATTACAAATTTCTAATTCGACTTCTTCTATGTCTTCCGTTACATGGGTTTCTGTTAGACAAATAACGCTTGGTTTTTGCTTATTCACTAATTGATTAATCTGGTCTTTGTGCCTAAGGAACCCTTATGCATTTAGCAATAATATAAACGTTTCAGTTCTTTTCTCTGTTCTTAGTTGCTATTCTTTGCAATATTCTATATTTCTCATTGCTTTATCCCTCACTCTTCCGTACACCGGACAACCATAATACGTGGCTGCGTGGTCAGTGTTCGTCTCACTGGCGTTGTATTTTTTGCACAATTTTACGCAGTTCGTGCACCTACTTATTCCGCTCTCGCATTCACTCTCGTCGTGCGGTCCCGCGCATTTTCTACATGTTATTTCGTTTTCGCAGTCTTTTGCAATATAGTTAAACCCGTAGCACTTATAGCACCGCAATATATTTACGTAGTCATAGACTTTGCACCTTTGAAAGCCGATATTAATTCGTTCTGCTTCTATTATTCGTTTGTGCGTATTCGGATCGGTTTCCAGAATCAAGTTTGCCGCTCCGGCTCGTGTCTTGATCCTTTTCACCACCTTCATGCTGAAATTATCTCTTTCTGTATCTAATTTATTCTGTTCACTTATTTTCTCCACCAATTCGTTTTCCTCTAGTCTATCTACATCTTCTTCGATATCTATAATTTTCACTTTCGGCAGCTTCCGTCTGGGTTCATATATCCTATAATTTCCCCCCATATTCTTTTTCAATTCTTCCGACAACTTTTCTTTCTCCTGGCTCTCCTTGAAGTTGAATATTACTCTGCCCTTCGACCCTTTTGTCATTTTATCTACTCCTATTCCTAATCGCAGCGCGTCTACCTGATCTCTGATTACGCCTTCGGTTTCCTTACTCGTTTGTTCTTTCGTTGGTTCCACGACAACGCACTCCTTCGTATTACGTACTTTATCCGCATATGTTAATTTTTTAATTTTTACAATTTTTTAATTTGTATACAAAAATACACACATTATAATTAATTCTGTCCTTGACATTCATTAAGCACAATGCATTGGACATTATGTAGCTGGGCGTGTATATTGAGCATCGCAAAACCATTCTCATCGCTCGATTCTGACAGACCTGAAGCTGATGTAATTCGTTCTCGTTGATACCTATCAGTACAGTAGAACAGTATTCCATGTGTGGTGCTATTAACGCCTTATACAGTACACTTCTCGCATACAACGACAACTCAGTCCCGACCCTTCTTACAAATTGTGTTTTTTGGCTAAACTTCCTTATTATACTTTTCACATGTGCCTTAAACGATAACACGCTATCGATCGTAACTCCCAGATACTTATACTCTTTTACTCGCTCAATCTTTTCGTTCTTAATATAAATATTTACAGTTTGAGTCACGCTGTTACTTGCACCATGCATTAACATAAATTTACATTTGTTTTCGTTTAATTTTAGTTTATTTGCACATAACCATTTGTGGATTATCATCAATTGTTTGTTTAATGTATATTCAATATTTTCTATTCTGCGATCTTCTATGTAAACAATCGTGTCGTCTGCGAACATTTTTATTGTACATTTGCCCTTAATGTTAACGATGTCATTTATGTATAGTATAAATAATAGAGGCCCCAAGACCGATCCCTGCGGTACCCCGTATCTATTTTCTCTACGCTCTGAAATTGTATTTTTGTATTTCACTGTCTGCCACCTATCACTAATATAGTCTTCAATCCATTTAATCACATTTCCATCAAATCCGTACGTCTTCAATTTTTCAATGAGAATTTTTCTGTCTACAGTTTCAAAGGCTCTCCTGTAGTCTAAAAACACAACGCCAACGTATTTCCGCTTACTGATAGCAACTTTCCATTCAGATATTACACTCTGTAATGCAGTCTCACAGGAGTAGGAATTTTTAAAGCCCGATTGATGTTCAGTTATTAAACCATTTCTTTCGCAATAATTATCTAACTGTATTTTTACTATTTTTTCCAAAACTTTCTCATATATCGGTAAGACATTTATTGGTCTCAAGTCTCTGGCGTCGTTTGACCCTACAACTTTTGGTATAAGGCAAACCATTGGGATTTTCCACTCTGTCGGGAACACACCACTACACTGTAAAAAAAATTTGCTTGAAAAGTAATGAACTGGTACAGGAAGTTTTTATGCATAAACTGTTTCGTAAATTTCAAGCACATCTATGTTTTGATTTTCAAGTGGCGTTTTATGAGTTTTAAGTCGACAATAGTAGCATTACAGTAACTGTGTGCTTGAAATTTACTAAGTAATCTCCGAAATTTCAATGCATCTATATGAAATTTCATGTCTGTCACGAAAGTGTTAATGCAAAAATGGTTTTAGAAATTCCAAGCGCATGTATGTTGTAACTTTTTAGTAATGGTTTAAGAAAAAAAATGGCGTCAACTGAAAGACTACAGTAACTGTGTAATTGAAATTTAAAGAACGGTTTATGCATAAAAACTTCCTGTACCGGTTCATTAGCTTTTATGTACGTTATTAAAGTGTTGATGTGTGAATAGTTTTGTAAATTTCATACATACGTGTATTGTAACTTTTAGGTGAAGGCATCAACTGTTTCGTAAATTTCACTAACATCTATGTTTTGATTTTCTTACAACGTTTTATGAATGTTAAGTCGGCAATAGTAGAATTATAATAACTGTGTGCTTGAAATTTCCTTAGTAATCTCGGAAATTCGAATGTATCTATATGAAATTTCATGTCTGTCATAAGTGTTGGCGCAAAAATTCCAAGCGCATGGGTCTTGTAACTTTCAAGTAATGGTTTATGAAAAAATAATGTCGGCAACAGAAAGATTACAGTAGCTGTGTGACTGAAATTTAAAGATAGATATTCATAAAAACTTCCTGTGCCGGTTCATTAACTTTTATGTATGTTATTCAAGTATTTATACGTTGATAGTTTTGTACATTTCATACACATGTGGATTGTAACCTTCAGGTGAAGGTTACATTTCAATTTGCTAGTAGCGGCTTATTAAAAACAAGTCGGCCACAGTTGCATTACGGTAAGTACATGCATAAAATTCTCTACGCAGTCTCTGAAATTTCATTGAATCTGCATAAAATTTCATGTATTTTACAAAAGCGTAAATTTTAATAAAGTTTCATGAATTTCATGTAAATGTGTGTTGTAACTTTCAAGTAAATGCTTATGAGAGAAATATCTACAACAGAATTACCGTAACTGTGTTTCCGGGCATTTCAGAAACCGTGTTTGAAATTTCAATAAATATGCATCAAATTTTACGTATGCTATGCAATTTATCATTTATAGGACTGGAAGTTTTTATGCGTAAACCATTTCTTAAAGTTCAAGCACACTGGTGCTATAATTTTCATGTTACAAGTAATAAAGAAAATGCCGGCTCCCGCAGCTGTATAAAAACTGTGTGCGTGACATTTCCTAAATGGTTTTAGAAATTTCATTGAATGTGCATGACTTTTTACATTCGTTGTAGAAGTTTCTATTCATAAACCATTTCGTGAATGTCAAATACATCCATGTTTTAATTTTTAAATAACGTCTAATGATATTAATGTTAGCAAGAGCAGTATTGCAGTAACTGTGTTCTTAAAATTTTCTAAATAGTGTTTGAAATTTCGATTAGACTATGAAAGTTTTATTTGTAGACGGAATCTAACGTGTCCAACAAATGCTAGTTGTTCTTTCAACGAATAATTTACTGGTAATTTGTAACTGTTGATAATATGGCCTTCATTCTGTACATTTATCTTACTATTTCGCTTTTAAATGTCTTGAGACAGTGTACTTAAATATTAATGAACTAGGACACGAAATGTCTATGCATAAACCGTTTTTTTTTTTCATATGAAGCGCACCGAAATCTTTGCGTACTGAACTCTTTAAAATTTCAATGAAAATGCTTACAATTTCACGTTTAATACGGAAGTTTTGATTCGTAAACCATTTATTAAATTTCAGCACATGTTAATAAATGTTTTATGAATAAAAACTTCCGTATCAAACATAAAATTTCATGCCTATTCGTTAAAAAAAACAAATACACAGTTACCGTACAGCTACTGGTGTCGCTTTAATAAGAAAAAAACGGTGTATGCATAGAAATTTAGTGTCCTAAGTTCATAAATATTTAAGTACAATAGTTTCAAAGATTTCACGCCGTCATACTTAAATGAATGCACAGAATAACAGTAATATTATCGATAGTTAAATAATTAATTAATAGAACAATTAGCATTTGTTTGACATGTAAGGTTTCGTCTATAAATAAAACTATCATAGCCTACGGGATATTTTAAACACTATTTAGGAAATGTCAAAAACATCGTTAATGCAATACTATACGCTTGCTAACAACATTGGCATTACAGTAACTGCGTTTTTAACATTACCTAAATAGCGTCTGCAAGTGCAATGAATACATATGACATTTTACAAGCTATGGAAATTTTATTCACCGACGGAACCTTATATATGATTTTGATGTTATAACATCAAAATCAAAATCAAACAACGACGATCACGATATCTGTTTTAAACTTTTATATATTAAAAAATGCAACTGCATACATAACAATTTAACATAGTTATCTATGTTATGTTTCGAAATCGAACCAATGCATTTATAATGCCATGTCTGCAACCTCTGCCTCGTATTCTTCGATGGCCTGAGCTAGTTTCAACACTTTCGGGTCATAACTCGTAGATTTGCGCTTCTTGCCCGATCGTTTTTGTCCACTCGTTGGGTTAATCTGCAACAGTACCCTAGAATGGATGAAGACAAATGTGATAAATGTGATAGATGTGAGTTTTATCGCACTAGTATCATAATAGTACATTACGATACGAGGCCGGAAAAACGTTTTCTCCGCCGAATATCGTATACACTTTTACTTTACATAGCTCGAAAATGGGGCTACACGCACGTGAAGCGCGCGTGAAACCGCGTTTCTCGCACCGAATGATATAAAGTACTATTACTTCACAAGGTGCGGAGGCGTTTTAAAACACGAATAAAACAACAAACCTCTGCAAAAACTCTAGCGTCTTCGAGACTTCGCGAGGGTATTGGTACCCGAAAACAAAGTAGGCGGCGACGAGGATGAGAAATCCATCGAGACACCCTTCGGCACTGACGAAAACTACTTTTTCCATGAGAATCCTACAGCGTGCTTTATCGTCGTAGAAGGATTGTCCTGCGAAGAATGTTTGTAATATACGTTAAATAAAGAACATCAAAATAAAGGCAGTTATTGAATGACAATAAGGAATAATTAAAAGAATACCTTTGATTATCAGAGTTGGATACGGTCCAGTTTCTGCTTTCACATCGTCGTCGTCGATGTCATTCTAACAGAAGAACACAAAAATACATTACATGAATAGCGGGATAACTACAGAGAAAGTTATATTTTCTGAACGACAAATTCGTACCTTGACCACGGTGAACATAAACTTCTGATCCTCCTTAAAATGGTTGACAAGAAGTGAGAAAAGTACAGCTGTTTCGGGAACTGCGTTCCTTTCGGTGCATGTTGCTTTCTTTGCGTCGTCGATCAATTTCAAACCGTTATTGGCCATTTGGAGAGCTGGAGATGGTTCCTTTTCCGAAGCCTTTGCTTTATTGACCTGGCGCTTGTACGTTACTTTGAAGTAACTTATGATCGTTTTTGCTCGTAGCTGAAGTGCACTACTCCATGCTTCCTTCAATTCTTTGGACACCAACCGACTGGCATGTGCAACGAGGAAATTGCCATGAAGCAGATAAGGCCAGTTTGCCAACAAGAGTTCCAAATTTCTATGTTTTGCAGTGATTGCGAGCCTTTGGGAGGGATATGTTTCATCCATCAAAGCGAGGCACGTGGCTTCATCATCTGTCTCTTGAGTCTGGTGAAGCTGAAGAAGCTGTAATCTTTTCTTCTCTTGACTTTCTTTGGTCTCGTTTTCTGGTAGAAGCGGCAGATAGTCCGTGCACCCGTACTCGTCACATTTTCGAGAGATCGGACATTCAGCAGCTTCGTTAATCTCATTGTCGTCTTCTTCGCCTAGCATCGCGCTGCGCCTTTTTGGAACGAGGTCTTTCTTATACATAATGGCATTATATATCGAACACTTCAACGTCTCGTAACCAGTACCAACGACGTTTCCTTTAATGGTATCTTGGAACGATTTCGGATACTTTTCTACTATCTGTTTGGCGACGACGTCAACCGTTTTTCGGCGTATATCCTTCGTGCAGCATGTAATCGACTATGACGGTGATCATCGCTCGCTTGTCCGATGGAATCGGGGGCTTCGACTCGATACAGGCTTTCGTTAAACTGATGGGGAATTTCTCCCAGATACTCAAGTGATCAACAACTTCATCAGCATTCACGGACCTAGAGCAGTGAGCCGTGCCTTTCAACAAAAGAAATAGGAGCTAAGAGTCATTTTTTAATTTTCAAATATAGGTATATTCGCTACAATAGTAGTTTTCGATACAAGTGCGATAAAACTTTTTCGATAAAACGATAAAACGAGTGTAAGTTCCGAACAAAACTTAGTCACTCGGCCTCGCTTCGTGCCGTTGTGCCGCTCGATCCGACTCGTGCAACCACTTTCCAACCTTCGCCGAAAGTCCGCTTTTACGCACTAATATCGCAAAGTACTATTCTCTCGCCTTAATTCAAGTTTTTTTTTCGATAATTTCACGTTTAAACTACATTTTTGTGTCCTATTTATCGGTGACATGTACATGCTGTTGTTCTAGTATTCTATTACTTGTTTACATCTACACTTTATATAGATTGTGTTACTTTGTTACTTTTTATCTACAACTTTTTGCGGGAGGACTCTAAAGTTTACAACTTTATATTTGTTATTACACCATGTGTTTTATATGAAACCAAGTTAAAGAACAGAATAATAGATTGCATTTTCAGATCGCATTATTTTACATCCGTTGCAAAATAAATTTCTATTAGATCTATTAAATTAAATTATTACAAACCGTTGTTCTGTTTACCGGATGGCCTGTTGACGTGATCTTCGTGATGCACAAACCCTTCCTTCGTCCAAGATTTGTCATCGGTCAATATCATTAAAGTCGTGGTACCTGCACCTGCTGCTAGTTCTACGAGGACATCATCTTCATCGATTTCAGTTCCGTCATCGTTCAGAACAACCTACATTTAAAAATATTAGTAACGAAACGTAGGAACGATTTTATATTGATGAACAGAAATCAGAATTGTAATGTAATAGTATATATTACGATATGAGTACGATGAAACTTTTTCGACATGAGTGAATTTGCGGTACCAACCGAGGGCGAGAGCTGCAATCACACGAGTTAAGAAAAAGTTTCTCGCACGTAAGTTTCGTATACAATTTTATTTTACGCATGCAAAAAGATTGACTTCCCGCTCGCGGAGCGAAGCGGAGCAAACATTCTCTAACTCTTAGAGGTTTAGAAGAAAAGTACGAATAAAACTGTGTGCGCGTCCGTATGCGTGCGGCGATGTCAGTTCTACATAACCTGACCATACAACGGCAACTGCACACAGACGCTAATCAATATAACCGCTACTAATAAAATAGTCAATTCCAACCAACCGCATCTCTACACATGCCTACATTTAAAATAGCCGCATCTCAACGTGCATTTTCACATCTGAACATCAACACTGTCACGAGACACAATTATAGCGATACCCACCACGGCAATAATGTAAAACATTTGCCGGATTTTACATAGTCACATATTCACAAACATATCAACGTGAGTCCTTAAGACATTACGATCTATCGACGCACGTTGGCTTGTGAGTTGCTAACAGTGTAGAATTAGGCGAGTTTTGTTATCGCATAACTGAGAAAGAGACATGCGTAAAGCGAAACTATTTCTTCATATCACCCCTGCTGTGCAAAAGAAAGCGATATCATGCATGCGCAAAATGAAGTATTAGTGACCTTGAAATTTTCTCCTGTCAAGTTTAATTTTGATTTTGCTTTGTCAATTAGCTGGTCCAAGTTGATCGCCGTCACCAGTTTTTTATTAGTCCGATCATGGGGAACGACTTTAAAGACTGGCATTGTCAAGTTATCTGTAAATATTTCAATTAATTAAAAATCATTAGTCCATACATTTTATGACAAATGCAGCTAATATACGTATGAGTCCCAACATGTACGTGGAGACTACATTATATTCGTGGAGGAAAGTAACTTATGTTTACAAAGTTGACTCGTGTGACAACTATCATAAAACAATTGAATTGAAAACAAATTACGATGTTCTAGTTCTGAATGACCACGATGCGTGTAAATCGACCCTTTTCTATACCAAAGTGATTCATACGAAGTCGATGTTGCTTATACATTCCGGACGTATGGTATATTAAAATACCAAATAATACTGGAAATCAGTTAGATACACTGAAAAACGAAATAGCCTTGTAGATTCTTTCATGGCTGAACAAATTCTGACTGTGAATAGTTAAAGTTGTATTCTACAACGTTATATCTACTAGAGCTTCTTAGATTCGAATAAAGAAATAAATAAATAGTCGTTGCTGCTAAGCGTAAATTTATTTTTTTCTTGTCAAGTACGACTATACATGCGTATTGCTCAAATTGAGCGGTTTTCTAGAACATATACGAACATAGATAAGCAATCAGTACTTTATGTCAGTATTTTTTTCAGTATTTGAAGGCTTAATTGACGCATTTCACTTTTTCTTGTGAATTACAAAGCTTCATTGCCACGATCGACTGAAAATAATAGCATTCCCCCTATTGCCTTCACTCACGCATACACACGTGTTTTTGTATTCACCTTATACGTTGTTTGTAGAATTACAAGCTGTGTCGAGTTAGAGCATGATTGGGCTTGACACATAGCATGTTCCCAATTTTGTAAATATGTAGTGACTCCCTGCTTGGCAACGAATCATTTAAAGGGAGACATTCGTATCGTACGCAAGTTCCGACTTCGTATGCGCGGAGATGTGGACGGAAGATTGTTTGAAGAATTTCAAAAACTGCAAATACGCTTTCTTCGTCGCAGAGTAACAAGGAAATCCTTCCTATTTCGATCCCGTATTGGTATCCTTGTTGATGAACAAACAGAGCATCTCCTGTTTTGTACCTGGTACCTTTTATGACTATTTCGTCACACTTTTCGCAATTGTATTGTTGTATTTCCTTCAGAGCAGTTTGAATAGCTTCATTGTACATACTGTAACGGCCGAGCGAATGAATACACGGGATCTTTGTTTTTGGGGCGGATATTATTGATTATAAAAGCTTTTGGTTATTCCGATCGATTTGTTTCGCGCACGTCTGCTCTCTGTCAAAGTCTCGTCAAGACACTCGTCTGTCAAGATCGCTGTGAAGTCGCTCAACTATTCGTTTGTCTATTGTTATATCCGGTGTCCTTGTAAATAGTCAGCTAAACCCGTTACAATACTGATATTTAGCATTGTAGTGCCTTTCATCTCCAGAACGGATCTTATGTCTGCCCCGCACCGAAGAAAGCTTTGCAAGAGCTCATGCTTTTCAGACATGGACTTCGTTATGTTAATATAATTGCGCGAGAATCGCAGTGCTCGCTTGAAGTAAGAGTGCTTACTCTCGAATCGCATTGTCCAAACTTTCATTAATGGCCCAAACTGCAGGATAAGTTCCGGGTAATGCGTTAGGTAGTGATGTTTTGGTCTAAGCTTTGGCTTAAAACTCATCCGCAGTTCGAGATATTCCATTATGATTGCATCAAGGTATGGCAAATAACATTTGTGGATAGTCGGGGCGCATACAATTTCGATGATTTCCGTTAATAACAGGATGCAACGCCATACTCTATTATCCGGGTTTATGCTTTTATGGTCAATTATCAGAGGAAACAGTTTGAGAAACATCCAAATCTGCCAAGCGCCTCCGACTATTCGTTGCTTTTTTTGTGAAACCAAGCAAGGCTTATCGCGATAATCTTCACTCGAGTATGAAAACGATTCGATTCGTTTATTCAGCGATGCATATGAGAAGCAACCTTCCTTTTGCAAGTGATCGACATATAGTTTCATGTCAAATGCTACGACTCCCTCCAACAGATCGTGACCGAGACACGGGGGCAAACCTGGAGCGCAAACGTGGTAATTTGTTAAATCGTTAAAAGCGGAGTTAAATTTTATACCGTGATAACTTTTCGCATCTCCTATATTTTGTAATGCTTCTTCGTATGACTGGATAGTTCTTGATTCATACTTTATCATAAGATTTCTGTTGTCATGGAATGCATCACGCGTTATTAAACAGTAACGACAAAAAAACGTTGATGTGCTAACATTTTCAACAAATCCACCTAACTGATGGCTGCCGAGATTGTCGCCTGTAATGAAAACAACTGCTCCTTTGACAATTTTGCCCGAAGGTAATTCGATGCCAACCGTTTCGATTTTCTTCAAGTCCTTAATTATTCGGCCATAGACTTTTTCATGGTTAAATTTTTTTTCGTTACATAGCGCAACAAGTTTGATCGAATCCACGTGAGATCTGGTATGATCATTCAGGTTTCCCACGCTCATGTATATACCGAGAAGTTTATGTTTTTGCACTGCGGTTCCAATGGGGTTGACAACTTCGAAACCGTCTTGATACATAATCAATTTCAAAGCTCCGGGATTCTCCTTGAAAAACAGGGACTGCCGAAAAACCAAGCCGTCCGTAAAATCACGTAGAACATCAGTGTTGGAAATGCTGGTTGTAGTGGTGAACTCACTTGCAAGTGATATATCCGAGAATAGTTGCTTCAGTGTATCCTCTATAGGGACATAGTGGAAGCAGCTTTTTCCATTCTCGTTCTCTTCAATGACGACTTCTATTGGTTCCACGTATGCAAATTCTTTTTTGTAGAATTGGCGTCGCCTGTACGTTGTTTTTAAAGTATTAAAGCTCGCTTCGAATGGGTCATTTTTGAAAACGTCATCCACTATAACGTTAACGTTGTCCGACGTCAAACCTTCGTTCAGTAAACGAGACATTAAATTGTCTTTGACAGCTTCTTGGCTTAGCTCGTGGGTACTGAATGATGCGGTAACGATATTCTGAATAGTAGAGGACGGAAGTAAAAACTTACATTCCAATTTTAAATACATCTGAGCTACTTTCAATAAAAATGGGTCTTTGCAGGATTCCGTTTGGAACCAATCCGAAACCTCGTTAGCCAAGACATTGTCATAGTTTGGAACTTGAAAATTTAAAAGATTTTCATCGTCGCCATCGAAGCAAGAACTTCGCCGTGCGATTCGTAATTCTTCCTCCAGTGTATGTCTTGGGCTTATTGCGGATACAACCTTGTGTTTTTTTGTTAAATGACTGGTGAACGAATTCAAACGACTATACGTTTTCTCGCAGCCTTCGTATGGGCACTGAATTATTTCATGTGCTGCAATATGACTTTTCAGGTGCTTAATAAAATAATGCCGATTGTCCCATTCCTTTCGACATAATTCGATCGAGCAAACAAACTTTGCGTTTTGATTCGGTCTAACTGCGAGTTGTGTTGTTGGTTGTAGTACAGTACGTGTGGCTCGAGAATTATGTATGCGTCGAAGATGGGACCGAAGTGAAATCTCATGTTGAAATGATTTCGGACATCTGTTGAAACCACACCAATATCGATTTGTTATATTGGAGTGGAAAGTCCGATGTTGTAGATACAGCTTCAGTCGGCACGAGGTGAACTCGCAAAATTTGCAGCGGAACATTGCAGACTGCGCATGAACATCGTTCGTCCGATATCAGAATGTCGACATCAGTATCAGGACCTAAAAAATGTACTATCAAGTTACAATGTAAATTAATGCACCGAGGGAAAAGCTTTATTTAAGAATCATTCCGAACACGAAGCAGGGTTTCTGATTTCCACGAAAACAATTCAGACAAAACGATCATTTGCCATGCGGTAGCAACATAGCAAAGTATAAGCAAGTAAGTAAGTAAGCAAAGACCACAATATATGTGAATTTCAAGAATATAACGTTCAAGGAAAAGGCTCTTTGATCAATAATATGATCCAATAAACCTGCCACAATGAGAGCTGCAGAAGAACGATGGGGGCAGAGTTGCAACCCAAATGTATCAAGAGATCAGTAGAAATGAGGTGATAATTATAAAGAATAAGTCAACCAGGCAGGAGAATTCATAACAGGAAAATTCGCGGAAAGACGGATAATAAATTAATCTCTCTTTATTACCAGCGGTAATACAGAGAGAGGGTACTCGCCAATCGAGAAAATCGGGGAACGAGGAATAGTGTAGAACGAAGCCGATACGGCGATGCGAAGACGATATTAACAGTCATCGGTGTGATCTAGCGATGCAAAGGTAATGCCGAGCGAAAAGACCGCTTCTATAGAAATATAGCGTAGTGACATCTAAAGCTTAAAGAACTCAGTAAAAAATTAATTCAAAGCGTAGGAGAAAGGAGACGATATAAACAGGTACAGACTGACGGCGTTGGACGCGTGGTCGGTGTATCGCAACGGCGGTGTCCCATATTAAGCTGTGCTTAACACGCAGTCGGGACTGAAATAGGTTATCGCTTAGCGATTTAATAATTTGCAAGACAACTGTTAAGGGAGGCCGTTTTTCTGAGTTTCTGATGTATTCTCATACAGCAGAAATTCAGTAAAAATATAGTCGCCTGTATCGCCGCGATTTTCAATACTTTTCCTGTACCCTCGTGCAAATGCGATACAGAAATGCATTAGGAAAGAGTAGCTGCGAGTCACACTCTGACGGGCAACTTGAGAAATAAAGTGTGGAATGAGTAGGGTGGAAAAACGAAAAAGCCTGAAGATGGTATACGTGTCGGAATCAAATTAAAAAATATAACCAAGCTGAGTTGTTTCGTATAATACACAGTCAAAGCAAAAAGGAGCGAATGTTAAAGATGAAAGACGAGTTAGGTGGAATGAGACTGTCGAATAAAGTACAACCAGAATAGCGCAGGTACGAAAGAAAATCACTGAATTCGGGGCAGAGGTAAAAATATTAAAAAAAAGAACATTAGAAAAATCAAGGATATAAAGTTGAATGGAAAACTGAAAAATAGGTAATGAAGTAAAGTTTTCACCAGAAAAAATGTGGAAATACCGTTCATCACATATTAGAGTGAAGTACCAATATACGTGCGATCGAGAGAGTTTTCGAAAAGGTATTGAGGCAGAAGAAAACGACAAAATGCATTAATTAGGGCATAATAAATGAATGCATCGAGTGCGTCAAATAGCTATATCGAAGCAACATCCCAGCGAATAGCGCGAAAATGTAAAGGAGACTTTGTTACAGCAATTCCACTCGGAGAAAAGAAAGGTATAACAACAAAAAGTGTCGAATTTGCGGCACGACGACAATCTTTCAAACACCTGTAGGACGGCAAAAATATTATTGGCGTTGCAAAACGCACGTCAGGCGAGGCATCGTGTTCGCCATGTACTGGAGATAGAACACGGCTTTCGCCATGTACTCAACGCATTAGAAAAGAAGCTGATATGTAATAGTCAATCAGATCGTATCCCACATTAATTTCAAACAGTATGATTATGTGGACAGAACTGAGGAAACGTGCGATCATATGTAGAATAAACACAAAACATGTTGGAATATTTGAAATATGTACAACATATTTCAAATATTCCGTCTCAGGCAATACAAATTTATACTCTGTTCAATACTCGTTTTAAATTTTTATTTTTATTATCTTTTCGGTTGCTTTAATTTTTTTTTCGTCAATTATGAATGAATTTAAACTAGAAATTTCCGTTTTTTTTAGCAACACAAATTATTATTTTATTACCCGATAGAAGCTTTTTGAATTAATTGAAAAATCTCGAATTTGTTTGCGTATCGGCGTGCCACGCGGTTACCAGTGTTGTACAAGAGGTTATGTCGGCCGGTGACATTTTTCATTGTAATCTCGCAGTTTTAATGGTATAACACGACAAGAATTGGCGATGAATCGGAGGAATCTCCGTTTTTCAAACTTTTGGCGACTGCATTTTAATGAGACACTAGCGATCGGGCGCTTCGCGCCCGACCGCTAGATTAGTTTAGGTTTATTTTTATTATAACTTCGTATCGAGTTTTGGACGTTCAACTAAAATCGTAAATTCTCGAAATGAGTAATGTTCATTTTTCTTGTGCGAGGGCGCGAGTTATAGAAGTTCACTAGTTTATATCTCATTTAATTGAATTGTATGTATGTATGTATGTGTCTTTATTGGCTCCCCGAAGGGTTGCAAGATTTTTTCACAAGGTTGTCTCCTTGGTACACTTTATACATTTTCTTTTCTTTTCATTCAGTCTTCCTCTCTTACGCCATTTCCTTCCTCGCTGTCTCACACCATCTTTCTCACTCATCTCTACATTTCAGTTTCCTTTTGCACTCGCACCTCTCCCTCTCCGAGCCTATATATTTTCCTTTACATTCCTTCTTTCTGCGACATTCCTTTTCTCCTCGCTTCGCTTCGTCACTCTCATACCTGCTTTCTTACCATTTATCCGCCGCACGCTTCTTTCTCATCTCTCGTTTCACACTCTTCGCTCGCTTTTTCCTGGCTCGCCTTTCTCCCACTCACTCCATTCTCCTCTGCTCGTTTCGCTCTCCGTTCGCTCGCTGTTCTCCGCCCGCTTGCCGCTCCAAGCTCGCTCGATCGCCGCACCACGCTCGCTCGCTCTCCGTTCCGCGCTCGCTCGCTCTCCATTCCGCGCCCGCTCGCTCGCCGCTCCGCGCCCGCTCGCTCGCCTCTCTCCGCCCGCTCGTCTCTCGCCACGTCTCGCTCGCCTCTCGCCTTCTTTCGCTCGCACGTTCGCTCTCGCCTTCTTTCGCTCGCCCGCTCGCTCTCCCCTCTCTTCGCCGCTCCTCGCTCCACGCCGCTCCTCCTTCTTCTCTTCCTCTGTCCGCCGACTTCCGTTTTCACTCTTTCACTCCATTCCTTTTCTCTCTCTCTCCCTCATTCATTCCGTATTTCTATTCAATTTCCCATTTCTATTCCATTTCCCATTTCTATTCCGTATTTTCATTTCCCATTTCTATTCCGTATTTCCATTTCCCATTTCTATTCCGTATTTCCATTTCCCATTTCTATTCCGTATTTCCATTTCCCCGTTTCTATGCCCTCTCTCTCCCCTTCTTCGTTCCTTTTTGTCTTCTGCTTTACCCATGTTCTCTCTTCTTTCCCCTTTCTACTGTATCCACAATCGCTCTTCACTTTCTGTTTCCCGCCTTCTCTCGCTCTGTACACTCTTCCTTATCCTCCTTTCGAGTCCTACATTACCCTGTAATTATCCCACATTTCTCCTCCTCTCTTTCCCCGCTGTCTTCGCTACCTGTCTTCCCTTGTTGCCTACATTCCACGTTTCTGTTGTTCTCTTTCTCCTCCTCTTTCTCTCAATTTTCCACCCTCTTCTGACTTCCTACTCTACTTTCTGTTCTCCACTCCTCCTCTTATCACCCTCCATCTACCTTTCTCTGTCCGCCTTCAACCAGCCCGTTTTCTTACGCTTTCGCCGGTCCACCTTATTCGAAATGGCCGCCGGCTTGGCTGTCCATTTCCAACTTCTGCCACTCTCCGTACCCGTCTCCACCTATCTCACTTCTTCGTCTCCTTTCCCCTGCCCACCACGCCGTTTTCTAACCTCATCTCGTCCCTACTTTTCCGCTTCCTCTCTTTATTATTCTCCCTGTTCCTTAACCCTTCCCTCCTTTCTCACCTCTTCCCACCCTCTTCTAACCCTTTTTCCCCCTCTATCCTCTCTGCCCCCCTCTGCCGGCTTTCCGTATCTCCTATCCTCTCTCACTCTCTACCTTACCATTCCTTCTTTATCTCCTTCCACACTTCTTTCTACCTCCTGCTTCTTACTTTCTCCGCACCTGTCGCCACGTGTCTTGATCCTCTCCCGCGTCCCCCTTCCGCTCCGCCGTCTTTGCCAGTTTCCTAACCTCTTCTTCTACCTCATTTCTCCGATTAACCCTTTACTCTCCCACCGCCCTTCTAAACCTTTTATCACCGGCCCTTCCCTACCCCTTCCTTAATCCCCGCCTGCCCTTTTCTCACCTCCATATCACTCCAATCCTTTCCACTCCCTTCACAAACTCGCACCCCATCTCACCCGCGCCCACTCCATTCGCACCCGGAAACGGAAGTCTCTCATTTAATTGAATTGATTATGAATACAAAAAATAAACAACGGACTTATTATTAATATTTAATTTGCGTCCGCAGCCGACTTTATTCTACTGTATCACATTTGTTTGACCCTTTATACAACATATAATTTGAAATTTGATTTCCTTACTTATCACCTATAGAAAAAAGTATTGCATTAATTACGCAAAATGTACGTATAATATGAATTTCCATGCAAAATTAATTATTATATATTGTAACGGATTAATCTATTTAGTCCTGAACTGACACTTTTTCATCCCATTTTTCAGCGGTTATTTCTTCCATGAAAGCCGCCTCGAAAAAAATCAGCAGTACTTGTATCAGATGTGAAATTTTGTCAGCTTTCCAAATCCGTGATCAGAATTTTCAAAAAATGTACTTTGTCAATGTTCTATTTGTTTATTTAAAAAAAAACGCTTTTTTTCGCTCCAATATTTTTTTTACCAACATTTTCTTATCGAAATTCGACCGGTACCCCTCCGGGGGGTCAATATAACGCGTCCATGGACCCTAATCTTCAAAACCCTTACCTAATAATTATGGATTTCAAGATAGCGGTGTCCAATATGGCGGCTTGAAGCCGAAAATTATCTGGCATTTCCTACTTACGCGGTCACAACTAACTTGTTTGATGGAATTCGCATGATAAGCAGTATATGAGGTATTCTCCGTCAACTCAGCCACTTTTTTTTTCGACCCACTCAGATCCATCTCATAATTTGCCACTGTTTACCTCTACTTGAAAGCCGTCTCTGTGAATTTTTTCAGATTTTTTGAGCCACGAACTTAGGATATCGTTATTTTTTTCCAAATCGATATAGCTTGAAACGGAGAGGTTTGGCAACAAAAATATTCATACAAAAAAACTTTCTTTTTTCATCAGTTATCGAATGCAATATGTGTTATATTTTTATTCGGGTTGCAAAGACTATTTTTTTAAACTAAAAATGAAAATTAATTTTTCTCGCACGGTCCGACACCTTCAATTTTGCTGTCAATTTTACACAATCTTCGATGACATTAGTGGGAAATACAGAAAAATCCACAATATGGCAACTGCATTTTTTGAGGGTTAAAAAAATGCAACTCTCAAAATTTTGCATAAAACCGGAATGCCAATTTTTGTGAATTCAATTTTTTTAACCCCCTAAAAAATCAATTGCCGCGTTGAGGATTTTTCTATACTTCCCACTAATGCCATCGAAGATTGTGTAAAATTGACAGCAAAATTGAAGGTGTCGGACCGTGCGAGAAAAATTAATTTTCATTTTTAGTTTAAAAAAATAGTCTTTGCAACCCGAATAAAAATATAACACATATTGCATTCAATAACTGATGAAAAAAGAAAAATTTTTTGTATGAATATTTTTGTTGCCAAACCTCTCCGTTTCAAGCTATATCGATTTGGAAAAAAATAACGATATCCTAAGTTCGTGGCTCAAAAAATCTGAAAAAATTCACAGAGACGGCTTTCAAGTAGAGGTAAACAGTGGCAAATTATGAGATGGATCTGAGTGGGTCGAAAAAAAAAGTGGCTGAGTTGACGGAGAATACCTCATATAAGGGTTTTTAGGGTCGCTGATTACGAATCCGTTATCAGATTAACCGAATTCGAAATGGCGGATCCAATATGGCGGACAAAAGTTTCCGAACTCCGTATTTTTTCGTGAAAATTCGTAGGTATGGGTTTTCGAGGGCGCTGATTACGAATCCGTTATCAGATTTGCCGAATTCAAAATGGCGGTCAAGTTTCCGGAGCCCGTATTTTTCCGTGAAAATTCGTAGGTAGGGGTTTTCGAGGGCGCTGATTACGAATCCGTTATCAGATTTGCCAATTTCAAAATGGCGGATCCAATATGGCGGACAAAAACTTCCGAATTCCGTATTTTTTCGTGAAAATTTGTAGGTAGGGGTTTTCAAGGGCGCTAATTACGAATCCGTTATCAGATTTGCCGGATTCAAAATGGCGGATCCAATCTCACGAAAAAATACGGAATTCGGAAGATTTGTCCGCCATATTAGATCCGCCATTTTGAATTCGTCAAATCTAATAACGGATTCGTAATCAGCGCCCTCGAAAACCCCTACTCTGCCCCTATTTCTGCACATTTTTCCATGTAAATAACAAGAAAAATCAAAATAAAGATATAAATCTGAAAAAATTCATACGTATTCCGAAAAAGGAACGAATCATTTTCATTGAAAAAAAAAGTTAAGTTACCACATATTTTGATGAATTATTTTTTTACAACAATTTGTTAGCAACATTTGGAAATTATTATTATGCAAATTAGTCTTTTTAGTGCCTATATTAAGTATGAATTTTTTTACATTTTTATAACATCGGGAAGTGTTTGTAATTCTTGACCGAATTTCTCGAATTTAGGCGAAATGAATCTCACTCGCTGTAGCTACCTTAAAACGAAAAGGACAACA
Organism: Itoplectis maculator; assembly: GCA_964034905.1. NCBI lineage: Eukaryota > Metazoa > Arthropoda > Insecta > Hymenoptera > Ichneumonidae > Itoplectis > Itoplectis maculator. The sequence goes on from CAXITY010000189.1 coordinate 250,882, forward strand.
TTATTATAATGTATATTCTTATCTATCTTGAAAGTTGTAATATGACGTTAAATAAAAAATATCGTTTTGATCCAGATAAAAATGTGGATATGTCATGCCAACATGCGCCGATATATTTATGATATTCTTCGTTCGTGAGCTCGGATGCACAAAAAAATGACAAAAAACAAATCGATTTAAACTAAAAAAAGCGGTATCTCTTCTCCAAATGCATCACTTCTCCAAATGCATTTTGTGCTGAAATTTTTACGAAAATATCCAACCGGCGCCGGTATAATTGTTATATTCTTCGTTTGTGAGCTCGGGCACATTGAATGATGGCAAAAAAATCGATTTATACTGAAAAAATGGACATGCCATCACTTCTCCAAACGCACTTTGTGTTAGAATTTTTACGAAAATATCCAACCGGCGCCAGTATGATTGTGATATTCTTCGTTTGTGAGCTCAGACACAGAATAATGTAAAATAAAATCGATTTCGACCAAAAAATGAAAATGTCATCACTTCTCCAAACGCACTTTATGCTGAAATTTTTACGAAAATATTCAACCGACGCCGGTATAATTGCGATATTCTTCGTTTGTGAGCTCAGACACATAGAATAATGTAAAAAAAAATCGATTTTGACCAAAAAATGAACATGTCATCACTTCTCCAAACGCACTTTATGCTGAAATTTTTACGAAAATATTCAACCGACGCCGGTATAATTGCGATATTCTTCGTTTGTGATCTCGGGCACATCGAGTAGTGCCAAAAAAACGCCAGAAATAAAAAAAAAATATGCGTGGATTATTATATATAATAATAATAATGAGGCACAGTGTGGCACGGCGAATATCACGGAGGTTTGTGGTGCGTGAATTGCGAAAGGCGCAGTGTTGCATCGACATTTATTTCGTCTGACTAATTACGTGTGAACTTCTGATCGAAAAAAACAGATACTTCACAATTCATGGACCACGATACTCCGTCATATTTGCCGTGCCACACCGAGCCCCGTGCAACAATGTACCGCACTTTCCTTCACATAATAAAATATCACTCACATGACACGTATTCCTGACGACCGACGAGCGATCGCGACAATGTTTACTAGCGAGTCTTCCCGTCCTGTTTACCGGCGTGCGTGGCTCCTGGTCTCGTGCGCAATATGGACGCCGCCGACGAGCGCGCGTCGTTGCCTCTCGCTCGCGACTTGGATGGCACTGGCGCGCGTACCGAAGCAGCGGCTTCGCGCAGGCGCACAACTGTTAAAACTAGAAAACACTTGTTATAAGCAATTATGTACAACATATCTCAAATATTCCGTCTCAGGCAATACAAATTTATACTCTGTTCAATACTCGTTTTAAATTGTTATTTTTATTATCTTTTCGGTTGCTTTAATTTTTTTTCGTCAATTATGAATGAATTTAAACTAGAAATTTCCGTTTTTTTTAGCAACAAAAATTATTATTTTATTACCCGATAGAAGCTTTTTGAATTAATTGAAAAATCTCGAATTTGTTTGCGTATCGGCGTGCCACGTGGTTACCAGTGTTGTACAAGAGGTTATGTCGGCCGGTGACATTTTTCATTGTAATCTCGCAGTTTTAATGGTATAACACGACAAGAATTGGCGATGAATCGGAGGAATCTCCGTTTTTCAAACTTTTGGCGACTGCATTTTAATGAGACATGAGGCACAGTGTGGCACGGCGAATATCACGGAGGTTTGTGGTGCGTGAATTGCGAAAGGCGCAGTGTTGCATCGACATTTATTTCGTCTCACTAATTACGTGTGAACTTCTGATCGAAAAAAAAACAGATACTTCACAATTCATGGACCACGATACTCCGTCATATTTGCCGTGCCACACCGAGCCCCGTGCCACAATGTACCGCACTTTCCTTCACATAATAAAATATCACTCACATGACACGTATTCCTGACGACCGACGAGCGATCGCGACAATGTTTACTAGCGAGTCTTCCCGTCCTGTTTACCGGCGTGCGTGGCTCCTGGCCTCGTGCGCAATATGGACGCCACCGACGAGCGCGCGTCGTTGCCTCTCGCTCGCGACTTGGATGGCACTGGCGCGCGTACCGAAGCAGCGGCTTCGCGCAGGCGCACAACTGTTAAAACTAGAAAACACTTGTTATAAGCAATTATGTACAACATATCTCAAATATTCCGTCTCAGACAATACAAATTTATACTCTGTTCAATACTCGTTTTAAATTTTTATTTTTATTATCTTTTCGGTTGCTTTAATTTTTTTTTTCGTCAATTATGAATGAATTTAAACTAGAAATTTCCGTTTTTTTAGCAACAAAAATTATTATTTTATTACCCGATAGAAGCTTTTTGAATTAATTGAAAAATCTCGAATTTGTTTGTCACTCGGCCGGTGACATTTTTCATTGTAATCTCGCAGTTTTAATTCTATAACACGACAAGAATTCGCGATGAATCGGAGGAATCTCCGTTCTTTAAACGTTTGGCTACTGCATTTTAATGAGACACGAGGTGATGTTTGGCACAGCGCATATCACGAAGGATTGTGGTGCGTTAATTGCGAGATGAGCAGTACTGCATTGATATTTATTTTGCCACACGAATTACGTGTAAACTTCTGATCGGGAAATACACAGCACTTCACAATTCATAGATCACGAAACTCCGTCATATTTGCCGTGTCACACCGAGCCTTGTGCCGCAATGTACCGCACTTTCCTCTACATATGAAAATATCACTTACATGAAACGTATTCCTGACGACCGACGTCCGGTCGCGACAATGTTTACGAGCGAGTTTTCCCGTCCTGTTTACCTGCGCGCGTGGATCCTGGCCGCGTCGCGATCTGGATGGGGCATAGACAAGCGCGTGTCGTTGCCTTTCGCTCGCGACTTGGATGGCACTGGCTCGCGTACCGATATAGCGGCTTTGCGCAGGCGCACATTGGCACACATGCAAGCGTTTTTCATACAATTTTTAAACTATATTGTACTTGCTCTAAGGGGTATGCGCGCCAGATGTGAGATTCAAAATAATGATTTTTTAAATCTTCTGTTAATAGCAACGATGTGCTCGCTTCGCTCGCAATTGCTTTTCGTTTATGTTTTCTTGTGGCTAATACAGTCGTTTAAAATGCGCGCGTACCTCTGCAGCGGCCATGACTGTGTTAAAGGCGTTTCCGGTAATTCGACTTTCGATTGCTATGTCCTTTTTAAAAGAGGATTGAAGTTGCCGGCGACCAATAGAATCGCTCGATAGGCGGCTTCAGTAGTTTGACTTTCGATTGTCATGTCTTTTCTAAGAAAGGACTAGCAACAAAGCGCTTGGTTCTCCTGCGCTCCTGTTATTTTTACGTTGCACGGCTCGCTACGAACAGGTGTTCTGCACGCGCCTTTTCCCTGTGGCCACTACAGGCATTCAAAACGCGCGCGTGACTACGCGGCGGCCATGACAGTCCGAATCGATATATCGAAGCCGCCGCTAACCAATCGGAACTCTCGAAAGGCGGCTTCAGTATTTCGACTTTCGATGTGCCATGTCCTTTTTACTAGTGGGTCAATTAACATACGAGTGAAAATTAAATATTTTGTTAGCAATGTTGATTTCTTAAGTTAAATTAAGTTTAGAGTCGAGCTCGTTACAGCTCCAAGTCTCGGTTCGTTGTTCATCGTCAAACATTTACTCTTCACAAGCTATTTAACTTGATTTCTAACAGTTTCTCTCGCAAACAGTCAATAATGGCGCGCTACGACGGCGGCAAATTGTTGTCCGAAGCGAGACCTTCACTTGCTGTGATAATAAAAAAAATCCGCGTACCCTTCCCATGTCTGACAGTGTCGAAGAACAACATGGACCTCGATGAAAATCATCACTACTGAGTGAACTTGATTACTACTATTAAAAAGGAATTTTAAATATACTTACCTCATTTGTCGTTAATAAAAAGACCCATATTCCCCGAAAAAATCAGGGAAAAATGGTTAAATAAAATTTGTTTGTTGCAACTTAATTCGTTTTTTTAACATTCTGAGGCACTGTTGGAAATTGCGGCTGTTTCACTGCAAATACTGCAACCAGTAGCAGCGTATATTGTTACCGTTCGTACCGCTTGTAATCTTAACGCACCATCTCGTTAACGTTTATATTGGTGCTGCACATTCAGCTAACTAAAAGCACTTATCGGTCAACTCTATGTACAGTGATCAGAGATCTGACACAGAATGGACCGAACAAATCACATGAGTTTCTCCAACACGTAACGTGCGTGCCTGCCAATTGTTACTTATTTTTTTTACATTATCCAACAATACAAAATTCTAACGTCCAGTGTGTTCTTTCATCACCATAAGTATACGCACGTACACGTTGCCACGCTTCTTTACGAGGTTTTTCAATATTTTGCTTCTACATCCATTTCATCTCTCTAGAAGATATATACATACAAAATATGTGAAAATATGTATTCATTTTCTCGGGAATATGCATATAATATGTAAACATACATTTTTAGATTTTTTTTTATAATAATTTCGTATCAAAGTATGTGTTGTACATTTAGTTTTGAATCAAATAAATGTATTATGAATTCTCTGTTGTTTTTATGTGCCAGTGTCGAGGAAATGCAAAACATCCCAAAAAAAAATCTCTTGCAAAAAAAAATTAACTTGCAAACAAAACATTCTCTGCAGAAAAATCTCTTGTAAAAAAACCATTAAAAAAAATTCATTGCAAAAAATATTTTCCAAAAATATGAAACCAAATCCACCAAATTTACACAAGCCAAGTGGAACCTTGTGTAAAAAAAAAAAAATTGGCGTGCAGCGTTTGCACCCGTACGTAGTCCATTGAAATGCGGACGGGTCAACTCCTGACTACAAGCCGCTGGAAACCGCTCCTCAAAACCGCTAGCACGCTAATTTTTTTTTTTTTTTAGGCTCCGTCAGCTTATCGGTGACTGCAAAAAATTATTGAGCGAGTCAAATTTGGAGAAAGAATTTTGTCACGCTCAACAGATTTCAGCTGATATCGATAAGCTGACGGGGCCTGTGGACAGCTCCATCAGCTAGTCGTTGGCTGGACGGAAGTGTCAAGCAAGAACACTTGACATTTTCCGGCAGCCACCAACTTGCTGCAACAGCTACCCATAGGCTTTGTCAGCTTATCGGTTACTGCAAAAAACTATTGAGCGAGACAAATTTGGAATAAGAAAATCTTGTCTTGCTCAACAGATTTAATACATAATTTACCTGCTCGTGAGGTTAGAATCACATCCGACGTCGTTGTTATCGTTGTCTTGAAAATAATCCTCCGTGGTTTCGCTACTTACTGTCATCACGCATTTACACACTTTTTTATTGATTAAAAAACCCGAAATTTTTACCGTGTATGCTGGCGGCAATAGCTACCCGCCGTTTGTACGTACGCGCCTGACGTAAACACTAGCGCAATCTTTCCTCGGTTTGACGTCGGACGGACAGCCGCTGCTGTGTGTGTCACATGTATAACACACGAATATGTATCTTTATTGCTCATAGAAAGAGTACATGAAGAGACTCTTGCAGCAAGGGGGTTTACAATAGAAAAATGTATGTAGAGAATTCAGGTTCCGGGCGTATACACGAGGTCCGGGTTGAATTAATCCTCCAACGCGAAAGCTCTTAACGTTAGGCTTTTTATGACGAAATGTGTGAGAGTTTGGCAGGTCCGCAGTTTCATGTCTCCCAAGAATGAAGCGAGGCTGTTTTCGTCCATTGTCTCCAGCGAGTTGACTTCACGGAAAAAGTGTCTGCGGTACGGGGTGTAGAGCGGGCAGCGGACCAAGAAGTGAAAGATCGTTTCATTCTCGTTCAGATTGCAGCCTCGACAGACAGAACCAGGGTCTAGCTTGGCGATTTTTCTCCTGTACGTAAGATAGCACATGTGCTTGGTGGCTAGACGTATCTGAATGAGCACACGTCTTGTTGCGATAGGTAGGCGAAGTCCTAAAAACTTTACGGGTCCTTCGTCGAGAGTCCTTGGGATCTTGAGTTGGCAGGTATCCGAGTTTCTCCATCTGTCCCAATCTTTTTGTCGTAGTATTGTTTCGTAGTTCGCAAATACCTGCGTGTATCTTCGGGTCCAGGCGATATGATCAGGATTATCCCAGAGATCTAGTGCCCCAGCTTCTTCCAGAAATTCCTTAAATTGTGCGGCCCAGTTAAGCTTGGTTTCCGCTGGATATCTTGTCGCTAGTTCTTTGAGCCTGTGCATGCAGATCTTAGGTAGGCTGGTATTATCCATCTTGAGGACTTTGATGTACCAATTCCAGGTTAAACGCAGCGCCGCGTGCGAAACTTTTACAAGACCCAGTTCGAGTCGAAGGGCCCAGCTTGGCGTTCCCCTCGGAAGGTACAGAAGTCGTTTGAAGAAGTGTGCCTGCGCTTGTTCGAGGTAGTCACAGTAACGCAGGCCCCAGGCGGGGAAGGCATATAACAGAGTGGAAGTAACCAGACTATCGTAGAGTTTGACGTACGCTCCCCATGAGTCACTCTTCGCCTTGGCCAATATTGCGATGGATGTTCCCGCGGCTACCTTGGCTTTGTTGACAGCTGATTTCGCGGCATTTATGCCCATAGATGAAGTAGATACGGGTATTCCAAGGTAGTCATACGAGTTGACAATCTCAATGCTTTCTCCCTTATATGTGGTGTGAGTTAAATTGATGTCCCTTGGCCTGCCTTTGCTTTTGAAAGTGACAATTTTCGTTTTTGCTGCGTTCACGGTTAAGCCATTACAGTCGCAGAACTCTTCCAGGGTTCGAAGCTTCCTCATCAGGTCTACGTGCGAGTGCGCGAGTATTACGGTGTCATCAGCGTAGAGCAGCATGAGCAAGTCGGTGTAGCCGTCGATATTGAGCCCCCGGAGACCCTTGTCCCTGAAGAAGCTTTCGAAATCCGAAATGTACAGGAGAAACAGCAAAGGGCTCAGCGTCTCACCTTGCAGGACTCCTTCGGTTACATCAAACTCCTCGGAGAGGGATAACACACGAATATAGAGGGGACAAATCGGTGCAGTGGTGTGAGTGGGGTCAAATCACAAAATATGCCCAGATATCAGCATTGCCGCAACCGATTTTATTAAAACAGGTCTCATTTAAAAGAAAAAAATAAATAAAAAATATTGGCGCTGATACAATTAGCGTCCGTGACGTGTTTCTCCCGATAATTAGAGTTATAGACGAGGTGTGAGTGAGGAGGTAACGAGCCATGCATGTATATGCGAGGGGACATTTTCGCTCCGATGTGTGAGTGCGGACAAAACATTTTTGTCAGATCATAAATTCAAATGCCCAGATATTAGCATTGCGGGCATCGATTTAAATTAAACTAGGCTCATTGGGAATAGAAAAAAAAATATTGGTCTTGACACATTTGGCATCAACGATGTTTTACTCCAGATAATTCGAGTTAAAACTCCCTAGCAGACAAAAAGGGGCAAACGTCCGGATAAGTAAGAGTGCGCGGGCGTCTCAGTCGGTCGGAGAGTCGTGAAAAGCAGAATTAATTTTTTTTTTTTGGACTTGGCGTCGAGACGCTACCGCGTCTCTTGATGACGACCTCGGTCCTTAAGTCCTTAACCTCGGTTGGTTAATAAATTGTTGCATAAATTTTGGTTAGTAGGACTTGACTTACTAACCAAAATTTACGCAACAATGACAAAGTAACTTTAACCAAATTTCCTGTGAATTTCAATGATTTTTCATGTTTACAAAAGAGTTACCTATTTTTCATAAAGATCTTTATGAATTAATGCTCCAATGTACAAGTTGTGTAATTTGTAATGATTTCCTTAAATATAACCATGGAGGTACTCGAAATTCTGCAACTGGATCTGATTTTTAATACACATGGATCGAAATGTACGACCGAGTGCTTGAATATTATGGATTTTCCGTAATTTTTAGGTGCCAGTGTCGAGGAAATGCAAATGTCGTCCTCGGTCGACTATTCGAGCCCTACTATCTAAAGTGTACGCAACAACGACAAAGAAACTGTAAATAAATTTTCTGTGAATTTCGATGATTTTTTATAATTATACCGAACTTTTAATTATTTTTCATAAATGTGTCCATAAAACAATGCTTTAATAGACAAGTTTTGTAATTTTCAATAATTTCCTTTAATGTTACGACGAAGGTACTCGAAATTCTGGAACAGGATCAAATTTTTAATACACACGGATCGGAATGTACGACCGAGTGCTAGAATATTATGGATTCTCGGTAATTTTCAGGTGTCAGTGTCGAGGAAATGCAAATGTCGACCTCGGTCGACTATTCGAGCCCTACTAAATGAAATGTATGCAGCAACGACAAAATAACTTTAAAGAATTTTTCTGTGAATTTCGATAATTTTTCATAATTATACCGAACTTTCAATTGTTTTCATGAACCAATGCTTCAGTAGATAAGTTTTGTAATTTTAAATAATTTCCTCAAATTTTACTACGGAGGTACTTGTAATTCTGCAACAGGAACTAATTTTTAATACACACAGATTGAAATGTACGACCAAGTGCTTTTATATTATAGATTTTCTGTGATTTTCAAGTGCCAGTGTCGAGGAAATGCAAATGACGTTCTCGGTCAAATATTCAAGTACTACTAACGAAAATTTACGCAACACCGACGAAGTAACTTTAATCGAATTGTCTGTGAATTTCTATGATTTTTCATAAGTTTACAAAACAGTTAATTATTTTTCATAAATCTCTTCATGAATTAATGCTTCAATAGACAAGTTTTGTAATTTTTTATAATTTCCTTTAATGTTAACACGGAGGTACTTGAAATTCTGCAACAGGAACTCATTTTTAATACACATATATCAAAATGTACGACCGAGTGCATGAATATTATCGACTCTCTGTAATTTTCAAGTGCCAGTGTGAAAAGAACTAAATTGCGAGCACGGGCTATTTTTCAAGTTCAACTTGTTGAAATTGCTACAACAATGGGAACGTGAATGTAAAATTTTTTACTACAATTTCCCAGTACATGATGCACATTTCATGAACTTTTACATTATATTTCATAGCGGCGAATGAATTTTTTTTAAAGTTTATTAATTTTTATGAATTTGTCCATGAAACAACACTGTCATTATCAAGTTTAGTAATTTTTATGGACTGTTTTGCTATTTCTAATGCCCGGTGCATTATTTTTAGCAAAGATTTGTAAATTTACCTTGCAAAGTACACTGAAATTTGTTTAATGTACGAGTTTATTAAATTTCACACTCGAGATTACATTAAACTTACAGATTTTTTTTACAGTGTGTCAATTGACGAAATCGAAAAAATGGATAGCATTCTACATAGTAGGGATGGGCGATCTTCGTCGATTAATCGACGTTCGGTGTTGTTTTTTATGAATCATCGACTACAAAAAATCGAATATCAACCGTCGGTATTTCATCATCACTACTATACCGACCGATAACTCAACATCCTAGGGCCTTGGGTCCTCGTTGTAATTGGTCATTTCTTGTGGCCTCGCCCCCTGCGTTTTGAACGCGATAAATTTATACTCCACATTTTCTATTGACCATTTTATGGGTCATTTTTTATTGATTCGAATGACTTTTTATTTTTAAAAAATGACCGACATTGAACATTACAGAATTATATGGATATGAAAATACCGGTATTTTTATTTTTGGTAAAATGACAATGAAACTACCGTATCTTTACTTTACATCTGATAATCGAACAGGGCGAACCGCGCGCGATTTAATTAATCCGAATGCAGACGTTAGGAATGGAATCGTATAGATATTTTATGGATAGAAACGATCACACGAGATACGTAGGGTGCGCTTTCTCTTTTCCCACACTGGAGAAACTCATCACGACCAGCGGACCACCGGATGCAGGGAACAAAGGGACGCGCGTCTGGCTTTCGTTGCCAATTGAGATGGGTCACCAACGGAGGATGTACGTGACTTTTGGCCATTTTCAAGTCTACGAAAAGTCGCCGCTCGAGTGGACAACACGTGGTGACCAACGGGCCTCGGCTGGCGCCGATCGGCGCCAGGCCCGGCGGGCCAGACCGACGCGCTATCCCCGCTCCAGCCAGCGAAGCGGGGGTGACCAACGCTACCTCTGGGAGGAAGGACCGATGCGCCTACGGCGACCAACGATTGGTCAATGTTCACCCTGGAGGGATGAACCATCCCCATTCTACGACGGACGGAGATCACCGAAGCTCAGAACGATGATTTTATCGACAGAACATTCTTGACTGTTGTACGGAACGGACGTTGCACGCCTACTTTGTATTTTGCATTTCAATATATCGACAACGAGTAAAGTTGATTCTCACAACTTTAACGAAATGCGTAATCATTTCAACTCCCTTGAACTTCCCGCGCCTCCGAGCCGAACACTTCAGTGTTCCACGGGCGAAACGTGCCTTCGCGCCATCTCGCTCGCGATTATAGAACTAAAATATAAATTACCGGAAAAGTAGAACGTTACAATCCACATTTTTTTTCTACAAACTTTGTGCTGTGAAAATACGGTCACGAAAATTGCTCGTAAATTTGACCGGTTACAAATTTTTGTTGGTGAATTCACCATAAAAAATGAGCTCTATAAAGTTAGCCATACAACTTTAAGGAGAAAAAAAAAAAAATACTAATCGATTGGTGGACGTTTGGTGATGATTGGTAGATCAATTATATCGTTTCGAGGTCAATTGTTTAATTACAATAATTAAAAAACTAAACAAGGCCCAAAGTTAGCCAAACATTTTTTTTTTCTATCCAAATCGACTCTACTAGGGCTCATTCGACGCGGAATCGTTTGGTGATTACGAATAACGCAACCAAAACGTTTGGAGATCCTTAGTTTAAAAAAAAACTAATAAAATGAAGTTCCAATCGACAGAGCCGGATGACAACATGTGGACAAGGCTTTACGGTCGGTAAAATAGATATTTCCGAACCTTCAAAAAATACTAGTCGATTGGTGGTCGTTTGGTGGTGATTGGTAGATCAATTACATCGTTTGGAGGTCAATTGTTTGATTACAATAACTAAAAAACGAAACAAGGCCCAAAGTTAGCTAAACATTTTTTTTACTATCCAAATCGACTCCACTAGGGCTCATTCGACGTGGAATCGTTTGGCGATTACGAATAATGTCATTAAAACGTTTGGTGGTTATCCGTTTCGCTGATAAATGCAAAAAACTTAATTTGATGCGATAAACTTACTGATGGCCAGTGCCATAGTCGCACCGCACGGGTATGTTTAATGCCATCTGATATACTAATGAACGACCACCAAATGTTCTAATTAGACTAACAATTATCAAGGAACTGTTCTGCATCGATTAAGACTTCGTTGAGTCAAATCGGTTCGGAAATATCTATTTTACCGACCATAAAGCCTTGTCCACATGCTGTCATCTGGGTCTGACGATTGGAACTTTATTTTATTAGTTTTTCTTGAAAACTAAGGATCTCCAAACGTTTTGGTTGCGTTATTCGTAATCGCCAAACGATTTCGCATCGAATGAGCCCTAGTAGAGTCGATTTGGATAGAAAAAAAAAATGTTTGGCTAACTTTGGGCCTTGTTTCGTTTTTTAGTTATTGTAATTAAACAATTGACCTCCAAACGATGTAATTGATCTACCAATCACCACCAAACGACCACCAATCGACTAGTATTTTTTGAAAGTTCGGAAATATCTATTTTACCGACCGTAAAGCCTTGTCCACATGCTGTCATCCGGATCTGTCGATTGGAACTTCATTTTGTTAGTTTTTCTTGAAAACTAAGGATTTCCAAACTTTTTGGTTGCGTTATTCGTAATCGCCAAACGATTCCGCGTCGAATGAGCCCTAGTAGAGTCGATTTGGATAGAAAAGAAAATGTTTGGCTAGCTTTGGGCCTTGTTTCGTTTTTTAATTATTGTAATTAAACAATTGACCTCCAAACGATATAATTGATCTACCAATCATCACCAAACGTCCACCAATCGATTAGTATTTTTTTTTTTTCCTTAAAGTTGTATGGCTAACTTTATAGAGCTTAAAGAATGGTAAACTGCGTCTATATAGTTGTTAAATAACCGGTAACGAATTTTTTGGTAAAATTACAGCAACGTTGTTTCGTAAATTCACCGTATCTTGACGAGAATTCTTAATCACTAAGAGACTATATGACTTTATTACCGATGTCGTAAACTTAACACCGGTCACATACCGTTTTTAGGCACTCACGTTTTAAAAAAACGCACCAGGAGTGCCTATTGAAATCGCTTTCCTGGGTCTAAATTAGGTTTTAAAGGACAAAAATTGATATATTTCAAATGTATTAACTTTTTTTAGTTCAGATATCTTTAACATAGTAAAATACTGTAACGAGTCTCCGTCATCCACCTACTTTTTTCCTATCGTCTCGACTCCCGTACCTCTAACCCACGGGCCTGCATGCCTAATTTATCGCTTCCTGTCCCGCGGCTCAGCTCAACGCCGCGCGCTACATCTCCAGAGTTCCCTAAAACGCAGCTGTTATCGCCTGCCTGACGATCCCGCCAGTTACGCGGCCGACGTGACTTTTCCCCAAATTCCTTTCCTACGAGCCTTTTTATCGCTAGTTTCCCATGCATGCTCCACCTAATCAGACAACCGCCATTTCCCGGAATCCAGTCACACAAGTGTCCGCCTCCCGCCGAAAGTTCCAGACTCTTCTCAGATCCTTTTCCACGTCCCTTTATCGCCTGTTTCCCACGCTGGCTTTGCCTAATCAACTAACCGCCTTTCCCGGAAACCGGCCACACGTGCGCCTTTTCCCGTCGAACTTTCCAGATTCCCAAATTTCTCCCCACCACGCTCATTTCTCCTATCCCTTATAAACACCTCCCGCGTTATTTCGTGAGTCAGTAAGCCCGCAACAACGACACTGTAAGCTCGTCAATAAAGTCTTTGTAGTTTCAAAAGGGGTGTCAACCGCGTTTCGTCCGTCCAAATACCGCGCTTCGTAGCCGAGTTGGCTACTCCTCGAATAAAATCCTTCCCTCACCCATCCGCGACATCACAATACATATTCTTGACATAAAATAATAAGGAAATTGCATTACCAAAGATATTTTTTACTGCGGACCAGATTTTGTGTTACCCGGACGTCCGTATCACTCAGTGGCTCTGGACTGAACAGAACTAACAAGTTGAAATTTGGAATATTTCTTAGTCTAGCACTGGAAAGTATGCCCATGAAGTATGGTAATTTTCCAATAATTTTATACAGGAGTTTATTTCAAGAAAATTTGGGTTTTTGGGTCCCAAATTGTGTCCGGAGCCCAATCTCCGCTGTCAACCCAAAAATTTAGCTGAAACTTGCTACAAAATTCTAAAATACCTTAATGCTCATACACTTTTTTTAGTTTTTCCTTTACACTTTTTTTAAGGGGTGAATACCTATCACCAAAATTAAAAAATTACATTTTTAATTACGCATATGTGTACAAGTAAATATTTTCCCACTGCGTACTTGACTTTGGCTATAACTTGCAGCATACTCATATTTTATCTCAATTCAGATGTTTCTTCTCTTATATTTGCCATAAGATCATTTTAGAGTGGTAATTACCTGCATTAATACATTTTAATTAATTCATTTTTTTTAATTTGACACTTACGTCAACTAAAAATTTTTTTTCCTGAAAAATCATTACCCGCTGCGCATGTTAGAAGTTAGAAGGTCGAAATAATTGATTCCACAATGATTTCTTCATTAGTATATTTATTAATTGCACTAGTACACTTTAATTGTGAAGATAATTTATATTTAATACACCAAACTGAAATATGAGTGAACATAACCCAAACACAATATTCGTAAAACATGTTGACAAGTACATTATTATCGGAACTATACGCTTGACGTGTATATTTTTTATTAAATCATTTGTTGTTTGCTAATTTCCACTGGCACTTATTACTTTTTTCGCTGTTTTTTGTCTCTTTTCGTCTCTAAATGTTCACCTGTCACTGCAGATGTATCTCTCGATTTTATTTACGTATTCTAAATCACCACGTAATTACCACATAACAACTGCATTCACGGTTTTCTTAATTTCCTAAATGTCTTTTGCAAAACGACAACGTTTTTTACACTTAATTATTAAATTAATTAACAATGTTAAAAAAAAATAGAGCCGCAATCGCGTTGACTTTAACTTACTCTGGTAAAAGAGTCAGTTCTCAGTGGTCTGGTCAGAGCTGTATCGCGCGTGTCGCCTAATAAAAAAACTTTATATTCAATTATCTTTCCATAAATTTGTGATTGAACAATAAGATACGTATTGGATAAACGTGCAAACAATAAATGAATAATTAATTATCTTTGAATACAGCATTTCATAATAATACATGAAAAAAAAAAAAAAAAAAAAAAAAAAATTGCGAGCTGTACACCTATCTAGTTGTAAATGACCGGTCATACTTTTTGTGACCGTAAATTTACCAAAAAGAAAAGTGACCAGTAATTTCACATCTAAATAGTTGGATTTACCATATTTTTACGGTATGATTATCGAAAAAATTTGTGACGGTAATTCCACAACACCTGATTGCGCGAAATAAAATGACGTCATTTTACGGTAAAAATACGGTAATTTTTTGGTAAGTTTACCGCTCCAAGATTTAACGGTAATTCCACATCTCTAGTCTCGAGACAAGTCCAAGTACCGTGGAACCTCTCATAGCGTTCGAAATGCGGGGACATGTACGCTAAGTGAAGAGCCAATCAGGCACGCGAAACGTTCGTGCCTCTCACTCTTTCTCGCGAAATCATCCAATCACAGCGCTGGTACGTTTCCCAATGTACGCAATGAGGGTGTGCGCTATAAGAGGTTCCAGTGTAGACAAAACCTACTTTACCGACCGACACGAGACGCTTCAAGACTCTTTTACCGGAGACACCGTGTTTTGACCTCATTTCGATTGACACACATCGGTAATATAAATGAATAATGTATATTTTATATTGAATTATTTGTTATTTGCTTATTTTCACTGGATCTTATCACTGCATTCGCTGTTTTTTGGTCTGTTTTCGTCTCTGAATGTTCACTCGTCACTGAGGCTGATGTATCTCTCGATTTAATTTATTTATCATAAAACAATCGTAATCACCAAATTACAACTACGTTCACGCCCTAACAGTTCGGTCCAACCGTATACCGACTATGATCCCCACCGGGTCGTTTTAGGACACGGGATCAACTAGTATTTCATCGAAACCAACCACCGACCAACTGAGATTTAGTTGAGAACACGGTTTGTCGGTGGTTGTTTTCTTCAAAATACTGGTTGTTTTCGTGTTCTAAACCGACCTGGTTGGATTTTTCGTGGTTGGTCGATCTGCTAGGGCGGTTTTATTAATTTCTTATATCTTTTTTTTTTTTAACGATAACCCTTCTGTACACTTTATTATTTAATGATTTAACTATAATAAGAAAGTAGAACTTAATGACGATTTACGCCTTTTCAAGAGACACGATAGCGTCTCGAGACAAGTCCATTTCCACTACCTTACCGACCGATAACTCAACATCCTAGGGCCTTGGGTCCTCGTTGTAATTGGTCATTTCTTGTGGCCTCGCTGCCTGCGTTTTGAACGCGATAAATTTATACTCCACATTTTCTATTGACCATTTTATGGGTCATTTTCTATTGATTCGAATGACTTTTTATTTTTTGAAAATGACCGACATTGAACATCACAGAATTATATAGATATGAAAATACCGGTATTTTTATTTTTGGTAAAATAACAATGAAACTACCGTACCGTCTTTTATCCACATTTTTTTTTCTACAATCTTTGTGTTGTGAAAATACGGTCACGAAAAATGCTCGTAAGTTTGACCGGTTACAAATTTTTGTTGGTGAACTCACCATAAAAAATGGTAAACTGCGTCTATATAGTTGTGAAATAACCGGTAACGAATTTTTTGGTAAAATTACAGCAACGTTGTTTCGTAAATTCACCGTAACTTGACGAGAATTCTTAATCACTAAGAGACTATATGACTTTATTACCGATGTCGTAAATTTAACACCGGTCACATACCGGTTTTTAATCGTAAAATTACTGGTCATGTATACCGCTCACGTCTCTAGTCCGAACCGCATCGTGCACAGCGCGAAACCCGACCTCCGAACGGTACCGTGCGGAGCGCGAAGTGCGACGTCCGGATGGCATCGTGAAGAGCGCAAAGCGCGACGTCCGGACGGCACGGTGCGGAGCGCGAAGCGCGACGTCCAAACGCCACCGTGTAGAGCGCGAAGCGCGACTTTCGAACGGCATCGTGCGGAGCGCGAAGCGCGACGTCCGACCGGCGCTGTGCGGAGCGCGAAGCGCGACGTCTAAACGACCCCCTGCGGAGCGCGGAGCGCGACGTCTAAACGACCCCCTGCGGAGCGCGGAGCGCGACGACCGCGTGAGTGCCTTAAAGTGACACCAGGGAAAAATGTCCCGAAGGGACATTTTTGCCGCAGGGTCATTTTCGGGGGGTTTGGGGGGCGGAGCCCCCCAATGGGGGTTTTGGGGGGCGAAGCCCTCCAACAACAACCCGGCGCCCCGCAGGGGCGACCGGGTTGCTTGTTGAATTCTGTAAACTACGTCGTTGATTTTGGTTCTAACGACAAATGGTCCTACCCAATCTCTTTGTAACTTAGGGCAATTTCCTTTGACTTTATGGGGGTAATAAAGCCAAACCAGTTTCCGGGTTTAAAGGAAAGCATGTGTGACTTAACGTCAAATCTGGATTTCATCTTGTCGCTTTTAATTAGGAATCGTTTTCGGATTTGCTCATGCACTGAATTTAATTTTGTCTTTAGTTCGTCAACAAATTCCGGAAGATTGCTCGTTTTATTAGAGTCCTGATCGATCGGATTTCCTCGTAAAAGTTCTAAGGGAAGTTTCAATTCCCTTCCAAGCAAGGTCATAGCCGGTGAAAATTCTGTGGTCTCGTGTTTCGAAGATAGATACGCCATTAAAAAAAAGAGGAACCCGCTTGTCCCAATCCTTTTGATTCTCTGAAAAACATTTGGAGAGATACTGAAGAATGGTTCTGTTTAACCTTTCTACTAAACCATTGGATTGAGGATGCAAAGGCGTTGTCCTAGTTTTCTTGATTCCTAAGAGAGTCATAGTCTCCTTGAATAAATTCGATTCGAAATTTCTACCTTGATCAGAATGGATTTCGAGAGGAATGCCAAAACGAGAAAATACTTCGCAAACTAAAGTTTCAGCTACAATTTTAGCTTGGAAATTAGGAAGAGGGAAGGCTTCTGGCCATCTGGTGAAATAATCAGTCACTACTAAGAGGTATTTGTTTCCTGATGTGGATTTTGGGAAAGGACCTAAAATATCGACAGCGATCCTTTCAAATGGATTACCAACGTTGTAAATCTGAAGTTCTCCTTTCGTTTTAGAATTAGGTCCTTACTTTGCGAAACAGGTAGTACACTTTTTGCACCAATTTTCTACGTCTACTTTGCAAGTGGCCCAATAAAACTGTTGGCGCACTTTAGCTAAAGTCTCATTTATACCAAAGTGTCCTCCGGTAGGGGAATTATGAGCTTCGGATAGGATGTCTCTTGTTTTAATTTTGGGAACTATCAATTGCCATACGAAACGGGACATGGAAGGAGATTCCCATCGTCGAAAAATGAGATCATCTTTCAGGACGATAGAATCCCAATGTAGAAGATAAATTTTGAAAGAAGGATCGAGGTGGGAGATATTGGACCACTGTGGATGGATATTCTTCTGTTTAAAATCAATAATTGTCTGAAGAACTATATCCTCTCTTTGAAATCTATACCAATCGATGTCATTATCCATTATACAGATCGTTCTACAAACAAATTTTTCAAGTTCAGTGTTCTTCTGTTCTAACCTGCTACATTGTTTACAATCATCGTTACAAGGACGTCTTGATAGGGCGTCTGCATTGCCATGACTACGACCAGCACGATGAAGAATTTCGAAATCGTATTTGAACAGAGTTTCCAGCCATCGAGCTACCTGACCTTCTGGGTTCTTAAATGATAACAACCACTGTAAAGCGGCGTGATCTGTTCGAATCATGAATTTCCTACCCAAAAGAAAATGATGGAAGTTGTCCACTGCGCGAACTACCGCTAACAGTTCTTTCCTAGTGACACAATAATTTTTTTCGGCGTTATTAAGCGTTTTACTGAAATACGAGATAACTCTTTCTACACCCCAGTAAACACGGTATTATAACAGCAACGTAACGGCTATGTCACTCAATGTAACAAGTAATCTCACGTGTAACTTACATGTAAGTTACACGTAATTTGCAATTTCCCACTCAGCAATGTTACCATGTTATATAACATGTGTTACGTAACTGTTACAATTGAGTTACGTTGCCCGTATATTTCGTAGTGTAACAGATATGTAACAAGTAACATTCAAATGTTATATAACGTGTGTTACATAACCGTTACGGTCTTGCAACGTTGGTAGTGTGTTGCAGGATGTTACTGCAAGGTAACAGCAATATGATCAAAAAAATTGTCTGTAACTTACATGTGACTTACATGTAATTTATTATTTCCCACTCAGCAATGTTATCGTGTTATGTAACGTGTGTTATGTAACCGTTACAATTTAGTTATGTTGTAGTGTTATGTAACATGAATTATACAGCCGCGTTACTGTTTCGTTATATTGTCGAACTGTAGTCATATTGACAATACGTTGGTTTTTTTGCGGACTGAAAGTCCGCAAAAAATAACTTCAAGGGTTGCTAAATCGCTACCCTTGAAAATAAAAAAAATGAGCCGCTACTATTAAAAGTAGAGCAAGCTATTGGCAAATGATGCATATCACAGTACATAACTACTGTGATATGCATGTTACGTAAACGTTACATATTTTTGCAACGTTCTAGCAATGTTACCACATTACGTAACTGTAACATGAACGAACTATTGCTGGAGTTACATTGCAGTCGTTACATACATGTTGCATTACAGTTACACACCATCGTTACATAACTGTAACGGAACTACGGCATATAACAGTTACATAACGTGAATGTTCACGATGTTATATAACCACTGTAATATACATGTTACATAGATGTTATATACTCTTGCAACAATCTTGTAATGTTGCCACGTTACATCACTACAACATTGCGTTCCTGTGACGAAAGTGACGGCCCAATTGTTACTTGCACGTTGCGTTGCAGTTTCATAACATCTGTTATGCAACTGCAACATAAATATGTTAAATAACGGTAACATTACCTCCATATAACAAATGCAACATCACAAGTTGCTCCAACGTTACATAACCTCGACATATCACAAGGGTAACATTGTTACAATCACATGTAACTTCCAGGTTAGATTGCTGTTCCGAAACGTGTTTACTGGGACCAGAATGGACTTGAGAAAGGACTGCTCCAATTCCTGAATTGGAAGCATCCGTGTCGAGAATGTAGTCGTCTTCCAATGTCGGGTAAGCTAAGATAGATGGGGAAATCAGAGCGCTCTTTAAAACATCGAAAGCCTCCTGAGCTTCTTCTGACCAGGCAAAAACAGATTTAACTTCGGTTAGGCGGTGAAGCGGTCTTGCAATCGTAGCGACATTTTGGACAAATTTACGGTAATAAGAACAAAGTCCCAGGAAATTTCTCACTTCTTTTTTGTTTTTAGGAATTGGCCAATCAACTACAGCAGAAATTTTCTCGGGGCAAGTTTTAATTCCTGAACCTGTAACGATGTGTCCTAAATATTTGACTTCCCTTTGATTGAAAATGCACTTTTTGGGGTTAGCTTTCAAATTAGCTTTACGGAGTCTATCGGAAACTTGTTCCAAATGTTTTAAATGTTCATTATAAGTTTTACTAAAAATGAGGATATCGTCTAAATAAACCAAACAATTTTTCCAAGTAAGTCCTTGCAGAACTATATTCATTAAACGGATGAAGGTAGCAGGGGCATTACAAAGGCCAAAAGGGAGAACCTTGAATTGCCAAGATTCGTAACCTAACATGAAAGCTGTTTCCTCTCTATCCGATGGTTCGAGCTCCACCTGCCAATAACCACTCTTGAGATCGATGACTGAAAACCATTCAGCCCAACCGACAGCTTCGAGAATTTCGTCAATCCTGGGGACCGGATAGGAATCTTTTTTTGTGATACTATTTATCTGACGGTAATCAATACAAAATCTAATCGAGTTATCACTTTTACGAATAAATACCGGGCAAGAATCAAATGGACCATAACTGGGTTCAATAACTCCTTGATCTTTCATTTCCTTGACTAGTCTGAAAGCTTCTTCTCTAAAATGGATAGGAATACGTCGAGGAGCAGATTTAAATGGCTGGGCATCACCGATGTCTATTTTATGTTTAATATAGGTGCAACGGCCAAGATCGTACGAATCTTTCGCAAAAATGTCCGAAAAAGAATTTAGAAATTTATCGAATAAAAAAGTCTCTTCTTCGTTTAGAGATTTAGATGATTTTTCAAAAAGAGGAACCAGATGTTCCGGCATTTCATTAGGAACCGCTCTGACCGAATTTACACAACCAGAGGAAACGGATCGTTCTTTATTTTTAAGTTTAAACTTCGTGTGAATTACTTCTTCAAATTCTTTCAAAAGACCTGATTTTTCCAAAAAGTCTAACCCTAATAAGCAATCTTCCTTAATATCCGCAAACACAACCTCCAATTCTACGGCATAATCGCCCATTTCGACCAAAGCTTTTCTAATCTCTGAATAGCGAAATTCTTCCCGAGAAACAGTCAGAATTTTTAATCGACGTTGAACTCTTTTTAAAGAGTGAATCGTGCTCGCGAATATAGCAGCATTCACGATTGTGATCTCCGATGCAGTATCTAAACCATCACACACGATTTTGTAGCGATCTTGCCCTCAAAAGAGAGATACGAATTGTCAGGAAATCCATTCGTATTGGATACAGCCTGAATTCCTACAACTCGTTCGACTGGAGCCGTTTCGACCCCCTGCGAAACGACTCGTTTTAGTTTTCCTGCCTTGGTCTCAGGTTACTCCCCGAGGTGGAGGCCTGACTGAGACTTTGACAAAATCTCTGGATGTGTCCGACTTTTCCACACCTCCAACAATCAAGCTGTTCTCGCGGAGTATCGTTTTGAGGTAGTCCTCTCGAGTTGGAAGTGTTCGCGGAGGTGTTCGAGTTGTTGGTCGGATTCTGGGAATACGGACGCGAAAATCTGTTGTTGTTTCGCGAGTAATTCGAACGCAGGTATCTTTCGTTGTTTCGGAAATCGTTCGAGAGGTTATTTTTCTCGATGAGATTCACGGTGTGGATCTCTTTTGCTCTCATTAACGCGCGGTCGAACGAGGTGATGTTCTCGAGACGGAGAGCCTTTCGAACATCTGCGTGAAAAACGCCGGTAATGAACTGGACGCGTGCGATTTTGTCTTTCGATTCCTCATTCAGCTCCGGGTGAGCCAAATGGGTGAGCCGTTTAATTTCGTTCGCGAAAGTAGTGAGATCTTCGTCAACTTTTTGTTTCCTCGCGCTCAACTCTGTGATCGCCAAGAGATCGGATGGGGCGACCCCGTAACTAACGTCCAGAGCGTGTTTCAGTTTGTCAAATTGGTAAGCGTCGTTCGCGGAGAGGGTGTCCAGGACCCCTTTGGCCGAACCGCGAAGCGATGAGGCTAACACAAGAGCCTTTTCCTCGACCGAGTATTTGTTGAACGCGGAAACCATTTCAAATTGTTTATAAAATTGCCCCCACGATCCGAGACCGTCGAACGTGTCGATTTTCAGGTTCGACCGATTGGTGTGGACGACCGTTTGTGTCGGAACAACGTTCGAGGTGTCGTGATTTTCGGTTGCGGCGCGATCGTGAGCAGAAGATTCTGGGTCACGCGGGACCTCGCGAACTTGAGAAGAATCGGAAGGAGGGATAGCGGAGGCTGAAGAGGAAGGGATAGTAAAAAGAGGGGGAACAATATCTGATTGGTTTTTGGTGAGTTGGGCCATGACAATCCTCGCTGTCTCTCGTGCGGCGATCGCTGCGGTGTCCTGGGCGAGCTGCTGGGCGATTTCCTTCACCGACGTCACAGCCGCTTCCCTTGCCGCGGCGATGGATGCGTCCTAGATGTGGTGGAGGGCGTCGTCAAGCTGCTGCTGGACGCGCTCGCGGTCCCGCCGAATCTCCTCTCGTAACCGGCTGATGTCATCCGGTTCCCCGGCCCCAATCGCGGCACTGATATCCGTTGGATCCTGCGAGGCGGCGTCTCGTCGCCGTGTGTGTCGGGTATTCATTCTCACTCACTCACTAAAAAAAATTATCACGATCCCGTTCGCGTTTTTCCCGGATATCGCGGCAGAAAATCCCACTTCTGACACCAATGTAACGTGGGTGGAAATAATGAGTCGAGAATATCGGGAAACGGAACGAAACGTTTATTTCAATCGGAGCGCGTTAAGCTGTCACGTGTCGTCTAGTCGCGGTGTTAGCCGAAACTGAATGTCGTTGTTTGTCAACGTTGCTAAGAGGATCCGTCGTCAAGTCCGTCGTCAAGTGTGCCGCGCTCGGTCCAGAAACCCCAACCAGCCTGAACTAAGGCGCACCAACCGTTACGACGTATATCTTTAGTAATGCAATTTCCTTATTATTTTATGTAAAGAATATGTATTTTACTATGTTAAAGATATTTGAACTAAAAAAGTTGTGACAGAATTTTTTGAGAACTTCTGTCCCCCGGCCTGCAGAGTCGCGAATCTGTGGCTTTCGACGCGTTCCCTCCGACCTCTGATTGGTCGCCCTCCGGTTTCGCGTTACTGTTACCTCCACGTGTTACCTGACGGTCAGTTTTCGTGGTCAGTGTGCTGAATTTACCGCGGATCAGGGCCGACACTACTGTGCCACCCGGTATACTTCGGCGGTAACGCTTAGGTTGCGTCGTGCGAGAGGATAGAGGACCGGTGAAATTCCGGCGCTCCAAAAGAAAAGTGACGCTTGGGGGAAAGATTGCATAAGTTTCAGGTTGAGGTGGAAGGCCGCAGCAGAGGCGTTAACGACCACGCCGACGCTCGGATTGCCAGGTCGTTCCGTTATCTATTCTGTTATCTACGCTATCGTTACGTTTACGTTTGTTCGGAACCCCGCGTCACGAGGAGATTCCCTCGTTACCGACCATCACCACGACAGTCCAGTCACTTTTCCGGTCCGTTTAAGTTCCGTCAGTTACCTCTTCGCAGCGCTCGGTACTTCGGGCGTCTTCGTTGGTATTCGGCATCGCCGTTCACTTCGGCAAGATTCGGGTTCCTTCGGGTGCTCGCGTGTGCGCGCGCACCGCCGCAACAGCATCGCCGCGCGTCACCCAGGAGTGGGATCAAGGTAAGGGTGGGGCGAGCGCCTCGCGCGGCTCTGCTGGGTCGAGAACTCAGGCCCGACGCTCTCTCGTCGGCCGGCCTCCGGCCGGAGCAGCTGCTCTCTTGTTCTCTCCTGTTCTCTAATGTTACCTTATGTTACCTAATGTTATCTCATGTTACCTCATGTTACCTTATGTTACCTGATGTTACCTTTTTACACTTCGTTTTTTTTTTGGTGCATGGTCTATTCGTATTTCGGGTGTTCCCTATGCGTTATCTTTGGAAGGAGGTTAATTAGTCGGTCGCTCTCGACCTGTTATCTCTAATATTCGGAATTAATTGGGTACCGGTGTTCTCTTTTCTTACATTTCGGGAGTTCTCTCTGCACGTCGATGTTCTCTGAATACATTTTCCGACGTTCTCTCCCGTGATTTACCAGTGTTCTCTTTTCTTGTATTTCGGGAGTTCTCTCTGCACGTCGATGTTCTCTGAATACATTTTCCGACGTTCTCTTTCTGATTTACCGGTGATCTCTTCGTATATTTTCTGTTATCGCCCACAGGTTTATTTTCTTTTCAGCCGCCTTCCACCGGGACACTCGGATTACCGTGAATAGTGATATTGTGTGAGCCTCCGCTAGTTCGCGATCGTTATCTCTAGCTTTCGGTTTTGTGTGCTCTAGTGTTACCTGGTTATCCGCGTATAATTATTCGCGCGTTATCTGGACCCCCGCGTTTATTCTTTTCGGTT
Source organism: Itoplectis maculator (assembly GCA_964034905.1). Classification (NCBI taxonomy): domain Eukaryota; kingdom Metazoa; phylum Arthropoda; class Insecta; order Hymenoptera; family Ichneumonidae; genus Itoplectis; species Itoplectis maculator. The sequence goes on from CAXITY010000189.1 coordinate 275,057, forward strand.
TTTCGGATTTTTAGTGCACATTTATCGCGTGTTCTCTGGATTTTCGTGCACATTTATCGAGTGTTCTCTGGATTTTCGTGCACATTTATCGCGTGTTCCCTGGGTTTTCGTGTACATATATCGAGTGTTCTCTGGATTTTCGTGCACATTTATCGCGTGTTCCCTGGGTTTTCGTGTACATATATCGAGTGTTCTCTGGATTTTCGTGCACATTTATCGCGTGTTCCCTGGGTTTTCGTGTACATATATCGAGTGTTCTCTGAGTTTTCGTGTACATTTATCGCGTGTTCTCTGAGTTTTCGTGCACATTTATCGAGTGTTCTCTGGATTTTCGCGTACATTTACCATGCGTTATCTGGGTGTTCGCGTATGTGTACCGTGTGTTACCTGGTTTTCTTTTCCGCGTACATTTATCGGGCGTTACCTGGGTTTTCGCGTACATTCAACGTGTGTTATCTGGGTTTTTCGCGGACATGTATCGTATGTTCTCTGATTCGGTCGCGTGCGTTATCTAATGTTCCCTTCCGATTTCGCGTACGTTTTCGGGAGTTATCTGGTGGTGGTATTAGTTCTAGGGAGCCCTCGTTTTGGTTGTTATTCGATTTCCGGTTCGGGTTTTCCGAGTTTCGCGTTCCCGTTATCTTGTTCTCGTTATCTTGTTCTCTCGTTCTCTCGTTATCTCATTTTCGATCGCGGTTATTTCCGCTGTAACTTTTTGTTGCGTAATATCAATAAAATATACCGACCGAATTTTCCGTTTTAATTTCGTGTTCGCCTTTATTCGGTGCCGCCAAGATTCCACGCCCTCTCTCCACAACCTACACACTGAGCGACCCCGAGATTTCCGTGAAGCGCCTCTCCGAGTCCGTCGCCAGTTAGGTTAGTTACGTTTACGTTTTCGGTTTCGGGCGGTTTGTCGATTCCGCCCGCGTAAAATAAAAATAAAAATCGGCTGGCGCCCACCGGCATTTGGCGACGGGCGAGGAGAGCGCACGAAGGTGGCGGAAAATAAGAATTTTCCTCACAAAGTTAATACATTTTAAATATATAAATATTTTCCTTAAAACATAATTTAGACCCTTGGAAAGCGAATTCAATAGGCACTCCTGGTGCGTTTTTTTAAAACGTGAGTGCCTAAAAACAGCGAAAAAAGTAATAAGTGCCAGTGAAAACGAGCAAATAACAAATGATTTAATGGAAAATATACACGTCAAGCGTATAGTTCCGATAATAAAATACTTGTCAACATGTTTTATGAATATTGTGTTTAGGCTATGTTCACTCATATTTCAGGGGGATCTCTTCTGGACTTAGTCTGTGTTGGACGTGCTTCGCACACCGCTATACTTTTTCGGAAAATTTCACGGATTTATACATTCGACCGCTTAAAGGACAACACAGTGTGAGTGCCTAGAAAAAAGTGGTACGATCGGACTATAAAACACTGGATCCTTATCTCAGTAAGCCTCCTTTTTTTGGTGTAATCAAAAACGCTGACTAAATTTAGGTTAGGAAATTCCGATAGAAAATGTCAAAATTGATCGATACAAGCGATTCCAACCATCTCCCGGTCAGTGCCATCAGTATGAACAAGGCCACGGTAGAGGGCGCCACCGACCGATACGTGCCTTGTGCCGATAAGAAAGCTGGGTGTCGGTATCACAAATCCGCCTACCTCACCCACAGTCAGTAATGCCGCTCCGACGTTTATCCACGGGGTAGATTTAAACGACGTATTCATCACTCCTTTATCTGACCTATATAAAGATGGCCGAAAGTTTTAATGAATTTGATTTTAACTAAGTGCTATCGATTGGTGGTCGATTGGTGGTCATTGGTAGCCTAATTAGAGAATTTGGTGGTCAGCCGTTTTTTAGGCACTCACGTTTTAAAAAAACTCACCAGGAGTGCCTATTGAAATCGCTTTCCTGGGTCTAAATTAGGTTTTAAAGGACAAAAATAGATATATCTCAAATGTATTAACTTTTTTTAGTTCAGATATCTTTAACATAGTAAAATACATATTCTTGACATCAAATAATAAGGAAATTGCATTACTAAAAATATTTTTTACTGCGGACCAGATTTTGTGTTACCCGGACGTCCGTATCACTCAGTGGCTCTGGACTGAACAGACCGAACAAGTTGAAATTTGGAATATTTCTTAGTCTAGCACTGGAAAGTATGCCCATGAAGTATGGTAATTTTCCAATAATTTTATACAGGAGTTTATTTCAAGAAAATTTGGGTTTTTGGGTCTCAAATTGTGTCCGGAGCCCAATTTCCGCTGTCAACCCAAGAATTTGGCTGAAACTTGCTACAAAATTCTAAAATACCTTAATTCTCATACACTTTTTTTAGTTTTTCCCTTACACTTTTTTTCAAGGGGTGAATACCTATCACCAAAATTAAAAAATTACATTTTTAATTACGCATATGTGTACAAGTGAATATTTTCCCACTGCGTCCTTGACTTTGGCTATAACTTGCAGCATACTCATATTTTATCTCAATTCAGATGGTTCTTCTCTTATATTTGCCATAAGATCATTTTAGAGTGGTAATTACCTGCATTAATACATTTTAATTAATTAATGTTTTTTAATTTGACACTTACGTCAACTAAAAATGTTTTTTCCTGAAAAATCATTACCCGCTGCACATGTTAGAAGTTAGATGGTCGAAATAATTGATTCCACAATGATTTCTTCATCAGTATATTTATGAATTGCACTAGTACACTTTAATTGTGAAGATAATTTATATTTAATACACCAAACTGAAATATGAGTGAACATAACCTAAACACAATATTCGTAACACATGTTGACAAGTACATTATTATCGGAACTATACGCTTGACGTGTATATTTTTTTATTAAATCATTTGTTATTTGCTAATTTCCACTGGCACTTATTACTTTTTTCGCTGTTTTTTTGTCTTTTTTCGTCTCTAAATGTTCACCTGTCACTGCAGATGTATCTCTCGATTTTATTTACGTATTCTAAATAACCACGTAATTACCACATAACAACTGCATTCACGGTTTTCTTAATTTCCTAAATGTTTTTTTCAAACGACAACGGTTTTTACACTTAGTTATTAAATTAATTAACTATGTTAAAGAAAAATAGAGCCGCAATCGCGTTGACTTTAACTTACTCTGGTAAAAGAGTCAGTTCTCAGTGGTCTGGTCAGAGCTGTGGCGCGCGTGTCGCCTAATAAAAAAAACTTTATATACAATTATCTTTCCATAAATTTGTGATTGAACAATAAGATACGTATTCGATAAACGTGCAAACAATAAATGAATAATGAATTATCTTTAAATACAGCATTTCATAATAATACATAAAAAAAAAAAAAAAAAAAAAAAAACGAGCTGTACACCTATCTAGTTGTAAATGACCGGTCATATTTTTTTGTGACCGTAAATTTACCAAAAAGAAAAGTGACCAGTAATTCCACATCTAAATAGTTGGATTTACCATATTCTTACGGTATGTTTATCGAAAAAATTTGTGACGGTAATTCCACAACACCTGATTGCGCGAAAAAAAATAATGTCATTTTACGGTAAAAATACGGTAATTTTTTGGTAAGTTTACCGCTCCAGGATTTTACGGTAATTCCACATCTCTAGTCTCGAGACAAGTCCAAGTACCGTGGAACCTCTCATAGCATTCGAAATGCGGGGACATGTACGCTAAGTGAAGAGCCAATCACGCACGCGAAACGTTCGTGCCTCGCACTCTCTCTCGCGAAATCATCCAATCACAGCGCTGATACGTTTTCCAATGTACGTTATGAGGGTGTGCGCTATAAGAGGTTCCAGTGTAGACAAAACCTACTTTACCGACCGACACGAGACGCTTCAAGACTCTTTTACCGGAGACACCGTGTTTTGACCTCATTTCGATTGACACTGATGGGTTTGGATAAATAATTCAGCCGACACACACGCGCTCGTCGAGGTTACGCAGCGCCATGATAAAGCGGGGACATGAAGCGCTCGTTTATTACCAACCTATACATATATATGTACAGCGCGAAGTGCTGCCAACAGCGCGATTACAATTCTAACAGCCCCTCGTAATCGCATAATTCTCTTTTTATCACATATTACAATCATTTTTGGCAAACAATTTTTAGGAACGAAATAAACAATAAATACAACAATCAATGTTGGCTTTCAGTCTTACTTTTCAGCAACGCCGATTTCTTTACAACAATGCTGGTGCTTCGGAGTCGGCAGTGCTTTCGTCAATATATCGGCTTTCATTTTATCAGTCGGCGTGTGAATGATTTTGATTGATTTGTCCTCGATGTGCTGGAGCACGAAATGGTGGCGAATGTCGATGTGTCTCGTTCTCTGCCTGTATCCAGGATTTTCGGCTAGCGCGATCGCGCCCTTGTTGTCGCAGTACATCGATGTTGCTCCGGCGACGGCGTTCGTGTCCAGCTCTTCAATCAATCTCCTTAGCCAGAGTACTTCTTGGCACGCGGTTGAAAGGGCCATATATTCGGCCTCAGTGGTTGATAACGCCACCGTTTTTTGCTGCTTGCTTGACCAAGATATTGCACCGCCTTGGATGGTGAATACGTACCCAGTAACGGATCGACGGGTGTTGCTATCGTTCCCCCAGTCTGCGTCACTGTATCCCTCGATTGCATGTGCGTTTTTCTTGTAGAATTGCAGCTTCAAGTCGATGGTGCCCTTCAGGGATCGGAATACGCGTTTTACGGCCAACCAATGAATTTTTCGTGGCGATTGATTGAACCTGCTGAGTAGACTCATGGTGTAAGCGATGTCGGGTCGAGTTCCTTGGCTTACGTACAGCAGAGCTCCGACTGCTTCTTGATACGGAGTTTTTAACATCTCCTGCTCTTCGTTGGCTGTTGGCTGCGTTGATGCTTCGTCCAGTTTTTGGCTCGGGTCGAGTGGAGTCGACACCGGATTACACTCCTGCATATTGAATCGCTCCAATATTTCGTGTATATACGCAGCCTGGTCCAGTGATATTTTACCTTCCTTTCGATCACGTGTCACTCTGATTCCCAGTATGTGGCTGACCTCACCGAATTCCTTGGTCTTGAAGTGGTTTCGTATCTTCTCTTTGACGAGGCTCTTCTGGGCTTCGTCGTTGGTTACCAGCAGTATGTCATCGACATATACTGCTAGTACGCAAATTTTCCCGTTGTTTTTCTGAATATAGATGCACTGATCTGCTCTTGATATTTTGAAGTTAAGGCTCTCGAGGACAGCGTTCAATTTTCGGTTCCAAGATCGCCCACTCTGCTTCAATCCGTACATCGCCTTTTTTAGTTTCCAAACTTTCGTTCCATCTTCTTTCTTCTTTAGCTCTTTCGGAGGTTTGACATAAATTTCTTCCTCTAAATCGCCGTGCAGATATGCAGTTACGACGTCCAGGTGTTCCACGGTCAGATTATATTTTACAGCAAACGCGAACAGATAGCGCAAGGTACTATGTCGCATGACAGGTGAGTAGGTTTCCGTATAGTCGAAGCCGGCCGCTTGTGCGCAGCCCCGTACCACCAGTCTTGCCTTTTTGCGCTCGACGTTTCCCTCCGCGTCGCGTTTGGTTCGAAACACCCATTTCGTGTCTAGGGCTCGTCTTCCTGCTGGAAGGTTTGCCAATTCCCACGTCTCGTTTTCGAGTAACGAACTGTGTTCTGAATTCATTGCTTTTCTCCACGCATCTCGATCTGGTCCGCCCAAGGCTTCTTCGACGGTTAATGGATCAGTGGATTGTCGTTCATACGTAAGGTACGATACGAAATCCGGCCTATTAATCGGTTTCGGGGCCCTTGATGAGCGCCTTGGCGGTTGTGGTTCTGGTTCTGCGGTGGCAGGGCGAATTGTTTCTTCAGGGTCCCACGATGCATCCGAAGCTTCCGATTCCGGACTGTAATATTCTTCTGAGTCTTCTTTCACCGAGAGCAATTCGTCGTCCTCAGATTCAGTCTGGTTTCCTTCTATGTCATCCATTGTCTGCGAATTTTCGAGCTCTTCGTCGCTCTTCTCCATTTCTTCGGTTAGGTCAAGGTCGACCAGCGTCTCTTCGGTCACCTCTGTGGCGGCTGGAGTTTGCGTTGCGTCTTCGAAGAAGACCACGTCTCGACTCTTCGTTATCTTCTTGCTGCTCGGATCAACCAATCTATACGCTTTCGTATTTTCACAGTAGCCCGTAAATATTAATTGTCGCGCTTTTTCGTCCCATTTTTTCCGTTTTTCTTTTGGGATGTGCGCCAAAGCCTTGCAGCCGAATACCCTCAAGTGACTCAGGTCCGGTTTCTTGCCGGTCCACATTTCTTCAGGTGTAGTTTTGTTCAGCTCCTTGGTCGGCGACCGATTTATCAGGTAAACGGCGGTTGAGCAAGCTTCGGCCCAGTATGGCTTCGGCAATTTTGCCTCTGCACACATACTCCGCGCTTTCTCGACAATTGTGCGATTTAATCGCTCAGCAACTCCGTTTTGTTGCGGGCTGTACGGTGTGGTCGTCTGGTGTCTGATCCCGGACTTCTTCAGCAAGGTTTGCAACTTCTCGTTCACGTACTCGGTTCCATTGTCGGTCCTGAGTATCTTGATCCGTCTCTGCGTCTCGTTTTCGACCAGCGCTTTGAATTCCTCTATTGCCTCTGTTGCTTGGTCTTTTCTTTCCAGAAAGTAAATGAACACCTTCCTCGTGTGGTCGTCTATTAAGGTCAGAAAATATCGTGACCCCCCGATAGACGATTCTTCCATTGGTCCACAAATGTCGGAGTGAACCAAGTCGAGGATTCCTTCAGCACGTTTTCCACTGCGCTTGAACGGGTGTCTCTGCTGCTTTCCTCTGACGCATGCTTCGCGCGGATCGTTGTTGTCGTCGTCCGTGAATTTTATTCCGGTTGCGGCTCCGTTCTTCAGCATCTTCAGGCTCTGTCTGTTCAGGTGGCCTAACCTGCGGTGCCACAAAAAACCGTTTGTTATTACCGCTGCATGGTGTGCGTTTTCGTTCCTCGTATTTAATTTATAAATTCCACTGACGTCTTCTGCTACCGCCAAGATTTCCCCTTCTTTGTTTGTTATTTGGCATCCTTCTTTCCTAAAGGTCACGACGAGATCCTTTTTTGTCATGCTGCTCACTGACAGAAGATTGACTGCGATTCCTGGAACGAACAATACATCTTTTGCTTTAATGTAATTGTTTTCAACATTTCCTTGGATCGGGATGATTACATCGCCAACTGCTTTCGCAGTGAGTGTGGAGTCATCTGCGGTGGTGATTTCAGCACTGGATTTGGCTGCCATCGACTCAAGGAAATTTTTGTTCGCTGTCATGTGTGATGAGGCGCATGAATCAACATACCATTCTTGTGGAGTTGTACTCGTGGGAGTGTAGAGCGCATACATTGCCTTTACTGGAGACTTCGATCTGCTTTTGTCGCTGTGCTCCTTCTCAGTGCCGCTCGGTTTCTTTTTTCCTCGACAGTCCTTCGCATAGTGTCCAATCTTGTTGCAGTTGTAACAGCGAGGCTTGATGTTCCTTCGACTCTTGTTGCCTCGTGAGTACATTGCTGTGTCTCCGTCGTGGTTTCCTTCTTCTCCATTTGCCTTTACGTCTTGGAGTATTTTTGTTTTTATTGAATCAGAGCTGATCTTGGTTCCGGAGCTCTCGATTCCCATAATCATTGGTCGGTAGTCGTCAGGTAGTCCAGCGAGCAATAGTGTGCCGATCCACTCTTCTCCGACAGTGAATCCGATACCGTTGAGCCTGTGAGCCGTCGTTACAATTTTATTTACGTAGTCTTCCACCGTAGTGCAACTTTCTAGTCGAGTGGTTACCAGTTGACGGAGTAACCCCACTTTTCTGGTCAGTCCAGAGTCCTCAAATGCACTTTTTAGTTTTTCCCAAGTATCTTTAGCATTTTCAGCATCTTGGATGTGGACGTAATTCAACGGATCTATTGAAAGAATTATCTTCGACTTTGCTCGAGTGTCTTTTCTGACATCGGCAACGTACGCTACCTCACCTGTGAAACAGCCCCACAGATCCTCGTGCTCCAGGTACGCTTGCATAGCGAATCTCCAGTTGTTGTAGTTCTCTCTTCCTTTGAGCCGCTCCATTTGAGGGAGCACGTTCGCGAATTGCATCGTGGAGCCCGTCGACATCGTGGTGGTTTGAGGTTAGGTTGCGTCGAAGACACTTTCACGACGAAAATGACGGCGCGGCACAGGTAAAAAAATATCGATCGACGGTATCTTGTTCTTTCAGCTGATTTTCTTCCGATTTATCCCCTTTTTCGATGACTGGGCCCATAACCTGATGGGTTTGGATAAATAATTCAGCCGACACACACGCGCTCGTCGAGGTTACGCAGCGCCATGATAAAGCGGGGACATGAAGCGCTCGTTTATTACCAACCAATACATATAGATGTACAGCGCGAAGTGCTGCCAACAGCGCGATTACAATTCTAACAGACACACATCGGTAATATAAATGAATAATGTATATTTTATATTGAATTATTTGTTAGTTGCTTATTTTCACTGGATCTTATCACTGCATTCGCTGTTTTTTGGTCTGTTTTCGTCTCTGAATGTTCACCTGTCACTGTGGCTGATGTATCTCTCGATTTAATTTATTTATCATAAAACAATCGTAATCACCAAATTACAACTGCGTTCACGCCCTAACAGTTCGGTCCAACCGTATACCGACTATGATCCCCACCGGGTCGTTTTAGGACACGGGATCAACTAGTATTTCATCGAAACCAACCACCGACCAACTGAGATTTAGTTGAGAACACGGTTTGTCGGTGGTTGTTTTCTTCAAAATACTGGTTGTTTTCGTGTTCTAAACCGACCTGGTTAGATTTTTCGTGGTTGGTCGATCTGCTAGGGCGGTTTTATTAATTTCTTATATCTTTTTTTTTTTAACGATAATCCTTCTTTACACTTTATTATTAAATGATTTAACTATAATAAGAATGTAGAACTTAATGACGATTTACGCCTTTTCAAGAGACACGATAGCGTCTCGAGACAAGTCCATTTCCACTACCTTACCGACCGAGATGAGACGCTCTAAGACTCTTTTACTGGAGACACCGTGTTTTTTTACCTCATTTCGATTGACACACATAGAGATTTGAAATAACGGTAATTTTTATAACAGTTCAGAAGACCAAGAAATAACCGTCATTTGACGGTTTTGTGACGTCATTTTTTTGCCTATTTGGTCGAAGTAAAAATGACGGTCATTTCGACAAGCGTCATGTGACGGTCCAAACGGTTTTGTGACGTTCAAATGACCGTCACAAAACCGATCTTCGTCGATTAATCGACGTTCGGAGTTGTTTTTTATGAAACATCGACTAAAGAAAATCGAATATCAACCGTCGGTATTTTATCATCACTACTATACCGACCGATAACTCAACATCCTAGGGCCTTGGGTCCTTGTTGTAATTGGTCATTTCTTGTGGCCTCGCTGCCTGCGTTTTGAACGCGATAAATTTATACTCCACATTTTCTATTGACCATTTTATGGGTCATTTTCTATTGATTCGAATGACTTTTTCTTTTTTGAAAATGACCGACATTGAACATCACAGAATTAATAGATATGAAAATACCGGTATTTTTATTTTTGGTAAAATAACAATGAAACTACCGTACCTTTACCGTCTTTTATCCACATTTTTTTTCTACAATCTTAGTGTTGTGAAAATACGGTCACGAAAAATGCTCGTAAGTTTGACCGGTTACAAATTTTTGTTGGTGAGTTCACCATAAAAAATGGTAAACTACGTCTATATAGTTGTGAAATAACCGGTAACGAATTTTTTGGTAAAATTACAGCAACGTTGTTTCGTAAATTCACCGTATCTTGACGAGAATTCTTAATCACTAAGAGACTATATGACTTTATTACCGATGTCGTAAATTTAACACTGGTCACATACCGTTTTTTAGGCACTCACGGTTTAAGAAAACGCACCAAGAGTGCCTATTGAATTCGCTGTCCAAGGGTGTAGATACGTTTTTTAAGGAAAATGTTAATATAATTTTATTTTATCCACTACTTTTTAGTTCACATTTCTTAAGCATGCTAAAATACATATTCTTGAGATAAAATAATAAGGAATTTGCATTACTAAAGACATTTTTTCCTTCAGACAATATTTTGTGTTACCCGGACGTCCGTATCACTTAGTGGCTCTGGACTGAACAGAGCGAACAAGTTGAAATTTGGAATATTTCTTAGTCTAGCACTGGGAAGTATGCCCATGAAGTGTGTTAATTTTCCAATCATTTTATACAGGAGTTCACTTGAAGAAATTTGGCACTTTTGGTCGTCAAGTTGTATACGGGTCTCAATCTTGGCCATCGATGGAAGAATTTGGCTGAAACTTGCTGCATAATTCTAATTCAACTTAATCTTGATGCACTTTTTTTAGTTTTTTTCTTACACACTTTTTAAGTCGTGAATACCTAAGACACTCAAATCATAAAATTGAAAATTGTGTCCGGCTGTCAGTCTTCGCAGTCAATAAAGTAATTTGACTAAAACTTGCAGCGTTCTCATATTTTACCTTAATTCAAATGTATCTTTCCTCATATTAGCCCTTAGATCATTTTAGAATGATGATTACCTACCATAATAGAATCAAAATATTCAATTTTAATTAATTTCACAATTATGATAACAATAATATTTTTCTCTTCAAAATAATTATCCGCTGTACATTCCACATATTATAATGTCAAAATAATTGATTCCGAAATGATTTTTCAATTTTTATATTTATTAATTGCACTGATACAGTTTTATTGTATTATTAATTCATAATTAATATACCAAACTGAAATATGAGTATAAACATAACCTAAACACAAAATTCGTAAAACATATTGACACCTTCTCTACGGAACTATATATGTTTGAAATGTATATTTTTCATTAAATTATTCGTTATATTTTATTCACTGGCACTCATAACTGCATTCACTATTTATTGTCTGGTTTCGTCTGTAAATTTTCACTTGTCACTGCTAATGTTTTTGTCAATTTTATTTACTCATTGTAAATCATCACGTACCCAGTAAACCAAACGTGCTGTGGGAGCATGCAATGTCGGCACAGTTGTTGACGCAACTGTGCCGATTCGCGTCACGCGACAGTACGGCATAATGACGGCGTAATGACGGCACGGCGTGCACAGGCACAACGTGGCGTCATGTTAACGGCAAGAACACAGCACGGCGTAACGTGGGATGTTGCTTCGTGACGGCACGATGACAGAATATTTTCGTCACGCCGTGATGTGATATTCGGAGAAGGGGCCCCCGGAAATATGGCAACGTCGCGTTTCGTTACTCTGTAGATGGTGATACTGTAACGGCACAATGTCGGCACAATGTCGGCACGTCGTGGCATCCCGTTGTAACGCAAACGTGACGTCTATTTTGCATCATAAATTGCCGGACAGAATAGGCGTCGATGAAATTTCTCGGGAAGCTCCGAAGAAGCAGGAAACGTCGGTCAGGGATTTGCAGAGTCCGATGAATCGTTGCTCTTTTTTAATTTACTTTTAACTGTCAAATTCTGTTATTGATTTTTATCGGACATTATTTTGTTCGAACGTACAAATTGTTTTTTGCGTTAAATTTGGGGGGACATATGAACTTCTCGAGGCTGCTTCTTATCGTTGGATATGCTGTTCAATATCCGTCGGCTCGAGCCGAGAACGAGACTTACGAGACTCATCTCCGATGTTGCTGTAGAAATTTGTGCGATATCTCTTGCTCTGTTATGATAGGTGGAAATGAAAAATGCTCGTATAAAGAATCCCTCTTTTAAAATAAATATATATTTTTCACACGGACATATGACTTCCGTTTCTTAACATTTATACATTTATACATTTATACATACGTCCAATGTGCGATTGTCAGTGTCGGCGGCACTACTCGCAACTTGCGCGAGTGGCGATCACAAAATGTTTGAAATCAAAGACATAATCGAGTGAGTTTCGGAATCATTGGATACACAATGCAACACTGGTTTTGATTTATTTTTCTTTAAACGCGTTTTTCTCGAAGCAGCAGTTTCCAATAGCGTTGCCGCGATTTCTCAACAACGAATGAAGATACCGCCTTGATTTTTTTTTAAAATAGAATTGACCTCCTCTACAGATTGAACTTAAATCTGTGTACACAAATTAATTTGTTATTATTGTTTTTGCAACAAGCGTCATACATTTATCGATGTTTGTCGTTTTTTTCTGCCATTTTTAAATTACGTTTTTTTTTTTTTTTATTTAGATTCAATCTGTAGAGTAACATGTTCTGAATGCCCTTTGGAAATTTCCGATCGCTTAAGGGGAAAAATCCATTAAAATTTTCAAATAAATCGATTTTTTTTTTTTTTCCCGAAAGTATGATACCCAAAGAATATACTGACCAAAGGAAAACTCGAAATATCGAATACTTGCGGAGTTATCGCATATAGTCTAGAGCGCGGGGACAGCAAGCGGTCAGCTATGTTGAAACTTTAAACGCGATTATCTCGAAACTACTTTTTCAAAAATTGCTCGTGTTGTAGCTCAAAAAGTTATCGATCGATTTGTATGAAATTTTTGGAGGTTACTCTCAGTAATATTAGCGGAAGGTTATACCTACATTTTGAAAGGTAGCGTGTAAATAAATATTTTTTTGGGGTCAAATATGTCGAGAAAATGGTCGAAAATTCGATCTTTGGAGTAAAAAGGTTCCCAATTTGTTAATTTTGCACTTCCATCATTTTTTAGGTATACCCTTTCCTTTAATCTCAGTAAACGAATGACACTTATTAAATCATTTTCCGGTCAACAGAAAAAGAGTGACAACTGCAGCACTTTTCGATGTCGCGGAAAACAGGCGTCCGAAGACTCTTAATAACGTCGTCATTTTGTTGGTCATAAAAAAAAATTCTTTTTTAAACTTGACAGTTATAAAAAACTCATGTCCAGATTTGAAAATGGTCGGATTATTTTATCCCCTCTAAAAAAATTCACGAAAAATACCTATTTTTCACGCTCCTAAAGGTATTTCTCCCCTTAATCCGGTCGCCTGGAATCGCGGCGACAAGGGAGCAAAATCGTTATACCGTTGAATATTTATATGCTTAGAGCCACAGCCGTTAAATAAATAAATAAACGAATAAATAAAAATACAAATTATGACCGAATTTCAATACTGTTGACACCTACACGGACGGTCGTGTCAAGTGTGAAGGGCTGTCCCGTTCATTGTCAATAATATAAAAAATAAAACAAAATAGCCTGTTAGTTGTCATTGGGTCGCATTTCTCGTCGTTTATTGCCCTTCATCGGCGATGTCATCGCGTGGCGCCACTCTCCGTCGCTTCCTTCTGCCACCATCCTCAACGTTTTTTCGGGACTCCGCATTTCGATGCCGTTGTTTGGAGGCCCTCAACGCGCTGGTCATGGCGACGCCAAATCTCTCCCACGAGCAGTTATTTGCCGTAGCCGCTGAAAAATTAATACAAACGCATGAATTACAATGATTTTTCAATTAAGTAATTCAAGAAATTGTAGAACATCTTACATGCACATCTAATTTTTCTGTCACGGAATTAAAATTTCGATTAATATACTTTTAAAAGGGAAGAAAATATCGCAGCGATGAGAAAAGGAAAACGAAGATAGTTCATATAGTAAATTATATTATAAAAATATGTGTTGTTAGTGGGATTAATCCTTCCCGGTCACCGCGCGTTCAGATTGACCCCAAATTTACCTGGAGCTACTGCGTAAGTCTCCGGATGATGTGACCGCGAAGAGTTATCGCGAAAATATATCAATAAAATGCAGTGCTTACTATACAGTGCTCTTGCAAATTTTGTGTCCTCCAGCTTGATGCTCCCCTCGTCCCATCCTTTCCATGTGACGGACATTGCCACCGAATCCAGCATCGATTTTTTTAACGCCACAAGGGCCCTTCCGTTGACGTCGCCATCCGTCAGATTGCTCAGATAATTTGTCTGCAAACGTCAAAACCTAATTAAACTATAGTCAGTAAAACCGAAAAAGTGGTTGCGACATAAACGAAAATCCGTGAATCAATTGAATTGTCATCACAAAAAGTGACTCGAAAGTAACAAAAAGCTCCATTCGTCGACAACTAGATAAGGTAAACGTCCCAGTAATCGACAATGTACCAGTAATCGACAATATGTGCTTTGACTATAGCAAAATCTATATCCAAAGCACACAACTGTCGATCACTGGTACACTGTCGATTACTGGGACGTTTGTTACGTCCCGTACTTTTTCGAGATGCGTCTCGGGAAAGTGCGGCACGTAACGCGCCTTAGCAACAGCGCATCGCTGAGCTGTCACCTGGGGTGTGATTCCACACCGCAGCTGCGCTCACGCGATGCGCTGAGCAATGTCCGTTGGAAAAGATAAGAGTGTTGGATTCCGTCGCGCCGGACGATCGCGATCGCCGCGCGTGTTCGGGACGCTGACGGTTTTTCCGCTGATCCGGCGGGACTGATCCCCTCTCGTCTCCCGAGAACTCGCGAGTTTTTCGGAGAGACGAGAGGAACCCAGTCCCGAAGTAACAGCGAAATAATAAAGACGTATTCGGTCAACTCCGCGTTCCCGTTGGCGCATAGATCATTAAATCTCGCCTCTGTTAACCAAGCGAGTGTGTTTCGCCGCGCCGTGATTCGAGACGCGTTTCAATCACTTCAATATTTCATTCTTATTATTTTACCTCATTTATATCATTTAATCAAACATATATATATTCTACAAGTTTAACCAATTAGAGACGTTAAGTGTTTAGAGACTGTAAGTGCGCGATAATCCCGAAAGTGTGTGAACAGTGGCGATTTATTTTTGTATTAAAAAGGGCTTTTATTT